>JAODKN010000041.1:7103349-7116531 GCA_026774425.1 Petrocephalus zakoni
CTCTTGATAGTCACCCGGATTTGAGCCCTGAGATGTTTCTAAAGCATGGTTGATGCTGCTCCACCAGAGTTTTAGGCCACTGAAACATTTAGGTCTTGCAGGTCCTTGGACATGATCACCTAAGACAACATACAGTATGAGTGCCCACAAAGGTGTTGTTATGTTTCCTCAGTGTACAAATTGTCCTTCGACATGTTGAGCATCTCAACACACTCTGCAGTAAAGATGTATGTCTGTCAGGTATCAAAAAGTTAGGCTGTTATACTGCATTAAATCTATGTACCTTTATGGGGAATTTAGGGGAAATTTGGCTTATTTATCTTGTTTCTTGTTAACTGTAGCAAGATCATCAAAATTTAATTTCTTTCAAGTTGCATTTTATTTTCAATCGCATTTGGTACTTGGCAGGTTCAGACACTGCCCCTTGTGTTTCCTGGTTATTTCAGGAAAAGTGTCCTGTTGTGGTTTTTGGAGTATTTCAAGTATTACATTATACTACACCATTTTTCATTTTATAGCATGCACATTGGTTCCAGATGTCAGTTACAGTATGAGTCCCCACGGTTAATACTAATCAGTATCTGTATTGGCCCTGAAATATTGACCCCTAATTCTGATAGAAACAGTTACTATTTTTCACAAAATGCAATAACAGAAAGATTTCATTATTTTCACAATTGATGTATTGCATCCTGATATTGATCATATATTAAGTGTGCTCTAGTTTTCACATGAATTTTCTCATCTAAAGATTCTTTGTGAAGATAAATCCAGAAGATGGAACAAAATGCACTGCAAAAACTGGCATGAGTCGTAAGACAGGAGAAATGGGGAAGCCGGGAAACAACAGTCATCAACAACAGAGTGTCATCCATCCTTCGCCACCTCACAGAGTGTGAGTGGAAGAACTTTGATTAAACAACACACACAGTTACAAGTTTATTAGAGACACAATGGTAGAACATTCGGTTTTTGTTAACTGTTTTATACGGGAATTGGCTCAATTTGTTTGAAATTATAATTTTGCAGGATGAAGTTTGTGCCAGTGAGTTACTGAAAAACCCCTTTACAATGTCTACCAGTGTAGATTAAACTGCACGAAGTATCCTGTATCTTTGTCAACGTTACATAATTTTGAGAACATTAAAATAATATCAATGCACAATCAATCCTGCTTTGTCTACTATAAATTGATTAGTAAATAATTGTGCGATTACGACTTTGCGGTAGTGATTCGGCTTGCTGATGTTCTTGTAAAGTTCAAAACCAAAACATTGGAAGGATGAGTGTAACACTGCTGTGCATCCTGCTCTTGTCTCTGAGGGTGTCATACGAAAAACAACTCTGAATGTGATCTTTGTCTCTATATATACTATATATAACACTCATTTGTGGCATAAACCTTAATTCTGTTATTCGGTGTAGGCGTATACATGTTTGATTTGTTGGGAATTAAAATGCATAACATATCTGCTGCAGTTCAGTACTGAAGCACATGGTGGTAGTAATGTCCTGTTTTCTGAGCAAAAAGGGACTTTCTTCATAAGGGCTACACTCCCAGGAATACCCATACAACGTAATACCCATACAACGTAGTAAGATCGTGCTTTAGCAGAGAAACTTTCTAGGTTGGATACAAACAGATTTAATCCCTTTTTAGGGATTTAAAACATGGGAAACTGAGCAAGAATGATACCCTTCTGGCAAAGATGCACTAAGGGGGTAATGATACTATAACAGTTCCTGTAATAGCGAGTGGCATCAGAATCTAATGGGCAAGCAAGGTAATTTATCCAACATATCCATCCAGATGAAAACTCCCACTTGTTGTAGGAAACGAGAGTTTATTCCAGCTGAAAAGAAGGATGACCAGTCCTGGGAGCGGAGAAGGAAGAACAATGAAGCAGCTAAACTGAACTGCTCTCTGTGAAGCTCAGCTATGGCCTTGTCAGCTTCTTAGCTCAGTCCCACAAGCTGTAGAACATCTCTGGCTCCATGGCATACTGCTGTAAAGAGTTCAGCACTTGAACCAACCTCAGCACTCATGTCAGAGACTCTTAAAGTCTGGGCCTTAACAGCAGCTATATCTCATAAAGCTGTCCCTTCAAACTCCCTTCATAATCAACTATTGATTATGTCTATGACTACTGCTCTCACACAGGAGGGTGCTTGCAGAAGCTTGGAATATGTCAAACAGGAGCCTTGGGACACTATGGGCTTGACTGGAGAGAAATGCAGTTCACATGACCTCCATGAAAACCATGTTGGCAATACCTGCTCTGAAATCAGCTTCTGGTTCTTGACTTTTTTCTTGACTGTTTTGCAAAACAGAAGGCTCATTAGTAACTACTCCAGGTGGCACAACATATGCCATCCAATGCACTGTGATCCTCCAGGAAGCCTCCTGGGATTTCCAAAAACTGATGGATGAAAGAATGAAAGTTGCATTTATATAGAAGCTTTCAAGACACCCAAAGCGCATTACAGAAGCAATGGGAGACCACTTTAACCACCACCACTGTGTAGCACCCACCTGGATGAGCCATTCTGGGCCAGTACACTTCACGACCAGTAGCTGAGATGGTGAAGGGGCAGGAGAGAATTCATCAGTTCGATATAGGGGATGATTAGGAGGCCAGATTTGATAGGGCCACAGGGGGCAATTTTAGCCAGGGCATCGGGGTACCACCCCTACTCTATCAAAAATGCCCAAGGACTGTTTGCGACCTCAGAGAGTCAGGATCTCAGTTTTACATGTCGTCCGAAGCACAGTGTCCCCATCACTGCACTGGGGCATTGGGATCCTCACTTAGTTGGCAAATTGAATGCTTTGGGTCAAGATGAAACATACACCGTGAATACTTTGCATGAAGATGGGACATGCAGTGTGAATGCTGTTGTTTGTTGTTGTAGTATTTGCTTTGTCTACAGCCATCAGTCCTTAAGCAGCCCAGTGTAGGATATATAGAAATAGAGCTCTCTGTCTGATGCGAATTGTTTTTTTTTTACTAGATCCCCGATGGTGAAAGTACAGTATTATTGTGTGGTGCCATTTTTCCCCATTATCTGACTGTTGTGTAGTTCAAGATTGTCTTGTTTGATCCAGTTTTACTGTGCATTCTTCTTGTGGTAAAAAGTCCAAAGTCCAAAACTAACATGCTTGTCTTCATTATAAAAAACATGCAATGCAGGCTCTGCAATGCAGAAATGAATTTAGTTTATTTTACTACATGTCTGTTTGGGAGCAAACAAATTTCAGGCAGGGGGGGATTGGGGGGTCAAACCTGTAAATTTACTACATACTACATGGCTACATGCTTAATGCAGTACAACCAGTTTGCTCTGTAATTATATTCTAAGATTGGTGTTGTTGCTGGGAGTATGAAGCCTCCACTGCGATACAGCTGATATCATCATGTGCCATCGTGCTGGGGGCACCTCGCATATTACAGGAAATAAGGAAGTGACTGGCATTTAGAAATTTTTCATTTTTCAGAAGATCATCTCCAAAGATTCCGGCAAATGGCACGGAGCCCAAAAGCAGCCAGGACATGAGAAAGATTGCAGCTGGAAGCCCCAAGCTGGGACTCCTAGGCTTCAGGAACCTGGGTGGGCCCTGCGTGGGTAGGCAGGTCCTGGGATGGGGGAGGGGGGCACATGCAGTGGAGCCCTGCTGTAACTCGCCGTCGTCCATGAAAGGGGAGCAGGCCAGGCTTGCTGTGACTCTCTCCGATCATCCAGCACTGCTCGACTGGTCCCACCATCTCTCAAGGAGCACGGAAGACACGCATCTAGGCTCTTCTCTGTTCTGGCACCTATGTGGTGGAATGAATTCCCCCTAGATGTCCGAACAGCTGAGTCATTGGGCATCTTCAAACGACGACTAAAGACCTTCCTCTTTCAGAAATACTTGGATTAGCATTTCCGGTATTAAAAATACCCTATATTTTCCCCAACAGAGTTATAGACAGATAATATGGTTAGCCTGGGTTTTATTAATAATGGAGTTCAATAATGGTACAGTATGTAATACAGTTTGTAAGTTTCTCTGGCTAAGGGTGTCTGCCAAATGCTGTAAATGTAAATGTGACAACACTGCGGCTCCTGTTTGAATGTCTGTATTATTAACTGAAGTGCTGTTTGCACACTGCTATGCTTATATTACTGTGCCGTTATTTCAGTTGCTCCTTCCCCAAACAGAACTCGGTTGTTTGATGTGGAAGCTTTCTGTCCTAGTCTGCCGTTGGAGAAACAGTATTCTTATAATGACCCTGCAGCCGTGACACCTGACATTTGCAGTACTGGATGTATCACATAGCCTAAGCAACCCGTCATTAGGCTGTATGCTGCTTCCACATACGCAAGACATAACAGCATTTCATATCCTCATGGTTTAACATAGACAGTAGGATCAGTACACAAACACTAATACTTTATTGATCCCCGTGGGGAAATTGTCTTCTCACCTCCCCCAACCTTGCTCTTGGCCGTGAAGGACAGCTACCTCGTGAAGCACCCAGGGAGCATGGCCCACAGAAACGCTGAGGCTGGGCTTGAACCGGCGACCTTCCGATCACAGGAACAGAGCTTAACCCACTGAGCCCCCATGACTGTAGTGACTGCAGAAATAGCCCAATGGCATTCTGATTATTGCTTGTATGATGGGACGCAAGTCCAACAGGCAGACTACAGCTTTGTGCTGTAGACTTGCTGGATAGATATTTCATGCAGGAAGAGAGACTCTGGCCCATTGTTACTGGCTGAGGCTGCACCCTTACCAGCCCATGTGCTCGAAATGTACATCACTCAACAAAAAGACAGTTGGCTTCTCTCATTTTCCCATATGAATAACATTCATCACTAACCTGTGGAGAAGCAGACAAGAGTGGCCAGGAACTGGCTTTATTTTTGTAAGATTAGACGGAGCAGAGCTGCAAAGCAGCCTGAAATGTGGCTTCCGAGGGAAGTGCACCTTTTGGAGAGGACAAAGCAGAAAATGGGATTTGGGGTCCCTGGCTGGGTGGGAAGTTTTGGAACAAGGTGTGCAGGAGAAGCACTCAATTGTGGTCATCTGGTGGAGTGGGGGATGGGTGCAACATCAGAAAATGAAGCTAAGAGATAACACACAAACAAAAGATTAAACCAAAATATGACGATACACATTGTAGTGGTGTGATAATGCACATTCATTTATTAATGTTAACATGAGGGGGTAAATAGGCAAAATACCAATTTTGTTTTGAGATTTTTACTTTTTTACTGGAGTCTGCAGAATAAGGAAAAAAGAATCCTTACTGTATCGTTATCAGGGGTTATCAGTCTAACCTTCTCAAACCCAAGTGCATCTTGATTTCTCCACCACTGGCATTCCTACTAGGGGCTGAATGATGCTATGTTGCTACTGAAAATTCAATTAAATGTAAGAATTGTAAGCTGCAACACCATTACCTGGACTAAATAAAAAGGCAAATTCTGAATTAAATGCATATTTCTCTTTATTTTGTGCCATGATATACACAAGAAAATATAACCCTTTCGGCAATCCCGATTCTCTATGGAACTATAAAACATATCATTATTCGTTAGTTTTCTACCATTTCAACACCTCAAATAATAAGCACTCAACAACAGAAAATAAGGAGGCCTTTGTATAGGTGATAAATGATATCATTGTATTTTTACTAAGCTACTTATTCTTTTTTAACGAGTTAAAATACGTTTCTACTTGTTTCTCAAGGAAACATACTTACATGAATATGTCTGGGTTTAATAATAAGGTATTAATCGGTCAAGCTTACTTGGAGTTACAGGCGACCCTCTTATAAGCGAGTGGGTAAAATGACGCTGACCTACGTTTTAATCTTGCGAAATTGTGCCTTTTTCTTTCCAGTCTTTTTATGTCAAGCACATTGATAGGCAAAATACCAGTATAATATAATATTTACAGTATATGTCAAAATTATTCTGAACGAAAAGAACCTAAAGCACTGAATAAAAAAAGGTCTCATAAAACTGCGTGCAATATAACGTGAACACGTTGTGAATTATTATTAGAAATGTTTATCGGTTAAACAACATGCTAAACAATCTGACATGGTTAAAAACACTTGCTTGAAATTTCACGCATACAGTGGCCATGCAGCTTTAAGAACATGATAACCTGGTAACTACAGGCCTACATTCTACCAAACGAAATAGTGAAATATTTCACCTGACTGGATTACTTGGTCTAAGACATTAAAAATGTTTTGCTTCTGCTTGCCACTAATGTGTTACTTAAACACTTACATATTAAAGGTGCCTGTAGCAAATTGCAGTAACAGCGTAAAGGGGATTTGTGGGATGAAACCCCAGGAATCGTAACCAGTAGTGAGGGGCACTAATAACCAAACCCCCCACCCCCCCCCCAAAAAAAAATAAAAGAAACAAACACCCTTTGGCCCCTTTATCACGCAAAATTCTCTAAAATTTACAGAGACCCCCCTCCCCCAGGCCACCAAACTGCGCCGAGCTCGCCCCCACGTGAAACCGAGTGTAACCATTCCCTCTATTGTAAGCAGCTTTGGATAGAAGCATCAGCGCATCAGATAAATTAGTAAAATGTCAAGTTAAACATGCTGGAAAATAAGTTCACAACTTCTCCACCTGATATTGCACTTAGTTGAAACAGCAACAACAACAACAACAAAATCCTTTTATCAGAAAAAGTACCATGAAATTATTTCAGTAGGCCAATTTAAGTAAACACTTGAGTGGTATTATTCTGAGAGCCTTTATCAGTACAAACCTACAAAACAATTTAGAAAAAGAGAGACGTGTCATATGTTCTTGTTTAAAGAAAAACCATTTTGACATGTTAAATATAATTTTCGTAACAGGTTGTTAAAACACAAATTGTGCTTATCAATACGTGCATGACTTGAACAGTCTATGCCTGAAAAACGCACGAAATAGATGTCTCACGTTTAGTACGCTGCACTTGACTGATTGCGAAAAACACAACTTCGCTCATAAAACGAACAGCCTACTGAAAATGGGGGATTAGCTTAGTATGGGTAGAGGTCGCTGTTTCTCCAAGTTGAACGAAATAAGCGTTATGCGTAAAAAATGATATTCATTAACAGTGTGCTCTCTTTTTTATACTACTAGAGCGGAACAGACGGTAATAGGACGTATTTTTCCACATCCAAAGTTTGATAATAATGGCATGCAGTAAGAGCATTCTGTTAAAATACAAGCTAAGTAAGAGCCTAACGCGAAGAGAAAACGCATTACGTCACCTCATTGCTCACGTGCCTCCGTCCGTAAAAAGTGAAGTTATTCCTACGAACAAAACTATCTATCATCAATGATTTAAAATTTTGCGTACAGTTCTTTAGTTTCCCGCCTTATTTGCTCCACGCTAATACGGCTAATAAATAGCACCCCCCAAATAAGCAAATTTAAAGCAACAGAAACGTAAAAGAAGACCGTTCATCCCTCATTAAAAATTAAACTAAAATCTCACCCACTCCTCTCATATGTAAATAATAAATAATATTTTAGCGAATTTGAAGGTGAAATGTAGTTACAAGGTTATGCAGTTAAACCGCACTGCAATGAGTACCAGATTCATCCAAAAAAGAACAATAATATGTTAGTTATGTAGCAGCATACAAGAAAACAAACTAAGGATAATTCTGTAAAGCATGTACTGTTATATATTTAAATACATGGAAGCATTTTAACAGTACCTGTATTTTCATATACAATGATACGATATTTTTCTATAAACACTCATATTATGCACACACATCAGTGTGTTAATGCTCTTTGTCTATAGTGTCTAAATTGCATCTTTAGCAGTTTTCTAACTCTACTGAACTACTGGAGAGTTTTTTTTCCCTGTGATGAACTTGAACACACCCTAAACAGCTGGTACTTCAATGATCAAGGAAAAGGGGGTCAGACAAAGGTACACTGATTACACGTTAAGGTTACAGCTCACCAGAAACCGGTTTGGAAGAGGGTTCATGACAAGCCTACCTGTAACTGGTCTATTATCCTTCATTTTAGGTTTAGTAGCAATATTCCACTGGAATCATCTATTTTAAGATTTGAACTACTCAGAATCATACTAGATCTAACTATAACCTTTGTTATCGTAGTTTTTCTACAGGTTATTTGTTACATTGATGCTTGTTTATATGGACACATCACATTAGATCAATAGACATTCTGAAAAAAAATCTAGGAAAGTACTTTTGTCAAATGTGCACGTTACCCTCCAGTAATCCTGGCCTTACAGGGCTAACGTGTACCAAATGATTTCTGTGATTTACCACATCTGCATCCACACAACAAGGGCTGATGCCTTTCTTACTCCGTAGCTTCCAACTGCTGCTATTCCTACCCTGACCTCTAACTGACCTTCCATAATTAAAATGTAGTGTTGTTCCTGTGCCTGCTGTGCTTTATCATGCACCTGCAATAGCCGTCAATGTCAAAGGTCAGTAGGACTCAGCTTAAGATGCTGAGCCATTTGAAAGCATGCATGCTTGCAGAAACCAAGCAATTCTCCAAAACAGTTTTATATATATATATATATATATATATATAATCCCTCTGAGTTAAACAAGCCGTGCATAAGGATTTCAACTAATAAAGAATATTATTATATTGTTGTTTTTCGATAAACCCGGCATTACTGTCAGATGTAAAGAATAATACAGGAACGTACTTGTCTAAAGTGCCTTGAAAATGAATGTTTGCTATCCTTCCTATGTAAACTCATTTTAAAATTCTTCCCAGGGACTGGACTTTGCAGATTAACACTGATGTGTTAAAATCAAACTTCAGTCCAAATGAAATTTTTTTTCTGAAGCAGCGCAGAAATCCGCCTTATTTCAGAAGCGCTGTACAGCCCATGGGGACTAATTAGGAATCACGAGCAGGCTGTTCATTTTTCTCTCTGATTCACTATTCACACATACTGTGAACATCTCCGTGGAAGTGCTGGAAAGGGCGCGTGGAGCATGAAAGAGGAAGGGGCTTAAAACACGATTTCTTCCTTTAGTGCAAACTTGCATGGAGCTGTCGTTCAGGAGCCTCTCGGTGTTTTGGTATCTGGAGTTTGTTTTTTTTTTTTGCTTGACTGCCTTTCGTTGAAGTAAACCGACGTCCTCCGCGTTCCTGATGTTGGCATTCCGTGTCGACCTTTCGTGGTGCGGCTGAGCGACGTCCCGGGAGCCCTGACCTCGGTCCCGTCACATCATCACACACTTGCTCCTCAGCTTCTCCGCCTGCTTCCTCTGCTTGCTCTTCTTGCCGTCGATCTGCAGACTGACGGAGCGCCTCTTCTCCAGGTTCAGCAGCTCCTGGAAGAGCTCTTTAACGTTGTGGTTGGTCTTGGCTGACGTCTCCATGAAGGCGCACTTCCACTTCTTTGACATGGCATCCCCGTCGCTCGTCTCCACTTCTCGGTTCTGGGATTCGTCACACTTGTTTCCCACCAGCATGATGGGGATGTTCTCCACATCGCCCTTGATCTGACAGATCTGCTCAAAGATGGGCTTGAGCTCTTCCAGGGACTGCCGGCTGGTGATGGAGTAGACCAGGATGAAGGCGTGACCCTTGGAGATGGAGAGACGTTGCATGGCAGGGAACTGGTGGCTGCCCGTGGTGTCGGTGATCTGCAGGGTGCAGATGCTCTTGTCACAGCTGATCACCTGCCTGTAGGTGTCCTCAATGGTGGGGATGTAGCTTTCCAGAAAGGTTCCCTTTACAAAGCGGATGACCAAGGAGCTCTTACCTACACCCCCGGCTCCGAATACCACTACCCGGTAGTCGTTGCTTTGCTCTGGCATCGTTCCTCTGGGGCCTTGGGCAGGAAAAATACAGTTAAACTCAAACACTATTTCACCTTTTACTGGTTCTTCTATGTGATATATATGGTGTGTATACAAAAGGCAATGGTGGGGTAAATTATTACAACCACCTATTCAGTTCAAGGTTTCAAATCCTAAAAATTAGTATGTGTGCAAAATATATCTGTGAGTATGCCTTCTGTGTTATAATGTTTGTCTTGAATAATCTGAATGCCATTTAAAACCGTGTATATAGCGAAGAGGGTAAAGGTAGCAGCGTCTCAAATGTACCACCTACGGGCTAGCGCTGATATAACGGATAAGATGCTGCAATGTTGCATCAAGCAACGTATTTTTTTATAAAATGTTATTAAAACAATATATCTCGCAATTGTACACTTGCGACGACCCTTCGTATGCCCTTGTGAGGCAGTAAAACGGAGTCCGCATGTAGGATGCGCAGAGATCGGTGGGAGCCGCTTAAAGGTAGCTCTTCCTCTCAGTATAAACACGCACGTCGCCCCACCTAAACAGAGACTAAATACACCATGCCCGTCCGAGAAGCGATCGTGGTTATGCAGTGATATCTAATGTGTGTAACATTACATGAGAGGTCCCGCCGTGAACATGACGTGCTTCTTTCCGTGTGGTCTGTCATTTATTTCAACATGCCAGGACCGGTGTCGCTCTGCGAAACCCAACACTCCATGTATGAAATTGCGTTTCTATAGGAAGTAAAGCAATTGCACTTGCCAAGGAATCGGATCTTTTTAACGGAATACTATTAAAAGCACATACCATATTTGACAGGGAATCATATTTTAAACACCAATAATGCATATAAATAAATACTCCGCATAACATGATAATCAGTAGAATTAATTAGGGGTGAGAATGAAATGCGAAAAAAAATAACTTACGGTGACAAGACTGAATATTTATGAGACGATTTTAGAAGTCAGATTTCATAGTGAAGACGGGATATTAGGAGGTGAGCCTGAAACCGCCGCGTTTATCCGCACCGAGCGCTGCGCCTTGACATGATGGTGCGCCGGCGGCTCTCCTCACCAGAGAGGCGGTTGCGTAAGTCAGACGCCGACGTCACGGCACAGCCAGGGTGGGTGAGACGCGCTTTAATGGCCACGGAGCGACCATCTCCACTGCAAAGCAAAAAAAAAAAAAACATTAAAATAAAAAAGACAAGGAACGCCCCTGCCAGACTGCTGCCCTTCACGGATATTTACGCCCAGGATGGGAACAATAGCAGCGCCAGCCGTACAGTCACAATTAAGATTCACAATTAAGATATTATTATGCGGACTCTTGTAGTGAAAACAAATACTTACGTTTCATTGTTTCATGTCAGTGCATATGCTTAATTATTAGATGACGACCGAAAAAGTTGTCCCGACAACGTCAAGATTTTGATCACATTTGGTCCCCACAATATAACACATACATGACCCCGACACACAAAGACACAAACACAGACACCATATATATACACGCACATATATATATATACACACACACACACACACACACACATATATATGTATATATATATGGTGTCTGTGTGTGTGTGTCTTTGTGTGTCGGGGTCATGTATATATTATATTGTGGGGACCAAATATGATCAAAATCTGTATCAGTATTTGTTAGTTAGTCTGCATAATAATAACGAATCTTAACACACAAAGACACACACACACCAAATATAAAAATATTATATACATAATATAACACACACAATGTGGTAAAGTGTGGTAAAACCTGAACTGTCCCTACTTTTGGGGACATCTTTTCAGGTCCCTGTTTGGGTAAGCTCAATTTTATAAAAATCGGTGAATACAATCAAAAAACTAAAAATGCCAAAAGTCTTGTATTTGGGTTGGTTACTTATGGTTAAGGTTAGGGCTGTGTTGGGGTTAAGGGTGTCATTATTGGGATTAGAGTTTTTCCCATAGAAATGAGTGGAAGCTCACCATTTAGATAGGTACGCCGAGGCTGTGTGTGAGTGTGTGTGTGTGTGTGTGTGTGTGTGTGTGGGTGGGTGGGTGATGTAGGATTAGGGTTTTGCCCATAAAAATGAATGGACGGTCCCCACAAAGAAGTGAATACAAAAGTGTGTGTTTCCGTGTGTTGTGCACTCCTTTAAACAATATATTTCATATAGCATTGGAATAACTTTAAGAAACACGTGACCATGCCCATCATTCTTAGACGATCGAGTCCCCCTCATTCAGGCTCGGATATTTTCTTATTTGTAATCTTTTAATTAACGCACTTAATTGCTGCTTAATTGTCATGCCTCTCTAATTCTCAGTCATTCTGTTTAGTTCCACATATCATATCAATTACTTCATGTATAAATACAAAGTATCACTTTTAGAAACTAAAGCAGACAAAACCTCGGCATGCCCGGGTGACACAAGTCTTTATATTATGATACTGAATGACATTCAGGCCATCACTTTCATCGGAATGCCATGTGAATGGAAAAATCCAGTCTCTAAACACTGAAACCTGAAAGTGAATTAAACACTATCACTCCTCTGCAATCTTCCTACAATGGCTTCCTCTTCAGTTTAGGATTGACTTTAAAATTCTTATCCTGACTTGTAAGGCTTTGAAGGGTCTGGCCCCAATAGCGATGGACTGGAGCTGATTAATGAGTTTAATCCAGATTGCACTCTCAGATTGCAGGATGTAGGCCTTCTGTTAATGCCAATAAATAAAAGACAGCCTACAGCTGTAGGTCTGCCAGTTTACAGAAGGCCTGCGTAAGGGATTCCTCCTGGTCTCGGTATTTAAAGCTTATTTTAGCCCACTTTTCTTTAAATAACACCGCGGGTGCCACTGCCCATGTTGTTATTTGTGTTATGTATTTTGTTATGCCTCAGAATCGTTGCTGACCTGCTTTCCTTCCTGGTCCTCCATACCTGGGTGCCGCTACTGTCCAAGGGAAACATCAATTGATCAGAGCTGCGACGCCTGTAAGGATATCAGCATCCGCATGTACGGTGCCACCCAGAATGCTAAGTCTGTTAGTGCTCCTCTGCCTTAGCAAGCCCTCAGCACTGAGCACAGTCTAGATCTCAGTCGTTTTGGATAGCTTCTATTTCTGGTTTTGACTTTTCCTCTGGTAGTCTTGTCTTGCTTAGCATCCTGTTTCCTGTTTGCAGCTTCGATGTACAATGTCTACAACACCCAGCCATGTCATCCAGTATCATGTAATGTGGGAATGAGGGTTGAATGTAAAGGGACGGGCCCCCCTGGGATATAGTTGGATGGATGGACAGATGGATGGATGGATGGATGGATGGATGGATAGATA
>JAODKN010000041.1:7149029-7160003 GCA_026774425.1 Petrocephalus zakoni
CCTAACTCGAAAACTCCCTAAGTCGAATTTTTTTTTTGGTCCCATTGAGTTCGACTTAGCGAGGTCCGACTGTATATGGTTATAATCAACAAGACATGTCATTACCAAGCTAAATATACATCAATAATCTCATAAAGCTAGGGTGACCAGATAATTCATGTCATCCTACTGTAGACACTTTGAGCTACTTGAGGTTTTATAAACTACTTTAAACCTGAAAGCCTCCTATGCTTGGCTAAATAGTTCAGTTCTTCCTGTGCTTTGACTGGTGTGTTTCCTTGATTGAAAGACTCATCCAGCTGTTTCACATTAACATTAGTGATACATACGTGATTTATACGAGACTGACCAATCAGCACGCAGCAAGAATGCAACGTGAAATTCAGGTCCTTATAATTGATATGGTAGTTTGCAAATCCAGTCCTAGCTCAAAGTCTCTGGGATGACATGGATTATCTGGTCACCCTAATAAAACGTGTAGGTTATAATGGATAAAACACATCGCTGCCAAGCTAAATATGATTGTGCCATCAAAGTAAATGTAAAAGAGTTCATAATCAGTGAAAACACACTTTAAAAACATTTCTGAACATTTTTAATTGAGGAATGATTTCTTAATGATAAATGATAAAAACGCTTTTTAAAAAACATCTTTAAATGTATTTTATTGGTTTGGATTCTTGCTGCAGCCATAAGGATAAAGCTGAAACTTGCGGGGTGCCTCAAAGCTGCATCATCACGCCGGAGCTTGGAGCGGTCACTCTGTCTCACTCTGAAACCGAGTCTGAGGAATGCCCAAATCGAAACGAGCGAGGAGCGCTTTGCCTGGGGCGGGATGCAATTTTGTAGATTGTGGAGCCAGCACACTAAGAGCAGAAATTGTCACTGCTCAGCTCACATACTCTGGTCATCAACAACCACTGCCGCGGTAGGCCGGTATAATCAAAATCTCTCCTGTTGGCAAAATTTATACCGTATACCGTTTATGCCGCCCACCCCTAGTTTGGAGTATGTACTTTTCCTTTATGTTCATGTGAGAGGTCTGCTACAGATGTGGTTCCTCAGGATTAGCCCGGTGTACACCACTAGTAACTGCAATAACAACAAGCAGTCGCCCAGTTTTAGTCAGGGTTATTATCGCTGACTTTTTGTAAACTGAAATAAAATGACACTATGAATTTTGTGTTACAGTTTTTAAAATCCTGCTCCGCTATGTGGTGATTTGTTCATCTTTAATTACCATGATACCTGAAAAATGTTTGGCTCTTTTTGATGACATTAGTCCATAAATGTGCATTGTGCGTTCATGTAGGATTCTCTCAAGATCAGACACATAAAATAGCTTTGCAAGTTTCAGTCTGTTCCTAATATAAATTTACTAAAATTTTAACTGAAATATATTATCACTGAACAGAAGCATAACTTTAAAATAAAAACTAATAAAATCTCACCTCACTGAAAACTAACTAAAACTAAACTTGATTTCAAATGAAAATTGAAAATAACAAAAATAAAAATTATATAACACTGGTTTGAGTCCAAATCTGGTGAGTTGAGCCCCTCTGGTGTAGAGCTGCAGTGGCCGTGCACAGCTCACATTTAACGGGGACTACAGCACTCTGTGGAGCAGATGTCCTGTTCACAAGGAGATGCTTTCCTGACCCGAAACACAGTTTTGTCTTATCACAGAACTGCTGAATTCTACTATGAGACAATGGTAGATGCCTTCCGATACAAGAATTAACTTCTCATTAATCCTATTTTTAGTCACAAACCTATTTTATGTAACAGAAATACACACAGGAGCATAAATATCACATGAAGTGTTTGAAATAAACAATATTGGTTTCTCATCCCCACAAAAAAAAAATTACCATGACCTCACCCGTGTATAATTAAACTTTGTTCTAAATGTGAACCATGTTATATCTTGCATAGAGCGAAGCTTGTGGTTTGTGAATAAAAACACACTGGTTCTCTAAACGAAGCTGAGGACTTGTCTCTGTCGTCAAAGTGCTTGTCACATGGGCCGAAACAGGATCTCTGTGGTTGATGGGAACTAAAACAGGCCTCAGAAGTTATCTTGTACATCTACAGCCAATCAGCTACAAGAATCTTCTGTACTTTCAGATCTTTTGTTGGCCGGTCTCTTCGAGTCTAAAAGCGGCAGGGTGCAACATACCCTGTAACTTTTGCCACTCCTCAGTGCATGTTACCTGCAGCTGGAACTTTGTGATTATAAACTGGTGTAAGGTGTGTGTGAGTCCAGAGGACCAGCAGAAAACACAGGGTTGCCACTTCTTGGGTTCACCACCCAGACGCGTTTCTGTCTGGTCGACTGTGAACAAAACTACGGATCTTCCAAGGACCCAAGCTCTTGAAGACATCTTCAGGTCTGTGGTGGCTGGGCAGCTCAGCCATAAAAGGTTAGACTCTTGTATTTGTCAACATAGTAAGTCTTGTTATTTAATATTAAGAGATTCGAGAAATTGTATGAGATGAAAGGAGAAGTTAACTGATTCTTTTTACATTGGTTTTTTGGCTGTATTTACTGTCTGATGCTCCCAAACACATACAGTTCATATTTTTAGTCGTTAGCAAATGGAATGAAGTTATGCTGCTCTGGGTATTTTATTAACTTCTTAGATTATTCAAATTTGCTCCTAAATTGCAAAAGAAATGACCGTAAGATTGTCAGACTTGCTAATCTACATCATCAGCAGGGGGCGCTGTATGTGATTATAATGCTCTACCCTCCAATGACAGCAGATGCTATTTCTTGCACAAAGCATCAGATCTGTGCCATACAGTAGCAGTGTTAGCATTATCTTTCACTGATATAGATATGGTTTTGTGACATTCTTGGATTTGTTTTATTTCTGTCTGTCTGATGTCTATTGGATCCAAAATACAGGTTGTAAGGAGCAAACTAATGGCAGTAATACTGACAATACACATTAAGCTGTTTAGTAACAGTTAAAAGCAGAGTTTTATGGCTGAACAAATCCTTGCAAGACCTTTTCTGGCTGGGCCAGTTATTAGAGGCTCGAGAGTGAACAGGTGTTGTTCTGGGGGTGTATTTCAAAGAAAATCAGATTTTTCATTGTGACAATATGCTTATATCTAAAAGGGTGTGTGGTACATTGAATGAATATTTTATATATATATATATATATATATATATATACAATACTGTACTTTGTTTAATGTTTGATGCTATTTAACTGAGTTGTAATTGTATATTTGCTAAAAAATTATTTTCTACCTTGTGGGTGTGTGTGTGTGAGTATACACACTACCTTCGAACTACTGTTCAAATGTTTGGGGTCACTTACAAATGTCCTTATTTCTGAAAGAAAAGTATTTTTCCCCATAAAAATAACATAAAGTGAGTCAGAAATACAGTGTAAACACTGTAATGTTGCAAATGTAGCTGTAAACAGCTGATCTTTAATATAACATTTACACTGGTGTACAGAGGCCCACTATCAGCAACCATCAGTCCTGTGTTTCAGTGGCACTTTGTGTTTGCTAATCCAAGTTTATCACTTTAAAAGGCAAATTTGATCATTAGAAATTCCCTTTGAAATGTTAGCACCGCTGAAACCTATTTTGCTGGTTAAAGAAGCAATAAAACTGGCCTTCTTTAGGTTAGTTGAGTAGCAGCAGCTGTGGGTTCGATTGAAGACGTGGCCAGGATGATATATATATATACATACATACCATGTAGGAATTGTTTTTGGTGAAGGCTCTTTTTGAAGTTCCCCTATTAAGGATACAATAAGGAAATGTTGAGTTAAAACATACAAAGCAGGGCTCGGTGCCCTGTGTATCCTGACACATTACTCCCATGATCATCAAAATGATCTGTCTTTAGTGGCTGTTGGTTCGTACCACACGGGATAGCCCTCATTCACATCCCGCTCGGACAGGTCCTGGTTGCCCGACGTCTTACTGGTGATTCTTGGTTGTTCTATTCTCGGCCGGCTCTCGGCAGGTACTTGCCACGGCATTTCAGAGATGCTCTGAGCCAGGCATTAGGCCATAATGATTTGGCCCTTGTCAGAGTCATTTAGAGCTGCCCATTCCCTATGCATTTAGTATGTGAACTCTGCATACTGAATGTTAACATACCACCTATTATATCCCAGACCTTGACACGTTCCATTTTTACGAGATGGCCAACATTATTCACTCCACATGGTGGTGGTCATTATATATTGGCTATTTGTTTTTTTTTTACAGGTTTATGAAAAAAAGTGGTATGAGTCATATGATGGAAAATGTACCATTTCCTGTTCGCAGGACCTTAAGTTCTTTGAAGACATTTGCTGGTTCTGTGGTTGGCGAGCATATTTCCGGCACTCAGTGAATTTTAGAGCTGCCTCTGTAGTAGACCTGATCATTTTGGTACTTTCATTTTGTGGTATGTGTGTGCGAACTCACTGGTTTTTCACAAGACACCAAATCTATACATGCAAGCCATGTAGGACTTGTTTTAGGTGAAGGCTCTTTTTGAAGTGCTCCTATTAAGGATACAATAAGAAAAAAATTCTGAAATATTTCTGGGAATTTGAAACTCGTAACATTTATTATTATGAGTTTGTGTTCACACGAATTTGAATGCATGGTTTGGCTAGGTGACCTGCATTTATCAGTTTCCAGAAACGGCCCCATTTTAAAGTGCTGATTGGGGAAGGATGAGTGCCCCCACCCTCTCAGACCCAGTGGGACAGCCCTGTCAGAGTCCTGTCGGATGTATCTGATGGTGGGGCATGTTCCGAAGCGGCCCGTCCAGAACCGGCCGAGCTCCTGCTTAATCAGGAGTGGCCCGATGGCAGCACCTGCTGGAGGCTTCGGGACCGTCAGCACTTGCACCGTATGGGATAGAGAGTGGAGATGGGGCAGAATCATTTTTTTCACTCCACTGAAGGGTATTCAGGCTGTTCATTCTCACACTGCCACCCCTCCCCTGACGAGCGGCTCAGAGCGTTATTCATCTGGCAGAACACGGCCCGTGCGGTTTAAGATGAGGCACCATCGAGAGACAAAGGGAACGGGGGAGGGGAGGCACAGGCGAGAGAGTGAGGGGGAGAGAGAGAGAGAGAGAGGGAGAGGGAGAGCCAGAGTGCGCTTTTCAGATGACATCATCGCTCAGAGGACATGAAAGATGCAGCAGTGAGGCAGGAGTAGTCTGGTGATAAAGCTGACGCCTGATTGGTCAAAGTGTGTGATGTAATGCGTTACCAAGCTGTCCTCTGAAGCTTTTAAAATTATTTTCCAAACCCCCATTCAGAGAGGCATCAGAGAGGCTGGTATTCAAGATACAGAATTTGTGCTCATTTGACAAGCTCAGTGCATAACACTGTTCTGAAAATGGAAGATTCGGAGGCCAAGAGCAAGAGATCAGAGTGTGGATTTGTGGAAGATTTACTTTTTTACATAGAGATGGACCCACCAGGTAACACTGCAACTGAGCTGTACCACTGAGAGCCAGTCAGCGTTAAGGCTTTGACTTGACAGTTCAATCGAAGCCTCTTTGTCATCTGCTACTAATGATTTCTAATAGGTAGGTTTGGTATGTGAATGTGTGTGTGTGTGTGTGTGTGTGTGTGTGTCATGCAATTTTCCTTGACACTTCTTCATGCATGCAGCAGTGTGGTAATTCTGTGGTTCTGTAAGTCCATGCATGAACTGTGGGTGTGTATGTGTTTGCAGGAAGTGCCTTGCTCATTGACGCATGTGATTTTAGCACCTGACGGCTAGGTGCAGCTGGATTGAACTAAACCGCTGTTTGGGCTGCAAGCTGCACACTTGTGTGACAAATGAATTATGGGGGACAAAGGAGCACAGTTTCTCATTTTGGTCTCCTGGTCCAGACAGCACTTGAAACCTTCAATCTGTAGTCTGTTGGCAGGGGGCATTAACTGGTCACTCGCGAAAGCAGTAAGAAATAGAAAATAAATGCGTCACAAATTGGGTTCACCAGGTTGTCCTGTCGTACAACTGGAAAAATTATAACACAATGTTTATGGAATTGTGTGATGCCTCTGTTATTAATAGTCACTGGGGCAGAAACTCTACTTCCTTTCCTAAATGCAGTTCGTTCACAACAGACCGCTTGTCAAACACAGCTATTCTGCAGGTTGCTAAAAAGTCATTACTTTTGGAATTTGATGAATATTAGGAATAAGAAGTGCATGCAGTGCATTCCCCAGGACGTGCTCCATTCTGTGCAGTGCAGTCCTGGTAACTCGCTCCATTCTGTCCAGTGCTGTCTCACTGCCTTGCTCCATTCTGTGCAGTGACGTCTTTCTGCTTCGCTCCATTCCATGCAGTGCTGCCCTTCTGCTTCGCTCCATTCCATGCAGTGCTGTCCTTCTGCTTTGCTCCATCCCATGCAGTGCTATCCCTTTGACTAGCTCCATTCTGTGCAGTGCCGTTGATTTGCTTCTCTGTTACGTGCAGTGCGGTCATTCTGCTTCTCCCCATTCCGAGCGGTGCGGTCATTCTGCTTCTCCCCATTCCGAGCGGTGCGGTCATTCTGCTTCTCCTCATTCCATGCAGTGCGGTCGTTCTGCTTCTCTCGATTCTATGCAGTGCCGTCGTTCTGCTACTTTCCATTCCATGCAGTGCCATCATTCTGCTTCTTTCAATTCCGTGCAGTGTGGTCGTTTTACTTCTCCCCATTCCATGCAGCGTGGACATTCCACTTCTCGCCATTCCGTGCAGTGCAGTCATCCTGCTTCTCTCCATTTTGTGCAGTGCAGTCTATCAGCTTCTTTCTATTCTGTGCAGCGGGGTCATCCTGCTTCTTTCCATTTTGTGCAGTGCAGTCTTTCAGCTTCTCTCTATTCCATGCAGTGCGGCCATTCTGCTTCTCTCCATTCCGTGCAGTGCAGTCATTCTGCTTCTCTTCATTCCATGCAGTGTGGTTGTTCTGCTTTTCTCAATTCCATGCAACACGGTCATTCTGTTTCTTTCCTTTCTGTGAAGTGCGGTCATTCTGCATCTCTCCATTCCATGCTGTGCGATCATTCTGTCTCTCCATTCTGAGCAGCGCCATATCTTTCACTCACTCCTGTGCAGTGCGGTCATTCTGCTTCTCTCCTTTCTGTGCAGTGCGGACATTCTGTTCCTCTTCATTCTGTGCAGTGTGGTCAGTCTGCTTCAGTCCATTCCATGCAGTGCGGTCATTCTACATCTCTCCATTCTGAGCAGTGCCAAATCTTTGACTTACTCTTGTGCAGTGTGGTTGTTCTGCTTCTATCCATTCCATGCAGGGCAGTTGTTCTGTTTCGCTCCATTCTTTGCAGTGCCGTTCGTTTGTTTTGCTCTGTGCTATTCAGCGCCATCCCTCTGACTTGGCCCATTCTGTACAGTGCCATCTCTCAGGTTTACTTGTTTTCATGTAGTGTCATCCCTCTAACTTATTCCACTTCATGCAGTGATATGCCTCTGACTCACAGCATTCCGTGCAGTGCCATTCCAATGGCTCTTTCAGTTCCATGCAGGTCTATCCTTCTGTTTCACTCCATCCGTGCAGTGTCATCTCTCTGACTGACTCCATTCCATGTTTAGTGTATTCTTCTCACTACTTGTGCTGGAAAGTCAAGCAGAAGAAAAGTGGGACGGATTTGATCTGGCATGCCAGTGCCGAGTTTTCCTTTCCTGCTTTTGTGTTGATAATATTCCTCTTTGTCAGCAGTTGTATCAGGAGCAAGAGGCAGCCTTGGGAATCTCATGCTCTAGCTGGGTTGCATGGTTTTGACAAGATTTGGGTCACAAGGCAGCGATCACTGAGATTCTTTAAGCACAGGGATGGGAGACATTTATATTATCCACTGACTACAGCTTCACTCATGTATATAGTGCACTTGTATGTCCTAGTAATTGGGAAATATGACATGTTTCTGAAAGGCGCAGCAGCTGGGTGTCACCCCTGCTGCATGTAATGCACCTGTGAATCTATACAGAAGATTGTTCCGCTCGTCTTGCTTGAACCTATGTCAGCTGATCAGTCTCTTTCTCTCATCTGCGCAGATTTGCTGCCTAAACTATCAAAGTCCACATCAGTCACAAGCAAAAGTGCAAGCAACATGACTCTGCAGGACTCAGAATGGTACTGGGGGGATATTTCCAGGCAAGTCCTATTTTCTGTTCTCCCAACCAGGATATTCAGCTGGTATCTCCTCTAGACCAAGAACAGCTATTCATCTGTTTTAAAACTGTGAACTGTGCCTCAGATTGCTATTCATTTTATTTGACACGCAGTGGTGGCACTTATTCAGACTGGTGATATTTTTCTGCCGTACTTTCGCATAATTGTAATGCTACCAATATCTTAGTTGATGGCTGCTTTTATTTTGGCATGATGCTCTTATTAAATCTGTCTTCCTGTAAGCATTACTCAAGTTTAGAACTTAATTTCGTTCAATGTGTAGTGAGGTTAAAAATAAGGATTGTCCTAGAATGGACAGTGGAAACTGTGAAAAGTGATGTAACGTTTTAACTTAATGGAGCCAAAAAAGATTTGTTATGCTGTTGTATCAGCATATATTCCTGTTTAAAAATATAAAAAACTGATTCATATCCGGGAATATGTTATGTCATTGTGAATTTGCGAATGTGTCGAGTGCAAATTAAACAGTACAGTATGACTGCAGATAAGCATTATGTAAGGAAATAAGCACAGTGTAAGGCAATTTCTGGTCGTGATTGGTTTACAATGATGCAAGTTCATCTTCAGCCATTACCTTAATGGCCTGATCCTGCATGGTTAATGGTAAAGGAAATATTTTAATGTCTAACGTAATTAATCATTAAGGGCTAAAATATTCATCCTACGCAGGGAGGAGGTGAATGAAAAGCTACGGGATACGGCAGATGGGACATTTCTGGTCCGAGATGCCTCCACGAAGATGCAAGGAGACTACACTCTGACCCTGAGGTCTAGTCGATATATCCCTTTCACTACCGGTTAATTTGAGGGCAAAATCGTGGTCAGTGTCATGTACTGACGGTGCCTCTCTTCACTGCTTCCATTCACAGAAAAGGGGGTAACAACAAACTGATTAAAATATTCCACCGTGATGGGAAGTATGGTTTCTCAGAGCCACTGACCTTCAGCTCCGTTGTGGAGCTTGTCAATCACTATAAAAATGATTCCTTGGCCCAGTACAACCCCAAACTGGATGTAAAACTGCAGTATCCAGTATCCAGGTACCAGCAGGTGAGGCGTTCTCCTTGCTGTCTGCTCTCCAAATGCACACTGACGTGAAACTCCTTTTTAAAAATGCCTGCATTTGCTGTACAACAACCTTCCAGTGGATTTGTCGGTCAGCGTATGACAAGCTTCTGTCGTCGTTTCCCATTGGCTCCTGCAGGATCAAGTCGTTAAGGAAGACAGCATAGAAGCAGTTGGTAATAAACTATGTGAGTACCACGATCTGTACCAATCAAAGAACAAGGAGTATGACGGACTTTATGAAGAGTACACCAGAACGTCACAGGTGAGTGTCACCTTTTCGCCGAACATGCAAATCGGTGCCGTTCACTTTTTAATGTAGACTTAACAAGAATCTGTACTTTACCAGGAGATTCAGATGAAGAGGACAGCCATCGAGGCCTTCAGTGAAACGATCAAAATATTTGAAGAGCAATGTCAAACACAAGAGCGGTATAGTAAAGAGTACGTGGAGCGATACAGGAGGGAGGGCAACGAGAAGGAGATACAGCGGTAAGCACCACTATTCCTTTTCAACAAATCGAATTATGTTTGTAATCTGGTACTGGTGGCACAATTTACTTATGGCAGAGTTTCCCAACCCAGTCCACAGCGACCCACAGGCAGTCCATGTTTTTGCTCCCTCCCAGCTCCCGGTGTGTAGAAGGGGGCTTGGTGCCTTTTAGAATTACAGGGCATGACGACAACTCAGCTGTGCTGTCACGGAAGTGAAAATAAACACACTTTCTTCATGGCTGCCTGTGGGGACTTTTACTTTGAAAAAGAAAAAAAAAAACTAACCAAATAACAGCAGAACTTTGAAGGGGCAAGGAGACTTTCCACTGGGGGGATTCTCTATCTAGTGCTTTCGCTCATGATAAGACTTGCCAAAGGGTCTTTCTTTAGTGTGTGCTGTCTGAATGCACATCTTTCTCCATCTGGTGTACATCCCTTAAGCAGTATCACATAGGGCTCTGCCGGCCCGCTGTGCGTTTTGTTTTAATGCAATGCGTAGTTTTCAAGTGAGAGTGGCTGCGCTTTGGTCAATACTTCCCCTTTAGCATTCAGTAATTAGATTATGTGTGCTTTTTGCTGACTTGTGGGCTTGTTGCTAAGGGAACAAAGCTGCTTTGTTTGTGTGAGGAGGCAAGGATGCGACATCAGGAGGGCCCCGCATGTCGCAAGGGGGCATGAACTCGTCACTCATTGGAAGCTCAGTCTGGCAGCTCTTGCACCTGGTTGGCTCCTAGACAGCTGCATGCCGGTGATGCACTATCTGCTTCATATGTACGTCGTTTTGGACAGAAGAGTCTGCTAAATAAAAAAAAATAACATAAATGAAACCCACAGACAGCCTGTGATCTGCTTCTAATTCAATGTAATGTGTTATGTGGATCAACATATGGCTAAAAAAGATTTTAATTTAAGATGTTAATTGTTTTCAAACTAGCTTCAAAGTTGGACTATTTTCAGTTTATGCCATAAATGTTCATAGTTTGTGGGATAGTACAGGTACAATATTTCCAAAGTGGCTGTCCATTTTGTAAATGTTTATTTCCAGTATATTCTTGGAATAGTTATGAAAAAGCTTTTAAAACACATTTAGTTAAGCAAACATTTTCTGTTATGTTTTAGTGTTTTTATTGAGAAATGCTGTGAATAGAGATTCATTGTTTCCTTCTTCTGTGCAGTTACTGAGATCACAGGGAGACATAACATGGCAGGGAATGAGACAGAAATGTACAGTA
>JAODKN010000041.1:7160103-7183291 GCA_026774425.1 Petrocephalus zakoni
TTTCCAATGCAGTTACTGAGATCACAGGGAGACATAACATGACAGGGAATGAGACAGAAATGTACAGTATTTCCAATGCAGTTACTGAGATCACAGGGAGACATAACATGACAGGGAATGAGACAGAAATGTACAGTATTTCCAATTAGCAGCTGTAAGGCACAACCTGTACTTGGCCAAATTGAGTCATTCTATTCAATTGAGTGGTCAGGGATTCAGGGTAATTTCCCAGAACAATTGGGTGTATGATAACATGAAATTCTCTCTTTGGTATTTTGGGAATGTATAATCAGTATAATCTTTAAAGATGGAGAAATATGCAAATAATGCAGTTAGTAATGTTGCTGGGAAACACACTCAGTCATGTGGTTAGGGGGGAAAATGCTGTTGGATGAATCAAGGCCTGATGTAATAGCAGAGCTGGATGATGCAATCTACGCAATCCACCTGCAATATGGTACTTAGGGGTCTGAAGACACAGCAGTTGCTGTGTTGAAGGGTTTCTTCCGATTTTGGCTGTGTGTTAGACGTGCATCCTGCCCCAAAACATGCCTCACTGGCCTTTTGATAATAACTGCTTTAAGCACTGGATTTTATTCACAACTTAGCCAATCAAAGCTGAAGATAAAAACATTTGGGTGATACCAAGGCTGCAGCCTCTGCCCCAGCTCTTTAGAATGATCTACTCAAATGTTTTCCAAATTAGTAATGTGTCCTCTTTGCTCTTCCTAGGATCATGGAGAACTATGAGAAGCTGAAGTCGAGAATAAGCGAGATAGTAGACAGCAAGATTCGCCTGGAGGAAGAGCTGAAGCGGCAGGCAGCCGAGTACCGGGAGATCGATAAGCGAATGAATAGCATCAAGCCGGATCTCATCCAGCTCCGCAAGACCAGGGACCAGTACCTGATGTGAGTTCCTGGGCTCGTGTTCCACTCGGCTCACGTGGCCGGTAGCACTGGATTGTCGTGGCTAAATCGCGTCATCTCCGTTCCACAGGTGGCTGACACAGAAGGGTGTCAGGCAGAAGAAGATCAACGAGTGGCTTAAACTGGACAATGAGAACACAGAGAAGTAAGGGACCGTCTGATGCAGCTTCCAAATCAGTCCGTTTCTGCTTATGATTCCCTTAAAAACTAACAAGAAATCACCTCTCTGGTAATAATTGAAGAGCAATGAACAACATACTACCTAATAACACCTCATTATGTAACAACTCGACAAAACGTACAAATTTGTAGCCTATGCTATATTTTTGTCTTACAACATTAACCTATTATTATTACTATCATCATCATTATTACATTTCCCCCTGTGATCCCTTTCAGGTGACTTCTGTGTCTCACTAACAGAATAGCAAGCAAACGTTCAGATGAGCGATTGAAAATAACGAGTGGGCCAGAACACTCGCTCATTTATGAATGAGGTTGCGAACTACTTTACTTACAACGAGTTTTGAGAAACATTCATTAATCAATGAATGATAATAAGTACAAGATAAAGAATAACTCATTACAAAGCGTCACAAAGCTTTTGGGAAACACACTTCTGAAAATTTATTTAAATTTATCTAATTAAATGTGCTACATAATGCAGTATTATTACATAATGTGTTGTTACATGGTGAGAGACAATGCGATATGTAATAACAACAAATTATGCAATAAAATTTTTATTTTGAGTTTTTATGTAATGCAGCATTATTACATAATGCATTGTTACAAGCAAATTTCTAAAACTCACTCAGTCCACGGGATACATTTTTGAGAAAACTCCACTAGCCGGAGTGAAATTTGGAAATGTCATCAAAGGTCATCATTGTATTACATGACAATTGAGTGAGTTTTGGTTTCCAATACTGTAACACAGTATGATGAGGAAGCTTGGCTTTTTGTCTCATCTCAAAACCAACAACAAAAAAATGGACTGAGAGAACTCTCTTCAATTCTTGTCATGGTGTTCATTTTCTCATACAGCACGGCTTTGATTTTTTGATAATTCTGGTATATTTCTGACAGTTCTGTAATTCTGGTCTGCTGCTTTCATCTGGTCCTGCAGCCCATACTCAGTGGTGGATGAGGAGGAGGACCTTCCCCATCATGATGAACTTACCTGGAGACTCGGCAACATCAACCGCACTCAGGCTGAGGCTCTGCTCCGTGGGAAGAGAGACGGCACATTCCTGGTGCGAGACAGCAGCAAGGCAGGATGCTACGCTTGCAGTGTTGTGTACGTAGCACGTTCTAAAACCGTCTCTTAAAACCTCCCATAAAGGCGCATTGACCTCCTATGACATGTGAGACCTTTACTTTCGTAGCTCCTTACAATGAATACGATGTTTCACTTGTAATCACTCGCATGCTGCACACTTGTACGTACTTGTGATTTTTTTAGATGTGACAGAAGTGTGAATTGACTTTTCCTTTCCCTCGCTCAGGGTGGACGGTGAGGTGAAGCACTGCGTCATCAACAAGACGCCCACGGGGTATGGCTTTGCGGAGCCCTATAACCTGTATGGCTCCCTGAAGGACCTGGTGCTTCACTACCAACAGACCTCGCTGGTCCAGCATAACGACTCCCTGAATGTGACCCTGGCCCACCCGGTGTACGCACACCAGCGGCGCTGAGCCCCCCCGAGACACCGCGGAGTGTACAGAGGTCGATCGCCCCTCGGTGGGAACGCAGAGATGATCCTGTGTCAGAAAGGAATCCCCAGGAGTAACATTCTCCTCCTCAGAGACTCAGTAAAACATTCTCAAAAATCAAGGAAAAATGTAACGGACAGAGGAGTTTCTGGGTAAGGTGGCACAGTGCCGTGGACGCAAGTGACATCATCTCGTGCATGAGAAGCTCAGATACCCCTGAAACATCAGGCGCCTGGAGGTTCTTCGCAACGGTGCTCGTTTACGGCTTTCCATAGTGTGACCAGCTGGAATGCCGAACGCCGATGACACGTGCAGCTTTTTCTACAGCCCTTAAATGCGTGTGCGTGTGAGTGAGAGTGTGCGTGCGTGCATGCATGTGGCAGAGGGAAACGCCCAGTGTAAAGAGCTGTTCATTATGGCAGGGGTCTGTATAGTTTAGCTACACACAAACACACACACACATATATATATATATATATATATATATATAAATAAAAGGACCGACTGAGAAATGTAGCAAGATTGCACTTTTTTTCCACAAAATGTTTGAGTGTACCTTGGTTTTGAGATTAAGTATTGCAGAAGTATTGCAGACGAAACTTTTTTCTGTTATAGTGCAAACCCTGCCTGCTATCAATAAAGGAAACTAACATCAAAAGAAGTAGGACTTGCATCAGCGCTCGCCTTTTTGGTTCGGTGCCACTTTTCCGCTATGCAGTGTTGTATCATAACTCGAGAGCCGTTTTATTTTGCATATGGATATATATGTATACGCAGGATTTGTACTTGTTTTCTCGTACTGTCAGTGTTCCGGTCTGTATGTTAAGTGACACGCTGTTAATATATTGATTGTACACTTTTAAACGGGGGTGGGGGGGTTGTGTAGCTCTCTGGATCATTGTACTGTACAAAGTAAGAAGCGTTTTGTCTATATTTATATTTATTATAGTTTTCCTCCTGATTTGAGAAGTGTTAGACGTATACATTTAGCCTTTTTCTTTGTCCCAGAAAGTGGTACATTTGCATATCGAATGATGCTGAATGTCATAATCAGCCGGATGCACGTTTAACGTGTCCCGCTGTGTGCATGCTAGCTACCCCTTCTCAGTGGGGCCATCGCTACCCTCCAAACCGTCTTCTGTTTCGTGATTGCCGTGGGAAGCCGAAGATGCTTTTGCAGGAAGTTTGAACATAGATGAAGTTGTAACTGTCATCCCTGCTTCATATGTTTTTTTCTGTATCAGAAAATCCTATTTCAGCATTTAAATGGATGAAACAGTTCATATAATTTGTCCTTCATTTTCTTCCTAAATTCCACGCTATGCCTATAATTGTCGATACTGATACCTGGAGAAAATAAAGTTTGAAAAACATGTAATTAAGTGATGTAATTTGTTCTCAGTTGATGTTCAGTCATTACTGTCATAGTATCTAATATACCATTTGTACAGCTATTTAGCATATCCATTATAATATTAATATTACACATCCATGATAAAAATACTTACAACTGTATATTGGAAACATAAAGGTGCTAAAATAAAAACAAATACTGAAAGAAATAAACAAATACAGATGCTGAACAACAAATACAGACATAAAAAATAATTATAATCATTTTGTGAATATTATGTATTAATGAAGCAGAGAGAGGTGACTAATGGCTACCAGGCGGACTTAGCTGCAGCTTCTGCTAATTGGGGTAAAAATACATTATTAACTTTAGTATTAACAGCTTTAATACTGTTTCTCTGTACTAGCCCATACAACCTACATACCAATTCTCCAGTAAAATAACACTTTGTTGGTCTATTTTGGTTCTCAGCATTGGAGCTAGTTGACTGCTTTTTGCAGTTAAAGATGGTAAATTATGAGTGAAGATTTCAGGTCCCAGGAGATACCTGCTGTGTGACCCTGATGGTGAATCTAACACTGCTAAACAGTGACACTGTGCAGGCCATTTAGATGCGTCTCCTGCAAGTCATGTGGAAGGAAAGTCACGCACTTTTTCGCACTGAAATAAGCAGGTAGAGGAAAAGCTTCAGTTTGGTGACTGGTGCTTGGTCCCTTGTCGCCCTGTGTGTCACAGCCCTGCAGGTGGGTGTAGGTGGGTCGGGGCCCACCCAGATGGAACTCAGGCCTGCCCATTCAGCATTCACAGCGACCGATACAGTGCGATAAAACGAATGCACCTGACAGCTATGTGTGTACATAGTTAGATCAATCAACGTAGAATTATTTGAGAGGCTTTCTCTTTGCTCATTTGGCCTTAGTAATGGCATGGGTCATTTAAAAACTGCCGAAAATCATGCAACTGAGTCTGTAGTGTGATTTCGTCTGCAAATTAATTGTTATGGGACCGGCCCACCTGATTTTCTGGCTCGCCACCCCCCCCCACCGCTATGATGTCTGGCTCTGCTGTTGTCACACATGTGGGTAACTCAGGTCACCGTGTGTAATGTCTGATGAAGCCCACAACGTCCATCTTTAAACTGCATGCGTGGCCCAAGGTAACTCCATATCTCTTTATCGGTATTTTCTCCTGGTCTTACTCGTGTTTGATGAATGTGGTCTTGGCAGCATTTTGCACCTAAATAGAAACAGGAAGTCACACACTTGATTCAGAGGTGATTATTTCCATACACCATTTCTTTAAGACGGGTCTAAAATTATGACTTTTTTTTCTTCTGTGGGCATGAAATAGCAAAGCAGTTTTTGTCTCACCTGTAAAAATGATCTGTGGTGGTTGATAAATTACAGAAAGCACTGCCAATGTTGCAATACAAGCGCAGGTATATTATCACAATAATACACCAATATAACAGTACGTTACACTAATACACAAGACCGGCACACAAAGACACTACTAAATAAGTCCAATGACAGGGCTTCTGCTAAAAGTCCTCTGCAACCTCAGTCACTGTTGCCTGCGGTTAAGTAGCCTGAGCCCTGCTTCACTAGGAAAGAGCACTGTGGATCACAGTGGATCACAAAACTACTAACTCCCCCTGGTGGCACATTTATACTCATGCAATTCTCATCACGAAATGAATCTACACTTCACTCAGACTTTTGATGTCAAGACCCAGGCTAAAGGGTTTTACTGTCTCTAAACTGAGAAATTGCAGCAGGATTCTGCCTGAGCCCCCTGTTTCCATGTGTTATCAGACTATTAAACAGCCAGTGATATTAACATGACATTAACATGACTTCACTTGTTATTCATTATTCATTACCTATTCCTTAAATAGTTCCTTCAGTAGCTCACTAAGATTTACAGAATTAACAGATTAAAAGATGTGTGACAATTCATTAATGATGAAACACATGAGATCAGTGTGTAACAAACAATTTGTGGTCAATTAATACATAAGTAATAACATGTAATAGCACTATAGCAAGTGCAGTGTTGATGAAAGTATCACTATTCACCGGAGTATAAAAGCTGCTGCCATCCTTGCACTTTTTCCCCACAACTGCATTGTGCCACGATATTAAGAAACCTGTATAAATGTTAGCCAAATTATTATGGGTATTATGGGATGCAAGGCAGATTTACTAGCTTCACCTACATATGAAAATACAGTAGTGAGTAAGAACTTAGGGGACTTGTGAAACTGCTAATATGACCGGCAGCAAAAATAGTAAAATTACTGTAAAAAGTAAGTATGCGGCAGAATCAAATGCACTTCACAAAAAGTTAAATAATGGGAAAATGAAAATTGTTTCACTAGTTGAGCTTTTCCTCATTAATCAACACATGCAGGGCCGGCCCGTGGCATAGGCAATATAGGCAAATGTTAAGGGCGCCATCCATCCAGGGGGCGCCACAAACGTGTATATATGATTTATCTGTGACGAGGGGCGGCGGCAAAGACACCTAGGGCGCCGCATCGGCCAGGACGGGTACTGAACACAAGTCTTTAGAGGTATTTGATGATTCTGTTGCCACCAATATATCAAGACCAGGAATTTGTACTTGGAAAATGTGTAAAGCCAGATTTTCGACCGCCGTTGAAGAGCAGGCACAGTGAAGTGCAGAGAAGGGCTGTATTTTGTTAAATCATGAGCATCTCGCCATAGAACATGGCATAATTTTGACCACTTTTGTAGATCAGTGATGTAAATTTGGTCGTTTTCACTAGTATCTACTAGTATTACCTGTTGAGATATCTGATCATTTACATTTTGCATTATAGCATAACGCAGGGTGTTTAACTAGTCTGACCCATTAGACATGGCACCAGTCTGGGGTACAGAGAGAGAAAAAATTGGAGGGGGTCGTTAAAAGTGGTGTATATAATCATTTGTGCTTCTCTCCGTGACATTTCACCAGGTGCAAATCTCCCGTCGACTTTTCAGGATGCAATCTGCTGCGCCCAGGAGACCAGGGGATTTGGACTGCTGAATACAGTCTTCTCTTATAAAATCTTGCCAGTGAGAGTACCTTTGACTAATGACAATGTTTCATGCATGAAATATTATATGCGTTTCTGTAAGTAGTGCCTTGGGTACAGCAATGCATGTTTCTCATGTTATTTGAAATACTTCCACCCATTTCTTGAAATTGTCAAGTTTCCAAAACATGTACGAAGAGACACTGTAGGCATGGAGTCATTACTTGTTTCAGTCCTGAAATTTGCCTTGGGTGGTATTATGAGCAAACTACGGCACTTATAGACATAATCATGAACGCTAACACAGCTTAGAGTTCTGCCATAGCGGCCCCAGTTGGATGCACTTTTGGGAAGCTATTTCATTAGTCTGCACATGGTAGAAACACATTAGGTACTTGTGGAAACTCAGCCAATGGCATTTTAATTACTCCATGGTGGAAGCAACCCCTGACATGCTGCACTTTATATTAGCAAATCGACTACTTATACCAGAAGTGAAGAACAGAATTGTGTCTGCCGGGGAAGGATTTTCAAAAAGCACAAGAAACTGGCACCAGTGTGCCTCATAGTTAAAAAAGAGCAAGGTTTTACATACATATGAACATTTCTATAGTCAACAGCTAGGGGGCACAAGACAGCAGAAACCTTTACTACAGTGGTGCAAAGCAATCACTGCTATGCACAGGTAACGATGTAAAGATGCTGAAGTCGCTAGATTTGTGTTTCCATGTCTGCTGTATAAACGCTGCTATGATATGCGTTACCTATCCAGAATCAATGATCCAGCTCCATCAACATCTACTTTGCCAGAGGTTATCTGTGCATGGAGCCCTGGTCGGACAGCAACTGATACCATGCCCTTCTACTAAAGGCTATTACACAGAAGATCCCCGACTGTGAGTGGGGGTTGAAAAATTCCTGGCACTAGGCAGAAGGCATTGCACAAGTATAACTAGAAGATGTGTCAAAACAGGTGCTAACAGATACCGTACCTGGATGTTTTTGATGTGAGAACATTTCAGGGCTTACACTTTTTCCTTAATGCCTTTTCTCATTTACAAGCAGTTCCCACCTCCAAACCTCTACTTTCTTCAGCAGCAGAAATTAGAAGGTGGATCCTGTAATTCAATACGAATACGATTAAAATAAATACTCAGTGTAAACAGCCTACCAACTCCAGGGTCTGTTTTGCACCAAAAGCCTTCGTTTATTATGGTGTTTTACAACATGTCATTTGTGACAATGTTCTTAAATAATCAACCTTTCCAACTTTATTGCATGAAGTCTCAGTAATTCACATTTGTAATAGTTTGGCAGAGCCATTCCTGCATATAACATGCTCTAACAACAATAGCGATGAATACAGGGGAAATAGCAACAGTAAGGAACATATCAATTACTCAGATTTTAGTGTTTAGTATTCAGTTTAAGTGAATTAAAACATCCTTTTATATGGAGCAACCATCTCATCAATGAACAGTCTACATCTTGAATTCTACTTTTAAGGTTCCGAAGCAATATTTTTAAGGTTATAACTCATGTTCGGAGCACAGAGTGAGGTTTTGTGCACTATAGCTACTAGTAGACATAAAGGTGAGCACGGTACTTTAAGAAATACAGACAAGTTCATGCAAGAGAAAAAGCAGGGTTGATGTATTGCAACAGAATCATACTTCACCAATTAAAAACTTAAGTATAAAACAAATGCCATCACATAATGGCATTTTAAAGGAACATCGAGACATTTTAATTAGAATGTTTAAGCCAAGCAAGACATGAAATTAAATACATTTTAAAAAATTCTGTACAGTACAAATATGCTTACAGTACTCTCCAAAAAGACCTACCCTTTGACAAAGTGCACTAGTCACATTTCTACCAGCAAATACGCTGTTCCTTAGTTAAATGTCACGGTAAACTTTAAAAATAAACCGTTCTTTGCTTAGAACCTAGCAAAGTAGCTGTAAGAGCACCTATACCAAGCTTTATTTTAAACAGAAGTAACAAGGTATGACCCCGAAACAGGTTTGGGACTCTCAGATCCACTAGGTTCCACAAGATTCTCCTTGGAACCACTTTTCTTTGAGTAAGTTGTCACTGGTGTTGGGATTTGTGATGGGCGAACTACAATGCCATCTGCACCACTTTTCCTTGTGCTTGGCTTGTAGTTAAAAGGGGTAACCCTTGCAGACACAGCACCACTGGGTGAACCTTGCTTGGTGGAGCTTGATGACCCAAAAGGAGTCCGATCAACAGCCGGGATTTCTCGAGTTTCGGCAACAGCATTAGGCTGACCCACGGATTTAACCTCTGCATCACCTTTCTTTTCCTTCTTAGCTCTTGCAAGTAAATTTAGATTACACTCAATACCAAATGCAGAAGTATTCTCTTTCAATTTGGTTGGCTCAGGCTGTACTTCATCATTATCAGAACTGGTTTCAGGTATGTTGCGAGTCATCCTGTCAGTCACTGGAGGTGTACTACTTACTGGAGATTTCCCAGACCGAGGATTGTTGATTGGACAGTCTTCAATTCTCACCCAAACATCCTCTGTCTTCGAGACAGCTGGTGCCATTGGAGGTGTAGATGGCTTTGAGTCATTATCTGAAGAAACCTGGGATTTACTCTTAACCAAATCGGATTTTGGTTCTCTCACTTTCCTCCATGTTCCTTTTAAATGAGGAGTAATTTCTTTACTTGCCTTTGTTCCATGCACTGGACTTAACACCAATCTCTCATCATCACTCTTCGCCTTTTCACTCGATTCTGACGAGGCAGACAGAATGGAAGAGGAGCTCCCTGTTCTTTTCCAAGTGTTCACTCTGGGTAGTGATGTAGAATGTTTACTGTTCTCACGCTTCCATGTACCAGATCTGTTAATCGGGAGTCTGGAAGGACTTTCAGACTGGGAGCGGGGACCGTTTTGTTTTTTAACACATCGCCCATCACCATTCTCGGACTGCTGACTGCGTGGAGATTTCCTCCAGCAGCTTCCTTGCCTAGAGGAAGCTACAGAGATATCCTGTAAAGATGGACTAGAAACAGTGTCAGACTGTGATCGATTTGGGGATGTTGTCCTAGAAGAGAGAGTCAAAGACTCAAGGGATGCAGACTCTTCCAGCTTTCGCTTAAGTGTTGGACTTGGAGCTTCTTTGATGAATGTTGACTGGCGTACTAGAACAGGTTTCTCAGATTTATCAGACTCACTTCCACTGGACTTTGAGGAAGACATCCTTGACAGCTCAGACTTTGAAGGCCCTGCAGCTTCAGTTTGATTTAGACTTTTCGAAACAGACTCACTCTTGGGAATCCCACTACTTCTTGGAATACAACTTTGCTTAGCTGAAGTAATTTGGTTCTGTCTACCAGGAGAAGCATACATCATCTTGCCAGTACCTGGAGACTTGGATGAACCTGGAGACAATGCACGTGGTATTTGAGATAATCTGCTGCCATTCCTTCCAGGTGAAATGGAAGCATGGGCTGATTTTATAGGCCTTACTGATTGTAAAGGTTGCTGAGATGGTCTTGATGGTGTGGAGTCTCTGGAGCTGGACTGAGAAGAAGTCTTACTTGATCCTCCTTGTGAGCTCTGTTGATCACTGGGTGGAACAGGATCCAATTTAAGTGGCTCTTTGACAGTCCGTGATAGTTTAGCACTACCCTGCCCCTGTGAATATGACCCAGCAGCACCTTTGGGGTGTGTTTTTTGTGGACCGGGACTCATACTGGGAGATTGGTTTCTCACACCAGGACTATGAATTGTTGCCCTGCCACGCGAGACAGCAGGAATAAATGTTTTCTGCTGAGAGGATACACTGTCAGTGTTTGTTCGTGGCTTCCCAGTTATGAGGCTTCTGTATACTTTCTTCCCCCCTTTAAGGCTTTTAGCTTGTTCTTCCTCTTTTTTCTTTGATTCCGAAGTACTGCGTTCCCCAGGTTTCAATATTCTAGGCCCTCTGTTGGAAGAAGGTGGCTTCTCTTCTTGGTCTGGTGTTAAATGGAAGGGAGATATTACAGAGATACCAGACTTCAAAGACAACACTGAATCTGTATCTGATGACCCTTGTCTGGAGAGGCTGGCAGCAGCCTGATTGAGGCTACTAACTACAGAGTTGGCTCCTTCCTGAATGGCCTTCCAGTCAAAGGAATCAGAATCTGGTGAAAGAGCTTGCTCTGAAATTGGACTATGTATGTCTCCAAGATCCAATGGTAGATCAGTGTCATCTAGTAAAATACCAGTCATACATTTACCATCATTTGTCTCCTGGTTCTCACCTACTGTCCTGTGCAGTCTCTTCTTTTTTGGCATGGCAGAACTGATACATTCTTGCAAAAGGTCATCCTCAGAATCAATGCTTAGAGAACTAAGTGAACTATTTCTTGAGAAGCACACTGGGGTATCTTCAACATGAAATGCCTTTGGGGTATAACCAGATGCTGGTGGTCTGGTTACTTCACCCTGGGCCTGAAGACTTTCTTTCGGATGTGGGGTTTTATTGTTGTTCTCCTGGTCAATGTCACTCAGTGAACTAAGAGATGAATTTCTAGAGAAACACACAGGAGTGTCTTCAATTGCAAAGTTCTGCTTCTCATCAGATACAGGGCAAGAATGATCTTTTGACACCTCCAGAAAAGTTTCTGACTTTATTACAGTTTTTGGAGGGGTCCTTTGGAACATCTGTGGTTTGCTGGTATCTGCATGGTTGGAGGACCGCTCATGAACATTTTTTGATTTTGTATTGTCTTTCCCTTTTAGGAGTACAGATTTTTCTTTCGATGAATCATGATCATCATCTTCAAAGTCTAAGGAGCTTAAGGAATCATTCCGCGAGAAGCAATAGGGGGTTCCTTCTATGGGAGTGTAATGATGAGGAGAATCAAAAGCAAAAGTCCGTCGCATTTTCTCATCACTGCTTGGTTTATTAGGTTCCCTCAAAGCCATTTTTGGATCTATCGTTTTAGAATCCTTGTTTTTATCAGGATATGGCACCTCTTGAGGAAAACTATTTGATGGACCCTGACATTTAGCCAGCTCCCTGTACTCGCAACTTTGTGGCATGGGCTTTACAGGGGAAGTGGGCTTTTCTGCTTCCTGTTTTGCTTTAGTTCCAGAAAGGGTATGTGGTGTCCGCACCTGATCAATAACTTTCTTTACTTTGACAGGCTTGTAGCTTTTACCTTTTGGCATTGCAGAACTGATGCACTCAGCAAGAATGTCATCCCCTTCATCATTTTTGTCATCTAGTGTAGAGTTGCATGTTGTAGCATTTTGGCATGCAACATTTCCATCGGTGCTCCTCAATTCAGAAACATTTTTCTGAGCTCCACTCACAGAGGTCTCATTACTTGACAACTCATTAGGCAGAGACTCTACTGTTAGATCACTCAGAGATGTTGCATTTGAAAAAGTAATAGGGGTTCCCTCCACACAAAATAGTCTTGGTGTATCCTCCCCATCACTGAAGCCAAATGGCCTTTGCTGGCCTCGATTTTGTGAGGAACGCTGTTTATATACTGGAAGCTGACTAGGTTTAGAAGTTGCTCGTGCAGGTATTCTTGAAGTAGCAGGGGTTGGCTTTTTGGGTTTTCTTGAAGGCTTTGTGGGCATGGCTAAATATATGCAAGCTTTCAATATACCTGTATCATCTTCATCATCAGAATCAACCGGTGTGTTCTTTTCTGGTTCACTGCACATCTCAGGTTTATCTTCATCTTCATTTATTTGTACCTCAGTAACAATGCTACTTGGCTCCGGAGTATTCCCATTATCGTCATCATCTTCATGAACCGGTGGCATTATTCTCAGCTCAGCGTCTTTCTGGATGAAGGGTTCATCAAAACTCAATGCGCTCAAACTTGAAGCACATGAAAAGCCTTCTGGAGTATTTTCCATAGCAAAATGCAACAATGTGTCATTGTCAGGAAGGACTTGGGCCTTATGGACCTCTGACATAACTGCATGCATCTGGTCCAGGTCCCTTTTCTCTGCATGGGGAGCTGCTCTTGCCCGGTTTCTTGGCTGGGGAGGTGGAGTTTTACTGCGGCTTGGAGGCATTGTTTGCCCTGGACTGTCTGGTAGATCACTTGGACTAATAATACCACTAACAATGCCACTGCATGGTTCACTCTGTACAGAGCTTGCAATAGAGTGGCTTTCAAAGCTCTCAAGCGAGCTTACAGAGGTGCACCTGCTGAACATGAGTGGAGTCTCCTGCACATAATGCTCTGGAGGGCTTTTTGGAGTTTGAACACCAGTTTTGGATGGGGATTTAGTTCCAGGGGGAATATCATTAGCCTTTTGCCTTGATGCATCATGCAGATTAGAACCTTGATTCCTTCTAGATTTCACACGAATAAACGGTGAACTTGACTTATTTTCAGACGCAGACTGATCTGGATGCAAAATGCCACTTGCCTCCTTTTCGGTAATAGGCAAAGTGGGATAACGGCTTGCAACTCTTGAGTTAGTCACTCTGTCTTCGATTTCATCTTCAGCAGAAGACAGAGATGACAGGGAACTGCCCCGTGAAAAACAAATGGGTGTGTCCTCAACACAATAAGTCTGTAGTGTCTCTGTATTAATAGAGGACACCTTATTTGTTGAGGTTCTTTGATTTACCTTATTTGGCACAGGTTGCAGCTGAACAGATGAGTTCTGTTGCTTTTGCCGACACAAATTTTTCAGTGGCGTTAAAGTAGATGCCTTTTTGCCTTGGGTCACATGATCCTTTACAGAGCTCTGAAGAGCTGATTTTGGCTGCCCAAATGTTACCTTTTGGGTGGAAGGGGTTTCAGAATATTTTAAACTATAATCTATTGGTTGATCTTCATGATGAAGCTCTTCACTATATTTCATACTATAATTCATTGGCTGGTCTTCATCAGGTTGCTCTTCTTCAGAATATCGCTCACTGTAATTAGTTGGTTTGTCATCTTCATAATCATCTATGACACACACTGTCTGACTGATAGTGTTGTTAATCCCTTGACTGGAAGTGCTTCGACTTTGTTCTGAACTGTTAGAGCTTCTTGGCCTGAAGCCTACAGAACATTCTGACTTCACAAATCTTTGATATTTAATACGTTTTTCTTCATTGTCACTACTATTATCAACATACAGAGCATAACCTGGGGTATGAGGTTGTGCAGGTTTCTGATCAGACCTTTTAGCATCGCCATCATAATGTTTAGCTCTTAGCCACTTGTCATTATGGCTGGGGCTTTGCTGGCCGGAGTTCAACTGTTCATCAGAGTACTTCAAGCTGTAATTTATCGGGGTGTCCAGCTCTCCATCATTCTCTTCCATATGATTGACAGTGTGTATCTTATGGGCAAGATCAGCGGGATACTTCCTATAGACAGAACACTTTCCTTCTTCTTCTGAGTATGAGTCGACTGAAGGCTTCGTTTGACCTCTTTTACCGTAACCATCACTACTGCCAACACTATGCAGGCTATCGCTTGAGGCTCGGTATTCAATCTTAGTTGATGGGGCAGTTTTGCTGTACACCTCAGGCTTGTTATAACCATACACATTTGAATGTGCTTGTATAGTGGACGCATGCATGTCTGGTGTAGACACAGTGCTTCTAGCATCTTGGTTTTTCTGTATGCCTTGGACTTCCTCCATAACCTTGGCAATCTGTGCAGCTGTCAAAGACATTTGCAGCCTCTGGGAAGGCTTATCTGTAGAATGAAAGGGGTCTGGTCCACCTCTTCTCTCCTTATCAAGGCTTCGATCTCGCTCAGCCTTAGAGCTTTCTACAACTTCTCTGGAAACAGAGCTGGACAGGGCTGATGTATTAGTAAAGATGGTAGTCACATTGCTGGGAAAGCCCTCAGAGCGGCAAACTCCATCACTGTTGTGGCATCTGGGTTTCCGCCGGTGCAAAGCTTTTGGGCTTAAATTGTCAATATTATCAAAGGTTTCAGAGAGTTGTTGTGCATCAAGTTCCTCAATTAAAGCTTTCTGCTTCCTGAAGTGCAGAGAGGGTAAATTGGATCCTGGGGACATGATGTTGGCATCCTTGTACCTAGCAGGCCTATTGGCCATTAGGTTTCTTAAAGCTGCAGCGCTGCCCATGGCGATCATTTTGTGCTTGGAATGGATAAGGTTCTTCAACATGCTCACTGCACCCAAGTCCCACAAGGCCTCTTGGTCCTTGGCATTTCGTGCTGATAGGTTCCAGAGAGTTCCACAAGCATTGCTGACTATAGTTAAACTGTGGGACTTGAGATGCTGGAGGAGGGTCTGGAGACAGTTATTCTCTCTCAGTATCTGCCTAAATGTGTGGGAGGAAACACACCATCCTTCATTATCAACAAAATCCTATATTTCAGAACTGAAAGAATCCATTTCATTATGCAAATTCAGGCAAAAAAAGAACTCTGAACGCAGCATACCTGTGGTCTTCATTGGTAGCTATAAGACTCGACACGTTTCTGAGAATTCCGCCACCACTTTCGATTATGGCCAGAGTATTCGTTTGACTTCTGAAGGTCAGCGTGCTAACCAAAAAAGCCAGCGCTGTGTCCACCTCACATATTTCAGCTTTATTCTCAGTACAGTGGGCAGACAGGTTCCATAGGGCGCTCAGGACACTCTTTAGTGTTGATTCCTTCAGCAAAATGTAATTACATTAGTACACACAATATCATAAATTGGCATGCAATGCGAGTACACAGGGATCAGGCCCACGGTACCTTTTTCACAACGAGGGCACACTCCATGAGAGCTTTCACACTGCCCACTTCTCGGAGCGTCTGCTTACTGTTCACATCGGCACGCCAGGACAAGTTACGAAGCACGCTGGCAATTACCTAACAACAGAGCACAAAAACATGGAGGAAGATCAAAATGCGCTAAAAACAGTCATGTTACAATCCACTTGCAATTCGTATCACCTAGCTATGTCCTCAAAACCAGCAGTATGCGAATCATGATCATGATGTTCATGCACAGCCTATGTATCACTGGATAGTGTCCATCATCATGTTCGACTAAAAAGAAGCTGGAAATTAATTCAATGTGCTGAAATGCTTTTGTTATTAAATTACATTTTTAAGGGGTCACTTCCATTGAGTGCCAGTTGATCGCGCCATACCTGTTGCAAATCCTCACTGTCAGACTTCAGCTGGGCCACCATAGCTGCCATGCAGCCTTTCATGGAACACAGGGTGGCCTGGAGACAAACCAGACAAGCTGTGAATACCAGGCCCATCCCGACACCTACAGGGACTAGAGAGGTTGCAGGAGGCCCACCTTGTTGGCAACGTCTCCGAAGGTTAGGTTAGTCAGGGCCATGCCAGCATACCGCCTCAGAGTGATGTTATAGTGGTCGCTGCAAAGCCCATATATCTCACAGTCCACCTGCAGAAGCTCTCCAATTGCAGATAGTCCCCCTAGAGACAGTGTCATGTTACTATTAATGAAATGCTTAAGAGGTGGTTTCCTTTGCCATCTAACTTCTAGATACATCGAATATTATTTCCATGCCTGTATTTTCCATAATTATTCTAGAAGAATCTTTAATACAAACAATTTCAAAACAAAGCAGAAGCAAGAGAAGAAAAACAAATCAACCTGGTGACCCTGTATGCTAACTAAAGCAAACAACCTGAGCAACCTTTACTGACTTGTCTACTTGACAATGACGGCTGCACTTCGGTACACTGCAGAGCAGCCAGAAAAGCCGCTCTGATCTCACCGAGCTCGTTCATGGCGTGTCGGTGCTCCTCGTCAAAGGACAGCTTCATGAGGACGCACACGGCTGGACAGATCTGGTGCTCCACCGGAGAGGGCACTGGTTGGGGAGCAAACCACAGGCGGGTTACCGAAGCACCAAGCGACATAAACATGTGATGTTGCTGGTGTTAGAAACAACCCTACTGGGGATTTTGTCCGGGTCCACGCCCTGGTTATGGGCTTCCTGCCACGCCCAGCAAGTCTCGCAGTAAGCCCGGATCTGCTCCAGGAGGTGCAGAACGCGGATCTCCCTGCGGCCACGCTTGTCGTCCGGCTGCGAGTGGATGATATTGTGCAGGGCGGCACTGGCCCTGGCGCGCGCCTCCTTGCTGCCGCGTGAGTTTCCCAGCAGCACCGAGTCCTTGTCGTTGCCATGGAGCAGCTGGATGAGCAGCGGCAGGCAGCCTGACTGGCGCATGGCGATGCAGCTGTCCTGAGAGCTGGACATGGCCAGCAAGGTGCGGGACATGTCGTCTTTGTCATGGGTGCCCAGCATGGACAGGAGAGAGTACACCATTTCCACCTGCAAATGAGGGCAACCAACTTCAAATTCCAGTTTTCATACACACTCCTGTAGATTGACAAGGGAAACTGTAAATGAGGAAAAATGTTAGACAAATTGAGAAAATGTAAGATGAAAATAGCAGATAAGCTTTAAATGCTAACACACCTTGAATATTACTCCTTTAAACTTCTAACAAAGGAAGTGAACAAGCTTCGGAACACGTATGTCTGAAATGCTAATGAGGAACTGACTCACAGGCCAGAAAAATCACCCAACGCAACCTAATCCTTCCTAATCATTACACTCTGGCTAACGCTTTGCACGCACAAGCAGATATCAGAGGAACAAAGGCACTACAGGCACTACAGTGCAGTGTGGTTTACCCACACTGCACTGCCCTCAGGCTCCTCTGTTACCTTGGTTCCCAGGTGACTTGTCAGTTTGCGTGGGACAGAGTAGCTGCAAGCGAAGCTCACGTCAGTGGAGGCCTCATGATCTACTTTAGCAGCTGAAGCCTGGAGAGATGAAGTCAGACAGTTTGAGACAGACAGCAACAATTAAACAGACAATAAATATGGATAAGCAGTTTTAGCAACATAGCATCATGTCAATTTGCAAATTACAACAGAGAGGTAATTCATAATTCAATTAATAATCTACTACCCAACATATTGGTCAAGCCGTAATATTTATTAAAATGATCCTAGTACAAACAGTAATTAACTAGAACATAAACATTCACATAAAGTAGACCCCAATGCATGGGAGGTACACATTTTAGCAGACAGATATTTCTAAATTAAGACAAACTGAAACTTATTAAAGCACACAGGGAGAGAATTTTGTGTGGTAATATCACCCTATACTGGGGCAGTTATTTACAATGACAGAGTCTGGGTGTATTTAGGGAAATTCATCTTTCATTATAAACCCTTTGTATGCACATTTGTAACGAAACAGAACTGAAATAGAAGTCCTTTGTTAGAAGCTGAAAATTTTTCACCTCTGATGTGCAGGATTATACGGATAATGACAGACAGGGCGAAGACCTGCCATATGTAATACATATATAATACATATATAATACAAGCGTGACACACCTAGAGCAGTCATTCCTGACATTCATTCTTTACAGACCACAAAGCCGGCACTGACATAAAATGGGTTCCAGGTACCCCTTGTGTCCATCTTTTCTTCCAAACACTGGTCCCCCACTTGCCATGATGGGCTGTCAGTGTCCCAGCTGGACAGGAGGGGGGGTGGGGGGGGTGGGTGGTGGACGCATTGTCGTGGTTACGCTCCCACAGCCTCCGCAGTCTCACCTGTCCACACGCCATGGCCGCGGTCCCGAGGTCAGTGCCGGGCGGCTGGCTTCTCTCACCGGGTCTGTCACAGTCACGCACTGCCGGCTCACGTCTGCTCTTCTGAAACGGCAGAGGGGACAGTAACCAGACAGACCCACCTGGACTGGCTGTTGGGCAGTATAACAAGAGCAGAGGATAAAGGAAGCATGCCAAGGGGCTTCCCAGATCCCGGTAGGGAGCAAAAATGTGCTTTGTGTGGCAGGGAGCAAAAACATGGACTGTCTGGGGGTCCCCAAGGTCCAGGTTGAAAAACAATGGGTTATACTATGCTAGGAGGAAAGTCTGGCAGATTAAGAAAACGCAGCCCTCATTTCTGACCATCACCATGCAACACATACACTGTTCACCCATGTGTCACATGGTATATGGCCCATAAAATCAGTACATTAGTTTTAACATGGGATCTACACAGGGTATCAATTATATTATCTACTGCCCTTAATGGGAGCTGTGGTTGGCTGGGTGGCGCTCACCTCCAAGTCTGCCGTCTCAGACTGACGGATCCTTGCCAGGTCTCTCTCGATCTGCTGAATTCGGGCCAGCCGTGCCTGAGAACGAAACGAACCCTCAGAGCAGGCAAATGAAGAGGGAGGTCCTCATGACAGCACATCCAAACAGACCGCACACTAAACTCGGAGAAAACTTCAGGCAAAATGTTTAGAGAAAGCTCCACACAGAGGCTGAGTCCTTTATACATAAACTAATCAGCTTTAATTTTGAGAAAATCGTAGGTTATTCAGAGCATTCATTCATTTTTTCATGTCAGGATAGTGAAGATTATTATCCAGGCCAGTGGACATGTAAGTTTGAAAGCTGGTGACACAGCGAGGGGAAGTAGCTGTGGATAAGAGACCATTTGCAGCATTATAACCTAAGCTGTTTGCTAGTATGCGCCACTAATGCTAACGCTAATGGTATCCATATTAGGTGAAATAATCACAACAATGTAATCTCAAACAATTTAAGCAAGTGTCCAGTGCTAGACAGAGAACCAACGGACAAAATACTTTAGAAGACACAGTTTGTGGACAGCTGGGCATTTCATAACCTGGAGCTCCTTCCTGACACCTCAACATCTCACGATGAGTTTGATCTCCAAAAATAGAACTTGTGAGGTGAGGCGACGGGAACCCAGACGGACCTGCGCCCTCCTCTCCATGTCCTGGCAGGAGCCCAGCTGCTTCTCCATGGCAGCCCGGATCTGCCGTGCCTCATACTCCAGCTGCCTCCTAGACATGTCCGTCTGCAAGGAGAACTGTCATGCACAGTGGGGTGAGGCAATGTGGACGTCAGCATCGGGGTTAGCAGCTGGTGCCCTCAACCACAATGCCATCTGCTACCTTCCTGCAGTAGATCCATCTCTACCACTCTGCCACTGCTTACTCAGCTTCTAGATTAGCATTTCCCAGTCTGGTCCTTGGTGACCCACAGCTGGTCAATATTTTGGCTAGTCCTGTCTGTGGGTCTCAGAGGACCAGATTGAGAAAGACTGTTCTGAGTATATTTTCCCCCCCCCAACATGCTTAGGCGACATTCACCGTCTCAGTCAGGGGAAGCGTGTCGATGCGTTTGGTGAGGTTCTGGAGCTGTGTGTAGTACCAGTCCTTCTCCTTCTCCTCATTCTCCAGTTCTGTTATCAGCAAGGTCCTGCCACAGACAGAAGGAAATAGTCACTAATAGTTACTGATTCAGGGCAAACACGTGCCAATATTATGGCCGGCCCATCCAAAGGTTCTGCTGGTTCTGCACAAATTGGTTCAATCAAAGTTACATGATGCTTGGATGTGAGTATGGTTTCACAGCCTTCTCAGCTGAACTAGCAGCCTATAGTGGTTAGCAGAGAAGATGCAGGCTCTCCGTTACCTCTCCCTCTCTATCTCCTCCAGGTAGCCGCCATTCCCAGCTTCCCCTTTAGGGGGCCCTCTCCTGGGGGCAGAGCCCGAGGCCACTGGACTGCTCTCGCCGGAGCCCTCACGGCTCCCAAAGGAGCGCAGCGATGCCCTGGACCTCAGCTTCACACCATCCAGATTCATTTCTGGGGGGGGGTGAGGTGGGGTTTCAGTGTGAAGACTGGAGACCAGCACCATGCGAGGGGTCTAAAGATGACCTTTCTGCAGTCTCCCGAGAACATTTCTGTCATTACACAACTCACAGACTGCCGGTGAACATCAAATAAATTCATGGTTAGATTTGACCAGGACAGAGCACTTGAGAAACATTACTGGAACCATAAAACACTTCACAGGCATCAAGATCACCAGGGAAACCAAGTTATAGCTTGGACTGGCTTCTACCTTTCAGTCGCTCCAGCAGGTCAGCTTGTCCGGGCGAGCCCAGGGACTCCTCCTCAAAGCTGCCTCGCAGCTGCTTCAGTACCTCCTTCAGAAGACGGGGAAGAAGAAGCCAGCAGGTGTGTAAGATAGCCTCAGATCTCATTGTGCTTTTCCTGAGACCTGCCTTCATCACCTGGCCATACCTCACAAGCTGCACTCTTTGACTAAAGCATTGTACATTCAAAGCAAAAAGTCAATCTGAAGACTCAGTTTGCAGAACCTGCAGTAACCTTACACCCATAAAAGCTGCTTTTGCTGATCTCCCCCATATTAAATAAGGTCACATTAAAAACACACACAAATCTGACTAAAAATGACCTGCTACACATGAAACCTGAAACGAACACAAAGGGCGACTAGCCAAAGTGACCTAGTTGTTGTGCTCTAATCAATTTAGCCCTTTGATGAGCCACACAACCGGCCATGTGACACGGTATGAAACGGAGGTTTGTTTGTGATATCCGCTCCATTTTAAACATCCTGCCAGACATTTTGCTGCTGCCAGGCTAATTACACATGCATTACAAGCTAACTGTAGGTACCACACCCAAGCGCTGATACATTTTCCATGTGCAATACGGCTACCACGTGGACATTGTTTCACCAGCTGTTTAAACGCTCAGACTGCCTGTGATTCCTAAATCATTCTGGATCATTAAGCTGAAGAGCACCGTGTTCAAACTAAATGACACCTCAGTCTAAGTGGGAAATCAGAGCAAACCCCGCTGACAGCAGAAAGGGACCAAAATCAGTCCAGCAGTCAGATCTTCAGTCTTAAGATGAGAGGCCATAACATGAACAGCATTTATTTTAAGGCAAACCTCAAAATGGACTGAGGATTAACAGAGAGAGACCATGAAAGCAGCTCCTCTTAATCCCCGATATTTGAGCACTAGGCCACTTGCATCAGGCTCATCGTGATCTTAGAGGTGCTAGGGCAGCAGTTAAAGAAGACAGCTTAGCTTTACTTAACCCACCTCATGCACAAAACGCCACCCCACTTAAATAGCTGGCTTTTATTTTGAAGAACCTCAAAACTGCTCCACAAGTAACTCAAGCCTCAAGCACAATACATTCAATCAATAAGCTGAATCCACAAGCTTTGAGTCTCTTCCCTACCTGCCATACCCTGGTCGTGTATGAGCTCCCGTTTTTTGCATCAACAGTCTGCTTCAGTCGACTCTGGTAGACAGTCCTCTTAACTACCAACTCTCAGCCCTGGTTCTGACTCACCTGGTCACGCACTACAGATTAAGTGGAACAACCCAGCCATGTGTCCCGGATTCATCTCGGCCTCTCCTACTCTTCCTTCCATGCATTGTTCTCCCTTTCTAACGAATCCACAGCAGTAAGTTCTCTACGTCTCCGGCTGAAAAACTACGTGCTACCCTGCAGCTCCTCCCCCATCATGGAATACCTCGATTCCAAATCCAGGCCTTGTTTTAGTTCTTCCAGGTCGTTTGTTTAATAATTACTGATTCTGATTGGCTGGAGGCTTCACACCTGGCAGAGGTAAAGGAAAGCTGGAAAATCAGCAGGGCTCGGCCCTTGAGGACCGTAATTTGAATAGCTCTGCTCTAGATGTTCCAACTTTCCATGTTTTATGTGTATTAATATTGCTTTGTTTTTCCATATCTCACGTATGTCCAAAACATTTTCACCTTCCAAAATTCTGCAAAAAATCAAGACTAATTTGGCAAGGCTTTCTGCTCCATTCAAAAGGCCACAGGACAGAAAAGTTAAATGTTTTGTAAACGGTACTAACCACTCACATTGAACAATTTATTCTAAAGGGTCTGTACAGATGTTCTGGTATCCCGTTCAGGGCATAGCCAAGCTTTGCGCCCAGTGCTGTGCAGGAAAGGCTCCAGCCCCCCAAAAGCCTGACCAGGATAAGCAATTCGATGTTGCATGGATGGATGGATGGATGAACATTAGTTGCATGTCTATTAAAGAATGCTGAACTAATCTGACAAACTAAAAAAGCAATCACTTAAATAATGCAGCATACAAAGTAACTCATACAAAAACACGGTAACATTGCAATCATACCACCGTTTATTACACGTCCCCAAAAAGACCAGTAACAGTGACTTTGGCATTTAATAGAACAGAATAGGGCTGGGCGATATGGCTAAAAACTGTATCACGATATCAGTGTTTCATATCGGTCGATATCGATAATTATTGATATTTTT
>JAODKN010000041.1:7206886-7220246 GCA_026774425.1 Petrocephalus zakoni
CAGGATCTGATTGCATTCCTGGCAAAATGGCCACAGTTGCTTCTGCACCTACAAGTCATATAAGAGACAGCAAACAACCCACCCCAGTCCTTGGGGATTACAGATCATCATGAGCAGCCTAAAGAATCGTACTGTACACAGATGCTTATGTCAAATATGTACAGTGGTTGTTTGATTTTGACTTTGTTATGCATTCACTCATGCCATTGACGTTTTCTGAATTCCGTTGTCTTGATTGTTAGACAATTCTTTTGGGAGTTACATGTTACTGACTGGATAGTGCTAATAAGAGCTCCGATTTCCTGTGCAAAAAGCAAAAATTCTGGAATCTCTCCAAGTGTCCATACGATGGCGAGCCTGGAGCTTGCAGAATGTCAATCCATTGCAGAGCACACATACACAGCCACACAGGAGAGACTGCATAACTGCATGTCTTTGGAACACAGGAGTAAACCAGAGAACCTGCTGGAAACTTGCATAACATTGGACAGTATGTAAACTACACACATAGAGTGAGGCTGGCAGCTGAACCCCCCATCCCCACAGTGTCGAGCCAAGATGCCAGCCATACATCAATCATTTGCCACCAAACACCTTACTGCCCTATCTACTTGTGGATGATAATGACTGTTGTCAGAAACCAGATCCCCTCAAAGGGTATCTGGAAGTCTTTGGTAGTGATAGCACTGAACGTAGAACCTTGCTTTGACTTTACGTTTTGCTACATTGATTCTGCAGGCAACAAATGGTAGCAAACGATCACTTAATTGATGTTGCGTTCATAGAGGCTGGGCCAATAAGCTGGGATTATAGTTCAACAGACGGCTCCCTATTATCTCATAAATCACATTGCATTATAATTACAATGAGTACAAAAAATGTATGCCACAAGCATATCTGCCTTTACCAAACATGTTACAGGTAATATTTCTGTCACATGAGCTTTTAAAGCAAGATACAGAGACACAGCTATTATAAAAACAAATTCTATTGTTGTCTTAAAGGTAAGATTCATTGTCATTGGCCTCAAAACCAGACTGTGACACACATCACAGTATCACACCTCAACATAAACTTTGATAGTGTTATCACACCTTGGAATATATCACACATTTTTCTTTATAGTACTATCATGCCAGTGTCATGCCTCTGTCATTAACATGAGTCTGTCACACATGGGTTGATCGTGTCATCACACATTGGTGTATGTAACAGACACTTTTGCACTTTAGTCATGTGCTGCTTAGTACATGCATGTTGATTGGTTTTTGAATGCATTACCATAGACTAATGACACAGTTATGTAATTTGAAAATCCTCAGGATCTACATTTAGAAGAAGTCAGTGGTGAGCCTTCTAAATTGAACATTTACTCCGTGAAATTAGGGTTTAGGCAAGCCGGAGTACATGTGCAGGATGCACTGAACTGCAGCCCTCCCATGGGGGCTTTCATCCAGGTCCTCTCATGTGACATGGCAGAGGCAGGCATACGGCGTGTCTCCAGAGAGCAAAAATAGCAGCACAGTCATGCAGCCCAGCTAAAAGCAGACATGGCTGTAAGGAACGGCTCACTTTCTGACCCCGTAAACAAGCGGGCAAAGCGACACTCGAAGGGCTACATATTGCACTGCTAGGTAAGTCAACCTTATCGCATCGTCATTTTTAAAACTCAGTTTGCATCAAGTCCTCTGCTTGTGTGTGTGTGTTATCAGGGATGGCAATAACATTACAAAAATGGGGATGATGTCATGTTACATGTGAGAATGCCTTATTCAAAAAATTCAAGTGCAAGTAATTGATAGGTATTATAAAATTTTGTAAATTTTTTTACTGTGTTAACTTGACATTATTGTAATTACTGACATTTCACTGGGAAATGTAATTTCTTTATAAATATCACCCTTACATTTTAGAAACTGGGCACCTTCTATAATCCAAAGATAACATTGAACTAATCACGATGGGGTCTCTGTTTAATTCTCACTAAATTGAAATTCCCATGTGACAACGGTGATTTGCGTTTGTATGTCACCAGCTAAGTTTAGCAATGTTTTGACTTTGTGACGTAACTGATAATTTCGGTACTTGTCACTTCCTGTCTAAGGAATTTGGGAGCCATGCCAGATTCATGTGTTTCAGTTCACTTGCCTATTAGTTAATTATCTAATTATTGATTGGTTAGTTCAGGCACCAGTGTTTGGTTAAGCACTCACCTTACACGATGCTTGTTGCTCAGGCTTGGTGTTACATGTTTGAGAGTTTTTAGGGGCAATGGATTCATTATCTGCATGCTTCTTGAGGTTTTCTATCATTTGGTTTCTCTTCGCTATGAGAACTTTTTCTGTCTTAATGTTACTGTGGGTTTAATAAACCGCAGGACACCTTTGATCCCTGCCCCTCTGGGCCACCACTCTGCGACCGGATTCACAGTTAATGGGGAAAAGCGCTCACCTGGGGTCGTATGACCGTTTCAAAACACGTCACTGCACTGAAAGATTTCGCTATGAGCAGTAACAGTATGAGACGAAGGTAAAGGATATATGGATTTACAAATAGTGTTATAGCCGATTAGGCAGGGCTTTCCGGGCTGCCTGTCCCTCGCATATTCTTCTCCATTCTCTTGGCTACCTGCTGGTTTCTGTATATAGGAGTTTTGCCTGCAGGAGTGCTGGTCATGAGAGGCTGCACCGCGCAGAACGTTCCCTGTTACGACCTCTCCGTAATCCGGAACCTGTGGGAGACCCGAGTGAGGAAGTACAGGCAGAGGCAGCGTAAGGAGCAGGAGCGGATCGAGAAGAGTGCGCTGGCCAAGTACGAGCTGCCTTACGCTAATAAGCCCCCAAACCCCGGGGTGCCCGCTAAAGGTTCCTTCCAGGCTCAGTTCAGCATCAGATACTGACTAAAATAATGTGCAGGCAACATCATTCTTTTAAAACTTCCACTTGCTTAGAGCATTATTTGCAGACGTTCAGAAGACCTTCATTTGAGTGCATACAGTCTAGTGTACCTGCTTAGAACAGCACACAGCTTTATGTGGATGTGCTACTGATTCTCTTGTTAGCATGAAGACCCCCCGCACAACTAACCAGGCACTACTGTGGTGGTCCACAGGGTAAACCAAGAATGGCAATATCGCATAACGTGCAGGTCCATGAAACCCCAGGAGATTTCAGCACTTCAGCAATACCTGGAGAGATCCGACGGGATTTCCAGTCTTCAGTTATACCAGGACACTTTTGATGAAGGCAAGCAAAGGAGGATTTGTACCCTGGGGAGGGACAACATTTCCTCAGATTATTGTCAGGGGATTTCTTTTGGGACCCAAAGCAAATATTAGTCATATGGTGTTTCTGGGTAGTTAAAGTTGGATATGACTCAAAAATAATGAAAACCATAACTTCACTGATTAAAACTGGGAATGCCCCAGTTTGGACACTGGAAGGTAATTACCACCAAATTACTCAGTGTTCCCAATAACAGAGACAGTGTAATACTATAGAATTTTTATCAATGTCTAGATAGCCATTGCAGAAAGAAATTTATGTATCAGTTCAGTTCGGGTGACTATAATGATTAACAGGCCATCTGCATAGCACAGAAGCCATCAAAGAAATCCGTAATTAGTTACAGTTTTATTTTTCTATAGCACCTTTCACAACACAGTCACCCCATGGTAGTTGACAAGTGTACTACAACATCATTTATACTGAATAAATGAAAAAATATATATTTGTAGCGAATGTTGAAGTCTTTCGGTCAATCATGAATTTTTACAGTCTGTAGCTTAATGAAACCAAATTTGTTTGTTATTTGTATATCAATAGATACCGCTTACTACGGTAATTATGAATGCCATGTCAAGTAATTATTTTGTTTACATTTACTTTCACAATCTCCATCAAATTTCAATTTTCCAATGACGGGTTGGAGTGATCATGGAACTTAAATTTTACTTATTTTATGACCTGCTACTTGATCACTTTCTGATTGCTGGTTTGCACTGTATCTACCCTTCAGAAACTGACCAGAAGGTTGAGGTTGAAGAGAAGAGGTACATTTTTGAGCTGAACGGAGAATCATGGACGGTATTTACTTCTTACCTGAACTATTACATATATACACTAGTAAGAAATATATGAAATGGGCAGTTCACCCCAAAACTGAAAAAAGATATGTTTTAGAGGGGCTTTAGTGCCCCTCTAGGTTGTTCTGCTGGGAGTTGCCTAGTGTTGGAGGAATTGGCTGTAGAAATGTTAGGCATCTCTCAAATGTAATTCTTTCCGTGGTGATTAAAGAACCAGAAAATACATTTGAAAAATTTAACAGCAATGTTTCTTACCAGAAATCATGACCCAGTTACTGAATATAATTCACAGACTTTGTAGTGAGCAGTTTAATGTACAAACTATCTACTTCTACTGAACGCCACACACCAATTTTTCGAGCACGAGCTCATCATCTGCCAGGTGATACTATTGGTGTGTTGAGTCATTATACATACATTATACATATTTAGCATAGAGGTTTGACCTTGACATGTGACTTTGCTACAAAGATATCTGACTGTCGTAAGCATCTGTTTTAATCACAGGAGCTGCCTGACTACATTCGGGAGATGACTTACCTACGGGAGTGGCACATAAGAGGGACCAACATCCACAAGATTCCAGCCTACATTGTGGAGTTCCAGGAACTTCGTGTCCTTGAACTCCCCAGGAATGGCATGGAAGAGCTGCCAGTGGAGCTTGGTGAATGAGATTCATCATCAGACCTAATCCTTCCACTCAGCAGCTCTGTTCCAATGCCATCTTATTGCAATGTTCTGAGCTGTTACAGTACCTTCTGTTCATGGTGTGTTGAGCTGCTGTAGTGCAGTCTGTTCTACATTCAGTTCAATGAGAGGTGCTTTGCGTTGGTTCTACATGTGTTAGGTTGTTATAGTGCAGTCTATTCATAGTGTGTTGAGCTATTATGTACCTTCTGTGCACGATGTGTTGAGCTGTTATAGTACAGTCTGTTGACAGTGTGTTGGGCTGTTATAGTACAGTCTGTTCACGGTGTGTTAAGCTGTTATAGTACAGTCTATTCACGGCGTGTCGAGCTGTTATAGTACAGTCTATTCACAGCGTGTTGAGCTGTTATAGTACAGTCTAGTCAGAGTGTGTTGAGCTGTTATAGTAGTCTGTTCATGATGTGTTGTGGTGTATTAGTACAGTCTGTTCACAGTGTGTTGAGCTGCTATAGTACAATCTGTTCACAGCGTGTTGACCTGTTATAGTACAGTCTGTTCATGGTGTGTTGTGGTGTATTAGTACAGTCTGTTCACAGTGTGTTGACCTGTTATAGTACAGTCTGTTCACAGTGTGTTGAGCTGTTATAGTACAATTTGTTCACAGCGTGTTGACCTGTTATAGTACAGTCTGTTTATGGTGTGTTATGGTGTATTAGTACAGTCTGTTCACAGTGTGTTGAGCTGTTATAGAACAGTCTGTTCATGGTGTGTTGTGGTGTATTAGTACAGTCTGTTGACTGCCTGTTGTGCTGTTGGAGTACAGCTTGTTTATGGCGTGTTGAATGGTTTAATTTTGCCTATTTCAGTTTGTCGAACAGCTGTTATGCTACCTGTTCTCAATGCTTCACGTTGTTGTAATGTATCCTGCTCTGTGTGCGTATGGCAGGTCATTACATAAATGTCCAGTTGTCACACTGAAAACTCAGGGGGATACCTGCACTGTGGAAACAGACTTCCTTAGCAAAACTGCAAAGCAGAGGGTTCATTTTTCACACAGGTTTATTTTAGCTGAAGCATTATGCAGTTTTATGTGCTTGTTTTTGAAATTATGAATTGGTTTATTACTCGGTTGCCAGATGATGCATGGCTGAGCAGGGAATGGGGTCTTTACGGTGCCCTTTCCAGGGAAAAGAGTGGGGAATGAATGGATCAGGCAGCATCTGGAAACCTGTTCACTTCAGTAGGGACTAAAATTAAAAATTGGCCATACTTGGACACCTGAATGTCCATGACAAACTCAACAGCCCCTCGCACCTCTGCACCACATATTTTGAAAATCTTATTAAGATAAGCTTTTAAAATCTGACATAGTGTGACATTGTGAGTCCAGTATTAGCTCATTCATTCTCATCTGTTTTAACAGGCAAACTGAGTAACCTAAGAGAACTAAATGTCAGCTATAACAAACTGTCAAACATCCCCCCGGAACTGGGGGATTGCGAGAACTTGGAGAAACTGGAATTAATTGCTAACCTGGACCTCAAGGAGCTACCTTTTGAGGTAAAATGTGCTATTCGCTTCCTTCTAATTGCCTGAAACTCTTTAGTAATAGTGAGATGCTTATTATATTTTATTAAGCATCTACTTGGACATAAGACCCAGGGCAGTATTTCTGAAACGTAAATGATATGTAAGAAATGTCTGTGTCCCTGTGAGATCCTCTGGGGTGGAGATCTAGCAGTTGTCTAGGCAGAGGGGCGAGACAGCAAAAAAAAGTATTATTTACATAAAACAGAACAAAATGTGCTTAAGGTTTTTGTAAGCTGGCTACATAAAGCATTTTGAGATCAAGAAAAACCACTCACCACTCACCTTCCAGCCAGTTTAACCAATCAGAGCAGTGCCGATCATGAAGTCACCCAATCACGGTCCTCTTCCATTTTCTATTTTCTACTAATGTGCTACATTGTTTTCCGCATGTATTTGTATTTTATGCATCTGAAAACTGAAACTGCAAACAGTTTCAACCCTTCTTGAAAAGCTATTTTTCTGAACTGTGTGTAGTAGGATATTGACCAATTTTTCAAGAAGAAAATCCTAGTTTTAGGGATGAAGGAAATAAAACTTAACTTTACACTCTACACCAGAACTACCTAGGCAGAGGAGGAAATTTCAGGTCCAGAAAGTAAAAATCCAAACCAAGATTTTGTTTCAAGTTGAAAAGAATCAGTCACAGAGTACTGGTTGGTTGAAAGTTATAAAATTATAGTGTTCTGGGACTGATTTTGTATGCCAGAGTTGGTGTTTTCTTACCAAAAATGAATACTATTTCATATCTTGTAATGTCATTTATAAATGTATATTTATTGTAATGTAATGTAATTTATTTATTTAGATGGAGTGTCCTTTTAAACATATTTAAGCAGAACGTTCCAAATAGTGTCAATTTTTTAAATAATCGGCTATCGGGATTGGCCAGAAGTTTCCTTATCGGTGCATCACTAGAGTTTTTACTTTCTTTTCCATCTTTGTACCCAAGTTGAATGATATTTAGGCCTGATGACGGGGAAGTTCATGGAAGGTATCTGACGTTACCCTGTTGTACATGACATCCCTTCCGAAATTGTTTAGCAGTATGCGTGGGGGAATTGTTGTCTTGGAACATAATACCATCACGGGGGGGACAGTGTTTGCACCATTATACCTGCGTGCAGAGCAGTCACTGGGCCTGATGACTTGTAAGAACTGGCAGCCCGTATTATTATGGGATCTACCACTGTATTAAACAACTGGAAACAAACATCGTGGGCTGCAGGCATACTTTGGTTGTGTGCAAAGCTGTATGCAGGACAAAGAGCTCTTCATACCCTGTGCTGTTTTCCAGGTTTCATTCACTCGTCTCAGTCGTGCATCGTTGTGCATTAGCTTTGAGTACAAGAGACACCTGAACAGCAGCCTTCTCCTAACTTCCAGCTTTATGAAGCTCACAACATAGTTTTTCATCAGGCTGAGTCACTGAGATTGTGATTCAATTTTCTGGGCAATAATTTAGTGATATTTGACACCTAAGTGTCTGTCTCAGAGGCCCAATGACTTGGCTTTAAATAGTGACCACTGTTGCTCTGTGCAGATTGTTTGCCTGTGTTTGATATGCACTGTCATGATTTTTGAGATCGTTCACCTTCAGTCATTAAATAATCTTGCAGTTTTTGGTACTGAAGCACTTTCAGTTTTGGCAATAACTATTTGGCCTCTTTGGATCTCAGTTACCTCATGTTACTTTGAAAACTGATATATTAAAGTGGCAGAACTCATGTATACTCATTTATAACTAACATAAACTGCTAATTGGCATTCAGTCTAATATGTCCTGCTTTGTGACTCTGTGACTTTGTGAACTTGTAAGTTTAAGTTACTTCAATGTCCTTATCCACATGATGTTTCTGTTTTATGTTCCCTGTGTACCTTAGAATTATGCTGCACAATTTGACTGTGCATTAAAAGATATTCGGAGATTTTCATTAATTAGGTTACAGTAAACTGTGACTTCATCTGTGCCTTGTTGTTATTAATATAAATGCCTGAAGGTTTTAATATTCTCTAAATGATGGCAAGAGCGGTACATAAGAGGCAGAGATCAGGCCATGTTCAAAGCACTGCTTTCCTTTTCAGCTCAGCAATCTGAAGAGGCTGACATATTTGGATATATCAGGTAATAACTTCATTAGTGTGCCTGTCTGTGTGCTTCGCATGTCCAGCCTGCAGTGGCTAGACCTCAGTAACAACCTCCTGACTGATCTGCCAGAGGACATCGACAGGTGAGACCGCCTCAACTGTGTCACGCACACACATACGCATTTCGTCGCATCGTTGCTCACCTGCATTTTCTAAAATTGCTATTTTAGGTTAGAGGAACTGAGCTCACTCTTCCTACATAAGAACACGTTGACGTATTTGCCAATGCCTCTGGCTAATATAGCTTCTCTCAGGATGCTGGTGGTCAGCGGAGGCCAGCTGACGTGCTATCCATCACTGCTTTCTGAGAACCCTGCCATCAAGTAAGTGTCCGCAGCTTCTTTCTCTGCAGGTACCGTCAGGAGGCTCAATGGGAAAACGGACAGGGAGGCTGGGTCCCAGGATCAGGGTCTGGAGGAATATAGTGGTGGAACCTTTAGGTCCCTCGATAGGGGGTCCTCAGCTTATGAGTGATGTGAAAATGGACCAAAACTAGTAAAGTTTTTGACAGGTAGTGGGCGGGCTTAGTAGTTGTAAACAGCCAATCATTAGGAAGAATTGTCACTCTCCAGGTTCTCCCTGTGTACCTACGTTTAATGCTACCTGTGTAACCATTTTATTATGGGATGCACTCTGGATGTGCTAGCTTTTGTACATGGCTAACAGAGTCTTCTTAACGCATCCCAGATAACTGGGCAAGCCGACGTCTATTTAACGCTGAAATTCCACTGACGAGGAAAAACAATAGACACATTTCAGGTTTAATTGGCATTTCAGGAAAATCCGTCCTTCTTACAGATTTATCAGCCTTTATGACAATCCCGTTGGCTCTAATGAGGATGACAGGCAGGACGTGCTACAGAAGGATGACGAGCAGCAGCATGAGAAGGACTTTATGCAGACTTACATCGAGACCCTGAAGGAGAGAGGTACCCATAACCAGTGGTTTGGCGCCTGAAGTGTGTGACATTCTGTCCTCGCGAGTAATTATACTGTATATTTTAGTTTAGTTCAAATTCGCAGCACAGCTGCTCATAGCTTTTATCTTACAGTTAGTAAGGTAATGGGCCAATTAAAGGTGATTTTATAGACTATCGACAACGGCAGCCAGACTGGTTGTACAATCAGTTGGACAAGATTGACTGAAGAAACTGAGGAAATTTTACTTTTTTAATGGATTATATCTATAGACCGTGTTATATTCTGCTCTATTAACCTCCTTCTGTTCAAAGGTATGCAAAGGTGTCAAGCAATTAAAATTCTCAAAATTGCACTAGGAGCCATCCTTTGAAAATATCATATTTCAGTAATTCTCAAAGTCCTCTTAGAAGATTGAGTAATAAGTTCCCTGAAAGCCAACAGCTTCAGAAATATCATAAAAAAGATCATTAAAAGTTATAACTGATGATAATGATAGGATCTCAGTTAAAAATGCCGATCTTTCCAGAAGAATGATCATCTGCAATACTGGGAGACTGAAAATGAACAGTGAAAACTAATCTTGCACTTACATGTTTTTACTTGCGTTGTAGAAACTACACCACAGTATACTACCAAGGTGTCCCTGAGCTGCCATCTATGATGGATATCTGCGGACGGCTGAGGATGATGGGAGATCAGTATGGAGAAATTAGCATATGTGCACTAATGTATTGTCATAAAATAAACATCATGTAGCCATACATACCATTAAATTAACATTAACACAGTACTTTTTGAAAAATTTACAAAGTATTGGATATGTAAAGGTTTTTATGAAGTATAATGCATTTTTGTTTTGTGAAAATTCATTATATAATTAGATTTGACAAAAAGGGATATTCTCACATTTTAATATATTTTAAAACTGGCTAAAGTCCCACAAACACTGAGCACAATTATCGATTCGACTAAATGGTCTCACCATCATGACCCTGAAGAAGGGACAGATGTGTAAAATCGAATGTATGTGTACCATATATCTGAATTATAGTACCTGAAAAGCAGTCATACATTTATAAAGGATGTGGGTGGATTGGTGAATGGCTTGGGAGTGTGTCAGTGAAATATCCACAGCTGTTAAATTAAGCACTATTAAAGGCTTATTGATTACTATTTTAAAGCAGGAATGCTGTGAAAAGGCTGACATCCCATGTAACCACAAACTGCGTAGAAAAACCATCTCTGGCATTCCTTGAGCACACGGCAGACAGATGCTCTCTTCATGGGATCCTCAGCCTCGTCACCGTGACACTGTGAATGCATCTGTTTCTGGATTCCCAAAAAAGCATGTAAACAGTTTTCTGGGATGTTCCTGTAGAAAATGGCTCCATGTTTTTTGTAAACCGCCATTCCAAAAGCCATGGAAAATTCAGTCAATGATTTATTTCATGTCTCCAAAATGACTCAGTTTCAGGTTTTAACTAAACTCTTGAACTTTAACCAGTGATTATATATCAAACCATACCAATACATCACTTATGATATCCTGGAAGCTACAATACATTTAAGCTTACAATAACATATACAGCTACGCTGGATTTACAGAATTCGCAATATTTCCTATTGTTTTCTGAAAAGTAAAATGTTGTACTAGTCCTGTACTACTTTTATTTGCACTTCGGCAAACCTTTGTTGCATTGCACATTTGTAAGAAGATTTATAACAGAGTAAATGCATCATAAAGGGGCCTCTGCATAGACAGAAATACTAAAGGATTGAGACAGTTGTTGTTTTGATGTGACCAAATGTTGGTTGATGTGTAATACTGAAATATTTGACTCACCGGGCTTGTTTTCATGACACAAACATTATATTTTTGAATGATTGAGTGTGTAGTTACAGAAATTCTTAAATTTTTTAGAAATTAAAGAAATTCTTTTAATTTTTTATTATGGCATTTTGCACCACTTCTCTGTAATAAATGTTGAAAATGCTTACCTCAAATATATTATTAATTCAATTTGTTTATTTTTGCTTTTCTTTGATATTTATTACCCCTTTGAAAAACAAAGGTGCAAATTAATGCCTGGTACACAAAGATTTAATTTCTGTATACATTTACAAGTGATTTATGACGACCAGAAGATAGTATAGAAATACTTGAAGACACATGGACTTAAAGAAGGAAAAAATACTAATTTTAATTTTAAAGCTACACCACATTTTGTGCATTATGAATGCTCTATGAAGCTCTCATCTATAACACAGGAAAACAAAGATTTTGCTACTGGAACTAAAACGTGATTTACATGAAATCGACTGTGCTGAGTTCAGATCTGCACTCAGAATTTTCCTAGCACTTCCAGATTTTAAGTTATAGGCAAAGTATTTTTTGTGATTCTGTTACTTGCATGGCAACATAACAGCTGATTTGTCATGTGTGTGTCCACTATTGGCTCATTTGAAATACGTTTCCTGCTTGTATTCATGCTTCTGCGTCATCTGTGCACATTCCCATAAAGCACGTGATGTAGGACGAGTACCACTGAAAGCCTGAAGGTCAAGACAGAACCATGTGTGCTTGCTTGTATGAAAGTGGGCCTAAATGATCATTAATACTGTAATTTTCATGTGCAGTGTGTATCCCTGTGGGCTAGAACTCCTTATCAGTGGTCAGAAGGTCATTGATTAAAATCCTATGGTCAGTAGAATGAGTTTGGGCCCTTTACCCCAAAAACTCCATGGACACTATTTGCTGGCCAACACTGCACTCTGCCCCCCCATGCTCGATCTCACTTATATAGGTGTCTGTGTGTCTCATCGAGAGCAAGATGGCATAGATGAAAACACACAAAATCGACTGTGCCGAGTTCTGATCTGCACCCAGAATTTTTCTAGCACGTCCAGATTTTAAGTTATTGGCATATATTGTTTTGCAATTCTGTTACTTTGATACACGTATTGTTGCATGGCCACATAACGGCTGTTTTTGTCACGTGTGTGTCCACTATTGCATGGCAAGCCGTTCTAGCTTTAATTCATTTTTAGAGCATATCACATATTATAACTAGTTAGAATGCACATTCCTGATATCAGAAATCTAATTGTAACTAGTTATAATGTGTATTTCTGATATCAGAAATTCCATTTTCACTAGTTAGAATGCCAGTTCCTGATATCGGAAATTCTGTTTTGCTTAATGAAATTCAAAACTATTTTCTCATTTATTCCAGTGGGAGTTGGAATTTTAACTAGTTAAATTTTAACTATTCCTGCTTCTGCATCATCTGTGCACATTCCCACAGAGCACACGATGTAGGGCGAGATTCGGGGCTGCCTTGTACGACTCGCACGTGGCTCACGCCGAGTGTATGACTTGGTGTCATGTGCTGTGTGGGTTTAGGCATATCGGTGAGCTGATTTCAGCTCAGTTTAAGTCAAGATGAGCCATAGGCCACTGTAACCCAAACATGAGGGGCGACTACTGTTGGTTTCTGCAGCAGGCAACAACGGGCACTCCCAAGCACAAAAGCAAATGCCCAAAGCACTTTTGAACAGTATGTTATGTCTTGGTGAACTTTTGTCTGTAGTTTTGTTGCAATGAATACATTTTTCAAATATCACACACTTATAAGGCAAACTTTTATTATGTATAGTATTTTTAGTAATTTTTTCGCTCCCACGTAACCAGACGTGACAGACAAAATACGTCAGTTTTGACCTCAGCAGACTGGATTTAGTGTAGGACACAAAGTAGCGGACAGAAATTATTTTCTTGTGATTCAGTGTAATACAGCACAAAGCATCCTTAATGTTTATATCAGCCATTATAATGTATTATCAAGGTATCTACACTCACCTAAAGGATTATTAGGAACACCATACTAATACGGTATTTGACCCCCTTTCGCCTTCAGAACTGCCTTAATTCTACGTGGCATTGATTCAACAAGGTGCTGAAAGCATTCTTTA
>JAODKN010000041.1:7220346-7231624 GCA_026774425.1 Petrocephalus zakoni
TGTGATTGGTTAATTAGATAATTGCATTAATGAGAAATTGAACAGGTGTTCCTAATAATCCTTTAGGTGAGTGTATAGTGCATCATGGATGAGATTAGATGCATTATTAGATGAGAGCTTCATAAAGCATTCATAATGCATAATACAAATGACTATAATGCCTTTTGATAAATATTCATAGCCATGTTTATAATGCTTTATGAAATCATTATTATTTGTTATGAATGTGTTTATAAATTACTATATACAAGGCCTTAAGTATTACCCTTTAAAAAAATAAATTTTTTGCACTTTTTAAATTTTAATTCAACTGTGCTGTGCCTCAAACCGTACTGTTAATAATGTAATTTTTGTCTTTTTAATCACAGGCAGCAGCGTGGCCTCTCACCCTGTGGCTTTAAATGCCACCCTCACTGTGTGTGTGGTGCTGTCATGTTCTCCATGTTTAAAATCACATAATCAGGCATATCTGAGCCCTTACATTGCCCACAGAATGTTCTCACGATGTCCTGGGTGTCTCCAGCCTAGTGTCCTATGCTTCCTGGGATAGATTTCAGGCTCAGCCAACCCTGTACCAAATAAACAGCCATAGAAAATTGGTGGATATTTGAAAATGTCTAGAACCCCAATTAGTCAGTATGGGCAGTAAGCCAAGGACACCTTCTGGAATAATTGAGAAAAGAATATGATGGCCAGTGGTAGCAACACTGATTCATTTTAGTAAGAGCCTTAGATGCGTCATTGAAGTGTGCTCCTGTAGCTGGTATTTTAGGAAATGTACTACAGCTACACACTGCCCTCTAGAAATAACAAGCTGGTTCTGCTAAAGTCAGGGAAGCACACAGGGAACATTTGGTTGTCATAGGTACCAGGCAAAACACAATTTGTGCAATGCGGTACTCTGATGGAGAAGGTTTTACATTTTTTATATGTATAAAACCAAGGTGGATCTGTAACTATAGTGACAGGCTTTGAAACATATTATGATATATATCCATAAGAAATTAAATGAGACTAGGAGGAACTCATTTATATTATTGCATTACGATCCATTTTTAACAGAGATTAAACTGAAGCGATATAAACCTATTTGATAACATTTTAATTCAAATTGTCTAAAGGTATAATTCACTTAAACAAGGTGCTTCATATAACTGTTAAACCAGATACCTGATATGTGTTTGCTAATGGAAAGAACAGAGCACTAAAATGCAAATATCGTGTCAGCATTGTCACAAACAATCTCCGATGTATCATAAAGATTGAGTTCTCTTTCGGAAAACCAAGGCACACATAGACGGTGACCCACCAAGGCAATTCTTTTTATCCCCTTGGATTATTTTATGAGATTAATAACAAAACCATAAACGTTCATTTCTGTAATAAGGGTCAGTATGGTGACTGTAACTTCACAATTGCAGGGGGGAATCCCATTGACAAACCTGACTGTGGATTTTTTCCTGTGTTTGTGTTCATTTCCTTCAGGTACCCCGGTCTCCACCCATAGTCTTTAAAACATGCAGTTACGAAAACTGATGAGTTAGCGTGTCCCTGTCATTGACTGTCAAACAGGTCCCCAGCCTTGTGCTCAGTGCTTCCAACCAGAGCCTTCAGGCTCAAACCAGTAATACTGAAATTAAAGCCTTATTTGCACAAGAACAGGTACGCTGGAATGTGGCCGTTCTTGCATATGCCATCTTGCTCTCATTTGTAGACACATATAATGGGGAGCGCAAAGTGTGGGGTCAGAGCACAGGGCCAGTCATTCATCCGGAATCCCTGCACCTTCCGATAACAGATACAGAGGCCTAATCCACTGAGCCACACACCACCCCCAAATTCATGGAGATACTATGGAATGGACCCAGGGCAAAGTATGTGCTTTACCACTAAGCTATATCCCGCACAGTCCATATTGGGTAAGCAGTTTAGGATGGATGGATGGATTTCTGCAAAAACTGCTCAGATGGTCATAATCAGTGTACAGTGTGCATATGGGAAGTTTTCAGACCCCTTCAAGTTGTCCTCATTTTGTAATGTCTAAGACTCATTTTAGAATGGATTAAATTAATATTTTTATAATCAGTCTACACACAATACTCCACAATGACAATGCAACAGGTGTTTTGAGTGTTTTGTTAATTTATTAAAAAGTGAAAAAAATTAAATATCCCATTTACATAAGTATTCAGACCCTTTGAAATGACACTTGCAATTGTGCTCTGGTGCATACTACTTCTTCCAGTGGTCCTTGAGAAGCTTCCACAACTTGATTGGATGCCACCTGTCCCAAACTGAATTCTATCCATCCATTTTCTGAAACCATTTATCCTTCCAGATCACAGGGGATCCAGAACCTATCCCAGAAACTATGGGTACAAGGTAGGGTACAACCCAGGATGGGGGGCCAGCCCATCACAGGGCACACTCACACACCTACATGCAATTTGGTGACTCCAATTAACCTCAGCATATTTTTGGACTGTGGGGAACCCCACAACAACACAGGGAGAACATGCAAACTCCAAACACATAGAACCTGGGCAGAGACTTGAACCCTGGTCCCAAAGATGTGATGCAATAGTGCCAACCACTGTACCACCATGCCACCCTCAAATTGAAATCATTAGACATAATTAAGAATGACACACACCTGCCTGTATTAGGTCCCACAGGTGATGAGTCATGAGGTCTAGAGAATTGTCAGCAGACATGAGATGCTACTGCGATTCTGTGAGAAAGGATTGTGGCAAGACACAGATCTGGGGAAGGATACAAGAAAATCTCTGCAACATTTAAGGTTCCCAAGAGCACCGTCGCCGCTATAATTCTCAAATGGAAGAGATTTGGAACCACCAAAAATCTTCCTAGATCTGGCCACCCATGCAAACTGAGTGATCGGAGATGGAGGGCCAAGAACCCAATGGTGACTATGAATGAGATCCAGAAAACCTTTGTGGAGATGGGAGAACCATACAGAAATACAACGATCAGTGCAACACTCCACCAATCAGTCTTTTATAGTTAGTGGCCAGACGGAAGCCGTTTCTCACTAAAAGGCACATAACAGCCCGCTGGGAGTTTGCAAACAGCACCTTAAGGACTATCAGATTATGAGAAGCAAAATCATCTGGTTTGATGAAACAAAGATTGGCCTACTTGGACGCAATTTCCAACAACGTGTGTGGGGAAAACCAGGCACTGAGCATAACCTAAATAATACCATCCCTACAATCAAACATGGTGGTGGCAGCATCATGCTGTGGGGATGTTTTGCAGAGACAGGGACTGGGAGACCAGTCAGGATAGAGGGAAAGATGGATGCAGAAAAAGAGAGCAATCCTCAGGGAAAACCTTTTCCAGAGTGTTCTGGATCTCAGGCTGGGGTGAAGGTTTACATTCCAAAGATGCTTTAACCAAGTACTAAATAAAGGGTCTGAATACTTAGGTAAATGGCATAAAAACACTTGAAGTGCCTGTGTTTTGCTTTGCCATTGTGGAGTATTGTGTGAAGACTGATTATATTTTTTTCCATTCTAACTTCCAATTGAGGACAACTTGACGGGGTCTGAAAACGTATGCACTGTATATAAGTTAAGAGAGTATCTCATTCAAGCTGAATATGACTGAAACTCACTGACAAACACTGTTGCCTCTAATGTTTGTTTGAATCCTGTCTCTGGAGATAACCTTATCCCTATAGTGTGCAGGTTTCTGAAGACCTGTAGTTAGGCAAATTGGTGTCTTTAACTGAACTGAGCTGAACTGGCCCAGCCTTGTGCTCTGAGCTAGGCTTCGGGCAACCATGACCAGGATAAGCGGTTAGGAAATGGATGGAATATGAACTATTTCTTCCTAAGATTAGCTTAGTTTCTTAAGATTAGTTTAGTAGCTTGGTAATACAGAGTAATCTTATACTCCATATAGCAAGCAAAACAGACTATATATAATTTCAAGTAATTGCTTTAGAATGGTAGTCTATCCAGTTTTTTTGCCTTTCAGATGACCACTCCCCCATTTAGAATGTTTTACGTAGTTCCCTAAAAATGTTAACCCTCATTGGGACAAGTAGAATGGAAAACAAATGAATCTATATACTTCATTGTTATCTATATGCTTTAGTTGTTAACATTTGGAAAATCTCACATTACTTCTGAAATGAATAGAATATAATTGTGACCTTGCATGAATTGGGCCTGTCAAACAAGATGGATGTGTGGCACATATTATTGGACAACTAATGAAAAAGCAAAATACTGAAACACATTCCTCACGACCAAAATGATTATGTTTGGAAGACTCCTCAGGCTGCTAAGGGTCATTTAATTTGCGCTAATAAATCACCTGCCATACTTACATGGCAGCCCCAGCAATCCAGGGATCTGACATAAGCTAAGCTACCATTTTACCAGTTGTGAAAAAAGTTCCTTATGAATGGACGACTTCTGCCTTTAATGTAAAACTCTGTCTTTGTTTCATTGTGTTTCTCTCCCCTGCGGGAGACACAACACAAAAGCAGCCTGGAGTAATTAAACTCTGCTAAAGGCCAACAGTAATATTTATTTGCCCATAAAAGAGAGAGTCAAAAGCGCGATTGATTTTGATTGACAGATTCGGTAGTTAATTCAGTAGTTCAAAGACTCAATTCATAAAACACAGTAATCCACTATGTCAAACCATTTCATTTTTCAGCGTAACTGCTAAAATATCTATTTAATATATTTGGATTACCCAATAAAACACATCAACTATGTATTAAACACTTATTGACTTCGCTTTGAAGTCATTAGATAGGTATAGTTCTAAGGACTACAATCCAGTGCAGTTCACACAGTATGAACAAGGGGTCTCACTATTTAGCAGGAAGACGGTGGGCGCCTTGTCTTCCTGGTACGGCGCCTGGATCACTATTTGGCAGCGCAAAAGGGGAGGGGCTCGGCGGTGGAATTCGGGTTGCCTGTAAACGGAGGCTGAGACGGTGGGAAACAGGAGGCGAGATTAACTGGCGACCTGCATCTTATCAATACTCCGGGTAAGCGACTCCTAAACACTCAACGGCGGGGGTATCGTAAACATGCAGCGCGATGCGCCTGTAGAGGTCTGGGTGCCCTCTGATGCATTTTGCTGGTTAAGGGCGTCGTTTCGTGCTCGTCTGAGATGTGCTCCTGGTGTCGGATGGAGGACGATTTCTTCCTTCCTTTGTTCGGCTGTGCCGCTGTGCGCTGCTTTGCGGGCTGGAGCCGAGCGCAGCGCAGCGCCGCGCTGCAACATGGCTGACGCGCCGTGGCCGCCAGCGCGCTCGCCGCCGCCGCGTTACTAGCCGCTGTGCAGTCGGTGCTCGGCTGCGTTACAGTCGGCGCTGCAATCGGCGTTACATTGCGCGTTTCCAATCGCCCCGACACCGATCCATTCGGCCCTTTTCCAAGAAACCCCCCTGATTTGCCTGTCATGCTTTAAGGTCACTTACACGCCCGTCTGACCAGACTAAATGCTCGATTTACCCTTATTGTATCGCCTGGATAGGTAACCAGGCAACCAGGTAACTAGACAGTTAACGTTACCCGCAGGTTACTGCACTGGTTGAAAGGCTGCAGAATTCCTAAAATTAGTGAACTGTGGAAAGTTAATCAGTGTGTCTTCTTTAACTAAACTGCCGTCCAGCTGTAAGGTTTGCTGCAGATTTTGCTGCATGGGTAGTTTATTTTTTTCTTACTCACTTCGCTAGCGAGAGCTTGTCATGTTTTTTTAAATATTCTTGCTAGATTTGAATCCAGAGAGAAAGCTTCCATTTTGTGCTTATATATACTGCACACACTATGCAGTGGTAATGCAACATTTAGAACGAACAAAGGCTTTCTTCAGCTTGACAAGTTCTACACGAAGACTGTGTCTGCAGGGGCGGAGTGATCCTGGCTGTATGTTTAAATTCACGACTGAAACTCGCTATCAGCAGTATTGTGAAATAGCCATCACCAAGTCAGTCATGGTGCTGGCAGCGCGGCGATGGATCTGTCGTACATCTGTCGCATTCTGGTACATGCCTTCACAACCGATGCAACCTTACATTATGAGTTCTGCTGTTGTTGGTGGAGGGGGGAGGGGCCTTTGCTTTTATAATGAGGAGGTGGGATAGCCACCCTGGTGGGGGCGCAGTGCTGGGGTGATTTCTAAATAAATCGACACAAACAATCAAAAGTCACGCCGGCGCGCTCAGGCGGGGCTGTCCTCGCGGCCGATTAATCGCTCGAGGCCGATGGTGACGTCACGAAAGCCGTGTCATTCGATTGGTCAGATTGGCCGATCGCGATGCTTTTGAAAACGGGGGAAAAAAACCGCCTGCGACGAAAAACCATAAAAAGGTTACCGCCAAGTTTATCATTCTATACCTTCTAAGAATAATTTTTACGCAGCAATTTTGTGCATTTCATGTTTCACCTTTCCGAAATGTTTTTTCGTCGTGTTGGCACTGAATAATTATGTCTGTAGGAGTACATATGTATGTGCTATTAGCATAAAATTAGCAGCTGTCTTTTGCCCAGCCTCCTCTATGACCTCAGTTCGTCTTCTTTTAGGTTTACACACGGAAATAGGTCAGGTAAATTGGACTTGATAGGCAGTACTAAGAAATACCATTAATTTTGTTTGCATTAAACATTTACTAGTTTGAATCCTAGGGTGCATTAAAGTACACAACTGGTTTTCTGCTTGGTGTTCCATAGCCTAGCCACTCCTCAGTTTACCCCCACCCCCCCAAAGCAGGGTGACTCAGGGGATAGTGCTCAACCACCATGGTTGTGGATTACCTTGTGATGCACTGGCACCCCTGTGCACTTTTGTACTTCCTGGGAAAGGCCCCAAAACCGCTGTAGCCCTGCACTGGAGAAGCAGTTATGGAAAATGGATGGATGAATTTCTGGTGGTGTCATATGGCTGGATGGCTCTGAATCAAAAATCAGTCAGCATAAATATTAATTTATTAATTGAAAAGAATTTTGCTATCATGGCAAAGGAACAATTCAGTTACAGTTACCATTTGAAAGCCATAATTTGTAAATATGTAACAAATGGAGGACAACATCTCAGTGCTTCTGTAAGATAACTGATGCCACACAACCACGGTTTCCTTGAACTGTCTGACAGGGTTTTTAATGCTGTTAATACAGTGAAAAGAAGCATTTTTTATTAACTATTTTATATGTTATTAATTCCATTGTACTCTGAGAGCATTTGATTAATACACATTTGTGCCAAGGAATGAATGTTTGGTTTGTTAATGCCTTTAAAAATCAGTATTAAATGTTAGAAATGTTGCTGTTGCAAACAGTTTTGGAATCCATGTTTTTAGAAGATGCTTTACTTGCCTAATGGTGGAGCCATGCAGTGTTTTTTTTTTTTTTTTTTTTGTGCGGAATCAGTTATGTCATATTTCATCCATCATTGACTCACTTGTGTGTAATGAAGCCACAATGTGTGGGGAGAGCTGTAGTAAAAGAAAACAAGATGGTTCTTAGTGGCCATCCCCTAGGATCTACCGATTGTGAAAATTTGCTGTTTTACTGTATGACCTATGGTGATCTCTGGCTCTACCTTTTTAAGGGGTCCTAGGCAAACCTTTACTTAGGAGTCCCACCCCCTCTAAGTAATTTGGATGCCCTAGGCTTAGTCCTAGAGCTGGTCCTGCCTGCGATTGTGGCAAATGCCTTTTAGGAAGTGAGGAAACACTAATGGAACAACACATGCTGTTTACAAACTTGTTCTTTTCCCACAATACTTGCATTTCCCGGGTCTCTTCATAGAATACCATTGTGCTTGAAAGTTATTTCTGAGTGACATGGAACCACCAGGGTTCTGGCCTGGCCTCTAAGATCTAGAATAGTCTGGTTTCAATTTTTTTTTGGGGGGGGGGGTTTCAAGGCTGGAATCCCACCTGGTCCCCCGGTGGCGTGGACACGGCAGTGAGGGGCCTCGACCTGCACGGTGGGGGCCGTGTTTTCTCCCCTTCCTCGCCCCAGTTCAAGCAGCTTTGCTGCCCACCTTAATCCAGATGAATGAAGACTCCCTTCGGGAAGACGGCTGGCCAGAGACCCAGAGCTGATTCAGGTGAGCATATTTCTGAGCTGGTGAGTGTGTGTGTGTGAGTATGTGTATGTATTTGTGTGTTACGGTTGGTGTTTGAACACACTATTTTGGCCTCATGTCATTAAAAACGTAATGCACTGAGTAGCATGTCTGTTAATGATTTTCAGTACTATCATTGTTATACATTTCTAGTCACGCTGAGGAAACTTTAGTACAGTAATTTCACACATCTGAGATTATGGATATTTAAATGGACACAGTGAATCATCCCGGAAAGATGTGAGACATTAGCATCTCTTTGTGCTAAAGTGATGTGATGGATAGATTCAGGAAGCTCGGTTCCTTTTATAAAGGCTTATTGAGGTTTTATTTAGCTTTATTCTGATATGCTTATAATGTGTTTTTTCATGTGAAAAAAAACATTAGACAGGACTGTGATATATTGGCCAACAGGAAATATAGTTCCCCAAGTCATGCAAACATTCAAATGGAAAGAACACTCATTTACATTTTCATTTACATTTGCTTTCATTAGCAGATGCTTTTGCCCAAAGCAACATACAAGCGAGGCAAAGGCACATTGCAAACATACAACCGTCAATGAGTTGACTGGGCATAATTGTAGCTAGGCTGAGCTTCCAGTGAATGGCCAGGTACTTGGGCCGAACAATTTATTGATTTCAAATTGAAATCGCAATTTTAAACAATGCAATTAGCAAATCGCGAAGGCTGCGATTTAGGATATGCATTATACAGCACATCTGACCCATGGTTTAAAACTCGTGAGAATAATTTTGTTTAAGTCATTTAGTCCTCCTTGTGTGATGGTCAGTCTCACCTATCACAAGTGCCGTTCTCCTTGCGTGCCAATCATGCTCACCAATCATAAGTGGGCCAAAGTGACTGCGTATACTCCCACAAACAACAGACACGTGAAACCCAAGGAAAACGTTACATTCGCAGTGCTGAAAAATATTGGTTCCGCTCCTGAGCCATAAGTAAATTACTTACCAATTTAATGGTCAGAGATTGCTCACAGAAAGGTCCTATTATTAGGGGTCTGTGCAGCGTTAGCCGTAAGCTCCCTAATGTTTTTATTACTGGAATTTTTATTTTCATTACTTTATTTATATATTTATATTTTATTTATAACTTGACACAGTCGCGGCTTTTCTGATAGTAGTTTTATGCATCATTGTGCTATGCTAATTTGACCCTTGTGTACATGGGACTTCCCAGAAGCACTTTACTAAGGGTAAAAAAAAAAAAAAAAAGTGGGCAAGCCCTGTTTGCAAACGTGGCACTTTACCATGTTTGGGTTGCTAGACGATTATTCTCTGGTTTATTAGGTGTATGTTCTATATCATTTTTGTTAGAATAAATACATTTTGGACTAAATTCATATATTTCCAATCTTATATTTGGATTAATGTATAGCGCAGTTCAGATTTCAATGTAAGTTTTTTTTTTTTTATGCACATATAGTGAATACTGAGTTAAAAAAAATCTTAAAATTGTTCAACCCTACCAGGTACCAGGGTAGGGGCAGGAGCTACGCAACATCTAACAACAAACAAAAACATGATGATGATGATGCTATATAAAGATGTATTATTATCACTTTTCTTACATGGAATGCAGTTCAAAGTGCTTCAGATATGAAATTAAAATAAAAACAAAGACAGAGAATCAACTAATGTACAGGTCAATGAAATTGTAGAAAGATGGAGTAAATTTAAATAATAAACAGTGAGGGTAAATAAAGCCTAACAAAGAATAAAATATAATGGAATGAAAAGGTCAAAGGATATAAAAGTATGATCTAGTAAAATTGGAAATGATACTGTATTATATGGGTATAACAACAAAACGGTGACTGTAAAATGATGCAATAAAATGAGACTATTCAGTGATGAGAAGTGCTATATAACAACATTCAGGGAACATCAGGAGTATCATTCAGACTAGAGCACACAGCGCTCTAACTGAAACCGTGATGCTGCACAGCTGTGCCCATCCTTACTGCAAGATCTGGACTGACGTTGCAGTCATGGACCCTTTCCTACACTGAAGCAGGCTTTTGAAAACTTTTTACTTTGCAGATGGAACTGTGTTTGTTTAATGTCTGAAACACACCTGGATTTTATTGCCTTTTATTTTTGCAACTAGAGGAAAATGTCAGAATTTTGGGCTAGATTTGGTATCCAAAGAAGTGCAGCCACACGCATTTGAATGCTGCAGGTTTTTTTGGTTTTTCAGTGATCTTGCGATGATGATGATGATGATGATGATGATGATCTGACAAAGATATAGAGACACAGAGGGGTGACAGTGCTTTTCAGATTTTAGGACTGTGGATTTTAGAGCTATGTCATGTGATGTTGCTGCTTTATTTCAGTGATATGGTGTTCTGGAAAATATATGCAAGCTTTTTTTCCTATGTAGTCTGAATGTTTTTAAGAATAAATTGAAGGAGCGGATTATAGGCCATTTGTCTGGTTTGGGACGAACCTGTAATGAACGTCTGTGGTAGCAACCATGTCCTTGTTTCTCTGCCATTTTAACTGCATATGATAACAGATTTATATTATTCACCTTTTTTTTCTGAAAGGTGTAGCAGTCCAGTCCAAGGAGACCATCCCCAAGGAACCTCTTTGGTGTTTGCTTAGATGTCAAGTTTGACGGTGTGACGTTAACTCGAGCTTCCGCTTATCGTTTTCTTTTGCAAATTTTAGGTCATGCAGGTGTATCTGCAAACATGATGAAAAAGAAAAATTCCCACAAGTAAGTTGGTTTCCATTTCCTGCCCTCCGCATGTGTGCCACTCATTTCCTCTCTTTCACTTTCCCTTCTCGCTTTGCTGCTTGCTCGTTTGCTTAAGTGACAGGCCAATTGGCGTTTGTCCCAACGCCTCTGCTGAATTTGACGTTTACAGATGCATGCACTTTCAGGAGCAGGCTCAGAAGGTGTCGTTAGGGACGGCTCTCGCGGCTTCCTGTTGCCACACGGTGTTCTCCCCTAGTGACGCCATCTGATCGTACAGTGACTGATTGTGTGTGGAAGGTGGCTGTTTGTAAACACATCAGCTGCTGCCTAGCTTTCACTAAGCCTCTGAAGTATAGTAATACAGTGGAGGAAATAATTATTTGACCCCTCGCTGATTTTGTAAGTTTGTCCATTGACAAAGAAATGAAAAGTC
>JAODKN010000041.1:7249311-7259776 GCA_026774425.1 Petrocephalus zakoni
TCAATGTATTCTACACCCATGTAAAGCGCCCTGGGACAACCCTGTTGTGAAGGGCGCTATATAAAAATAAACTGAATATCCATCCTCTCCACTTCTTAAAGATGCATTAAAACTTCATTTTCATATTAATGCACTGACCAGGAGCACTCACTGTCAGTTCAGATCAAAACATGCTGCACTTTGTGAACTTCATCCACGCATACAAATAACTTGTCCGCAAGTTTTTAAAAACATATTTTATCCATCTAATCTTCTGGACTGGTTACACTGAGCCTGGAGCACCGGGCAACAAGCAAGGGGAAACACAAATTCACCTAACTGCTCTCCTTGTGCTGTAGGGGGAAGTTGGATTCGCTAGAGGGTCATCACTGCACAGGACCCAGTCAACCTTCTCTGTATCTGTCCTGTTTTGGTATATGGAAATGTAAAATGTAAAGCAACGCGAACATGGGGAGAATATGCAAATTCCTAGGGTCCTGAAGGGGGCGCCAACTTGACTGGCAATGTCACTTTGCCATGGGAAGGGGGGGTGCAGGCAGTGATGCTCGCCTAGGGTACCACATCATCAAGAACCGGTACTGCCCACATCCACAGACCTGGAGCTATGACCCTATAGCGCTACCCATGGTGCCATCACAGCACCCCGGTTCATATTTATATATTTTATATGTTATATTATATATAACAACTAGCAGCAGTATTCTGAGCTGATATGGGAAATGACTAAATAAGCAGCTAGTGCACCCATCAAACCAAACACTGTCATACACAGCCCACAATTCAGCCACATGGGCTGCCACACTCCCGGCTTGTCCCTGGCAGCTCTGTCCGGAGGAAGGCTGCCACCATGTGGTACTGACTCATCTCCGGCTACGCAGCACTCGTTAGCAGGAAGCAGACGTGTGAGAGTGACGTGCAGGACCGGAAAAATGCATATACTTAGCAGATGTTTTTATCCAATGCATGTACATGGAGAAAGCAGGGTCCACCAGTCCCTGGAGAAATCAGAGTTAAGGGCGTTGCACAGGAGCCCAACACTGAGACCCATGCTGGGATTTGGCACCATTCCGACTACAGGCACAAGATCCAAACCCACAGAACCACACACTGCCCCTGAGATACAGGGGAGCGAGGGAATGCGGAGCCAGAACAGTTAAAGAAATTAGAAATTTAGTTTGTCTAATGCAGCAACAATGTCTGAAATCATAAACTGATTTTTTTTTATGCAAAAGAAGGTATGCGGTTGGCTTATCACCGGTGTGGAACCAGGCTGCCTACAGCCTTGATGTCGGTTTGATCAGTGATGCCAAGCAAGACGCCGCGGGTCTTCAGTACAACTTTTAAATGGGTTTTTAACCCTAGAACCCTAGAAGACCCACCAACAGGTTTTTCTATTAGTCATGTAAATGCTGTTATGTCTTAAAACCGAAATACATATTTTCTTGAAATAGAAGCAGAAAAACATTTATAAGTATATCTGCAGGTCAACAAGGAAAGAGGCAGTACAAAGCTTTTACACAGCTGAAGGTTTTTACCACAGGGAGCACAAGGCTTGGGCACAGGATGCTGGGTCATTTTAAGGCACATCTACACAAACATCATATGCTACCGCCATTTTTTCCTCAGTCACTTTAGCTGCATGCATTTGGACTGCCTGAGGAAAGTACAGTGCAGCATGTGGGGAACATGCAAATTCACCACCTGGAGCAGAGGTGCGAGGCGACAGTACTACAGTCTCAGCCACCGTGCCACACGCACATCAGAGCAGATGTGTATGACCTACTGTGCAGTATTGATATCTAGGCATACATTGCCAATAACTCTGTCAGTTCAACTACAAGCATCTAGCAGGACATACTGGGTAAAGCCGGGGGGAGAGCAAAGCCGGGGGAGAGGTAGCGGACATGTAGACAGAAGGTAAATTTAAGGGGATGTGTGGATGGAGAAATTTAAAAGAGCCTGAAGGTAGAGAGAAGAGGAATGCCATAGGGAAGGTCGGAGACAGCCGAGGGCTTCCCCGGGGTCAGAGTGCCTGCAACAGCACAGCTAAAATTTACAGTCAAAAATATTGGTACCCCTGCATTTATGTCGAAAAACGCACCACTGCTCCCAGAATATTGTTGCAATTATAAATGCTTTGGTATTTTCACGTTTATTTCTTTTGTTGACAGCGGAAGAACACAAAAAAGAGGGGGGAAAAAACTAATCTGAGACATTCCACACAAAACATCAAATTGGCCAGGACAAAATTATTGGCACCCTCAACCTAATATTTGGTAGCGCACCCTTTGGAAGAAATAACTGATTTTAATCACTTTCTCTACTGGAATTTTGGGCCACTCTTCCTTTGCAAGCTGCTCCAGGTCTCAGATTTGAAGGGTTCCTTCTCCCAGCTGCGGTTTTTAGATCTCTTCACAGGTGCTCTGTGGGATTAAGATCTGGACTCATTGCTGTCCCCTTCAGCGCTTTGTCTTAAACCATCTCTGGGTGCTCTTTGAAGTATGCTTTTGGTCATTGTCCTGCTGTAAGGCCTATGACCTCCGGCTAAGACCCAGCTTCTTGACACTGGGCCCTACATTGCGCCCCAGAGTTCTTTGGTAGTCTTCAGATTTCATAATACCATGCCAACAGCCAAGACAACCATTGCCTGACGCAGCAAAGCAACCCCAAAGCATGAGTGAACCTCCTCCATGTTTGACTGTAGGGACCACCTTCTTTTCGGTAACCAGTAGAATGATGTGCTTTACCGAAAAGCTCTACTTTTGTCTCATCTGTCCAGAGGACATTCTCCCAGAAGGATAGTGGCTTCCACAGGTAAGTTTTAGCAAACTCCAATCTGGCCGTGTTATGTTTCGGTGTCAGCAGTGGGGTCCTCCTGGGTCTCCTGCCATAGCGTCCCTGTTCTTTCAGATGGTGATGGATAGTGCGAGCTGACACTGCTGTACCCTATGTCTGCAGGTCAGCTTGCATTTGTTTGGAAGTTGATCGAGGTTCTCCATTCAAACAAACTTCTTTACAACGTTGCGCACAGTGGACACGACAAGACTGAGTCAGTGTTTCTCCATTTTAGCTGTATGTGGGAATTCCCTTACTGCCAGCACCTGTTAATTGCTACAGGTGAGTTGAATTAGCATCACCTGCTTGAAATACAATTATTTCTTACAATTCTGATAAGGTGCCAATAATTTTGTTCAGGCCATTTTGACATTTGTGTGGAATGTCTCAGATTTGTTTTATTTTTTTGTGTTCTTCCAGTGCCAACAAAAGAAATAAACATGACAATACCAAGGCATTTGTAATTGCAACATTTTTTTTGGGTAAAGTTACGTTGTTTCTAAAGTGGGCCTAACTAGCTCTCAGTTCAGCCTTCTCTGATGACTTGTAGGAGGTGTGGGTTTCTGTAAATTCCTATGGTCAAGGAGGTTGTCTGTTAAACTGACTGACACTACAATAGGGGAGAGTCATAAGCGACTTAAAATATATATGGCTAGGCATGATGTCTGTTAAATTGACTGGCACTATAATGGACGGGATTTATAAATAACGTTTTGCCATAAACTTGTATGGTCAGGCAGGCTGTCGGTTAAATTGAATGGCAGTCAAATTGGGAGGGTTTTCCAAATTATGTTGATCCTACGCGTATATGGTCCGGGCAGGCTGTCTGTTAATCTGCAGACAGTGGAAGTGCAGATAGGAGGAGGCCCGGCGTCTAATGCTGTTATACAGAATATAAACAGTTTATAAATCGGTTATAAATTGTAAATAGGGCGGGAGAGGTTTCCAAATGCCTTTTTTTTAACCATAGACTTGTATGGTAATGGAAGGCGCCCTGTGCATAAGAATGATGCTATTGGGGCGTGTTTTTAAAAGTTGCTTTGTGATTGGCTCAGCGCGGCCGGGACGGGCTGTCCGCGACGCTGATTGGCGGCGGGGCGGGCTTTGCGGGCGCAGTCTCGCCCCGGAGTCCCGCACTTGGTTCGGTCTGCCTTTGTGCGCGGAGCAGCTGCAGGATCCGCTTCACATTGGAGCGCGGAGGGGTTTGGAAGGGACCATTTTCATGGCCCGTCTGTTTCACAGAGCACAGCACCTACAGAGGTTCCCAGGATGGTTCTAGTGCATGTCGGATATCTGGTTCTTCCCGTGTTTGGCTCGGTGAGAAATAGAGGTATCGTTTCTCCCTTTATTTCCCTTGTTTACTTACGTCGCCGTCGGCTTTACGTTAGGAAAGGAGCGTTCGGGTCGCCGCGAATAGCCCGGGCCGGCTGCGCGCTTATAGCACAGCATGCAGCGGCGCACGGAGAGCCGGCCAGCTGGGGCTTTAGTGGCTGGGCGCCGGCGCTCCGGAAGGGCTGCGCTTCTGGCTCGGTGGCATTAATCGTAGCCGTGTCGCTGGCTGGCGTCTAAGCGCAGGTAAGTGCATGCGATCTGGGCTCCCGGTGCAGGCTAGGGATGCAGCCGGGACCGATGCGGTGTGGTCGGGGCGGGCAGGGAGCGACGGCGAGGCGCCCCCCCCCGCAGCCCCGAAACGCCGCAAAGCGCCCCGCGCATCAGACTGGTGGTTTCACAGTGCCTTGTTTCTGTTCTTTCCCCCCCCCTCCCTGTTTCATAGTATCCAGGCTGGCTCTACATTCTGCATTTATCAGATCTGTGTCGCCCCTCCATTGTGTAGCTATGACCATCTGCTGGCTGTGTGGTGTAGCCTCTGCCTGTTACTCTCTGCATTTAGCTGTATTGTGAATCCCCTCCATTTCCTCTTTCCATCAGAAGACGACATTGGTATTGAAAACGAGTAGCCCGTATTCCCATATGGATGACTCTAAACACCACCTTTTAGGACGTCTTTTGTCTTTCTGTCAAATTGCTGTATAATAATAATATTAATTAATAATAATAATAATAATAATAACAACGCATTTTATCCCTATAAATACAAATGTCACTGTGTACTTCCCATCCGGTCGCAATAGGCTACATTTTGCTGTAAATTCCTGTAAAGTGGATACATTTTGCGCACATCCACGGCGCCCCTTTATTTGAAGAGCCAGACTTTTCTTACATGTGTTGTTCCCATAACCGTGCTGAAGATGCATTGTACCGATCCGACTTCAATTTCGGCCGCAAATTCTAAAGTTTCTCCCCCCCTCCCCTTTGTCCACTTAAATGAACAGACATAACAAATAATCATCGCTACAAAATTATTCCGTTTGGCGTCTCAAATGACCTTGCAAAAGGGATGGTACACTGCACCTGTGTCAATGATTAAACAGTCTGACATAAACCTGCTCTTCTTCACCCCCAAATCATTCACATGAAAAACAGGAATGGCAATACAGCGGTATCAATTGGCAGATATCAAATCATGATTTTCACCAGATTTCCTTGGTGATTCTATCCAGTCCAAATTGTGTGCTCCCCCCCCCAAAGTACGAAATGCTATCCATTTCACAGGGATGTGTATAGTTTCTGCATTGCAGTAGAGATCCTTTTAGAATACATATTTATATTTATATTTAAAGTTTATGCTTTGGTTGTGGTTCTCTTTTTGTTCTCGTTAGGGTTTAATGCATGATCATGGATTATTTTATGTTTTACATTGAATATAAAATTCCAATGTAATCTTTCTGTAGAGAACATGTACCCAGCTGTACTGTAATGGGCTGTAGCCAGACACAGGAGCTCATTCGATGTTGCTTCTCTTCTGTTAACCCTATAAAAGCATGATAAGCCTGGCTTTTGGTCCTGTGTTTTTTTTTTTTTTGTTTGCATGGAATTATCATGACACAGTTCCACAATACTAATATTTTCAATAAAGAATATAGTATTTTTCTTAACCTTCAGTGTGCTTCTTGCTGATTTCCATTTATTGTCTTACCCTCCCCTCCCCCTCCCCTGCTGTGGACAAAGATAGGCGACTTCCTTCGCCTTCACCCTCATATCGGGCTTCTCTGAGTTCCCCAGTACTCATTTCAATGGAATTTGTACAGAGGCACTTGAAAATTCAGCCTGATCTAAGAGGTTTAAGTCTTTTGTGTGTGTGTGTGTGTGTATGTTTGTGTGTGCGTGTTACATTAGTATGTAAGTGTGTAGTAAGCCAGCGATGTATGCTGCTTTGAGGGCCGTTGTAAACGATTTACGTCAGCGCCACTGGCAGCCGTCGTGTAGATAAGCACTTCAGAAAGAGCATAACGTGGGCTATAATGAATAGCATTTGCCATAAAATAGAAACGTATGTTGGACTGGGCTTTTGTGTGCAGGTAAACAAAGTGCTTCCTCTGGTTGTAATGAGTTTGATTAACATGCTCGATAGTTCTTGATGCTTGTCATTTTAAAATGTCTTGTTATTTTTAAATGGAAGCTTTGACTTTGCCTGTCAATGGTCATGCTGTTCTAATGCGATGGACATGTATTGTTCTGTGGGGTTGTACATGCTCTTTAGGAGAGGAACGGCATGTTCCGAAGCTTGTTGCAGGTTGTGCTGGAATGGGAGGATATGACAGGACTGTCGGGATATGGTTCTTTATTTAAGAAAGCGATTTTATTTACATGTGCAATAATTGCTGGGAGCTCTTGTGGTTTAGGGTTATTTTGGTTATTTTGGTAGCCCAATGAGTAGAAAATAGTTTCAAGATTGTTTAAGAAGCTCATAATTTTGGTGAAGTTCAAGTTTCTGCTTTGGGAAGTAGTTAAGAGCAAGAAAAGGTGTATTGTTGTTGTGTCTTATCAGAACAGTTATTTAAATTGTATATCCTTAATGTACAGAAAGGAAAAGGCATATTTGTATGTTTTATATGACCATTGTACTGAGTTTCTGCCTGTACCTTTTCTCTGTGTGGTTCTCCTCTCACATCAGCTGCTTCCTTGCAGTTTTGACCAGACTGTTTCCATAAAAGACTTTCATATTTTCTTCATAAGCACACTCTCATTCCACATTGCTTGCCATCAGAACATATTTTATTTCATTTTCAAAGTGTCATCTCTGTAAGATATATCGACAAAATAAGTTCTAGTTATTTTGAAAAGAATTCAAGTGGACTAAACCATGAAAGTCCATCTGTGGGCTGCAGCTTTGGCAAGTTTAATTAAGCACATCTGGTTACACTGTACAATGTTGGCAAAAAGATGGCTCTAGTAAATGCTGTATGAATATATAATGCTGCCTTTATTTTATAAATGCTATTTTTAACTCGAAATGCATGTTAACATTTAACTGCTCAAATAGACCTAGTAGTAGCTGGGTGGGCATATTTATGGTCCTGTCCCTTTAAGAAGTGAAATGGACGTGACAGGAAGCTGCCCAAGTTTGGTGCAATGTAGAAAGCCCATGTTGTGCTGGCTACTGACATGGCCACCACAGTATGACCTCATACTCGGAATAAGCGTCGCTGCAGCAGCGCTGTGTTTGCACAGCAGCATGGGGACCTGCTCTTTAGCGGCTCTCATTCATCAGCTACACTTAAGTTACTCACTATTGGAATATTACCTGTGAGCTTCCATTTTAATAGTCTGGTTGCATGGTTCACATCTCCCAGTCTGATATTTTTTTGCACATTGTAATCTGAGAATCATTTGAAGAATCACAATTTAAATTTGAAATTCATGATGATTTAGTGTGAATATTTGACCAGTTATTTGTGAGGGAGATGGGGCATTCCCTGCTGGACAGCGGCTTCCAATCAGTAACCAGAAAGGGGGTGCGAGGAGGGATAAAGCATGAGCGCATTTAAGCAGATTTAAATGGCTGCATTTTGGAGAGCCGCAGCCAGCCGGGCGAGTGAGGTGTTCCTGCCGGCAGCTGAGCTGCTTAGCTTATCAGCAGCAGGAGTGATGTTCTCTCCGGGCTCGGCATTTGCAATTGCGATGTTCAGTCGCGAGCTGATATGCAAATCGACATGGAACGAACACGTAACATTGGCCAATTCAGCCTGCTCTAATAATGGCTAATAATGAGTCGAGTCACATTGCTAGCCAGAGAAATTGCCTGCTTATCCCTGACTATAAGTTAAGCATCTTTTTCTTGGGACTTGGCATTCAAACCTATTTCTCATCTGCCTCCTGTCTTCACTTACTCTGTTTAACTTCCATATGTTTTTTTTTTTATATGCATACATCTAAATCCAGGAATGTTAAATGCAAGAGAACATGCAAAAAAAAAAAACCCCACAGACACTTTGCAAAATTATACTCCTGGAAAAACATTTAAGATTTCACCCTGGGAGAAATATCCACCCATCGATCCCTTTCCTAGCTGCTTGGTTAGGATCATACATGTGCAATGGAGTAGGGGAGAGTTATTATATATTATTATATCATATATTGGGGGGACACAACAATCATATAAAGGCAAAGATCTATTTTAGGGGGATGAATGAAGATGAACTAGGTATTGTGGGTACACATTTGGGGCTGCACAGATTAGTTGACTTTAAGCTTGGTGTCAACTAGCCACAGGTCACGTGATTATGGCACAACGACATGGACGCCTCAGAGAGTACCATCGGGGGTGACAGGCGAGTATGGGTGAGGAACTAGGTCCAATTGTAGTTCCTCTGAGGTAGTTCTAGAACCCTTTTTAGTCCCATCTTATTGTGATACCTTTGCTGATTGGTTGACCACAAGCACCGTGTGGAGAAGTGTGGAGAAGAATAAGTAGTACAGCAAAGATTGAACAGATGGAATTATTTTTGTACCTCAATTGCATCTAATGCATTAATGAGTAACTTTTCAGTTATGTCTCCATATTTTATTTCCTCATTGGAAAATTCAGTCTAGAGCTGATATACTTCTGTCTGATATCACAGGTGAATCTTGCCAGCACTTAACGGAATAACGTTAGATCGTGTAGCCCCTAGTATGCCTCTTTCCTCCGGGGCCTACACCTCTGTGCATGGGGCTCCAAGCTGATCCCAGGCAACACAAGTGTACCCTGAACAGAATGCCAGTTCAGCACAGAACACAAATGCTATGGGCAAATTAGAAACACCTGTTCATCTACATACATGCCTTCAAATGGAGGAGGGACACAGAAGGACATGCAAATTCTACACAGAGTAGAGGCAGGATCTAACCCCCCCCCACTGCTGGAAGTGTGTGGCAACAACAACATCCCATTATCCCAGTTGCTTTAAAAAGATCATATGAAAATGTCACAAATGTCTTTTATTTTTCCATTTGCTAAACAAAACCGCAAAACAGTCCTATAAATATCCACCCATTTTCCAATTGCTTATTCAGTGGTTCATGGTTGCAAGGGGCTTGGAGTCCATTCCAGGAAGTACAGCACACAAGGCAGAGGGCACCCTGGAGCAGAATGCAGGGGTGCCGATCCTCCACATCTGCATAGCGCTCCTGCTTTCTGCCGCTCGCGCTCACATAAGAACTCTTACAGCAAATCTATATTATTCCATTACAAGCGGAAAATTAGCTACATCAAAAGTATTGTGGCAGTTTGCAATCCCCGCAGACTATTAAGAAGGTAATAAAACTGTTACATACATGTAAATGCGTGTGCATGTGTATGCTGACTTGTCTGAAATTGAAAATTTAATGCCAGCCAGTTTAGCAAAGTTAGCAATCCTGAAAATGCCAGTCCATTACAGAGCATAAACTCACACACTGAGTCGCAGGCTAAAGATAAGTCTCTGCTCTGCGGGAGGAAGCCAGATCCCTGAGGAAAACCCTCTGAACACCTGTACTATCACACTACATGTCTGAAAGTCCTAAACAGAAAACGACAAAGTTATTTGTTTAACTGTTACTGTTATTTGCAATTACAAACAGAGCTGGGCTATTTCTAGAGTGCATATCTAGGTTTTGTTACCTTTTTTTGGTACTTCACCATTGCTGGTTTTAGTATACCTACAGTACTTATATTGAACATGTAATTCCTTGGGATGTATTGTCACTCGTAAAGTGTGAAACGAGAAATCAGCACCAGTGCTTGCCAGTGGCACTTGGCTTGTGTTTGGAAAGTGACCCGGGTCAGGAGCTTAGATCCATTAGAAGACAGAAAGACCATCTGTCTAAATTAAAAAAGGGAAATGCAAACTGTCCTTTAAAAGTGAATCAGGACAAAGCAAATGCATACATGAGATATAAGAAAGCCTCTAATGAAAATATTATTTCCATGATGCATAATTTCATACATATTGTATGATTCAAATATTTGATACAATTAACCATGATAATCTCAGTGATATCACACACAGTGGTCACAGCCTCACATGCTAATTACTCATATAGTCTCAGTGATGTCACACAGTGATCAGCCTCACATGCTAATTACTCATATAGTCTCAGTGAATCACACACAGTGATCAGCCTCACATGTTAATTACCCATATAGTCTCAGTGACGTCACGTACAGTGATCAGCCTCACACACTAATTACTCATATAGCCTCAGTGAATCACACACAGTGATCAGCCTCACATGCTAATTACCCATATAGTCTCAGTGACGTCACACA
>JAODKN010000041.1:7259876-7274564 GCA_026774425.1 Petrocephalus zakoni
AATCACACACAGTGATCAGCCTCACATGCTAATTACCCATATAGTCTCAGTGACGTCACACACAGTGGTCAGCCTCACATGCTAATTACCCATATAGCCTCAGTGAATCACACACAGTGATCAGCCTCACATGCTAATTACCCATATAGTCTCAGTGACGTCACACACAGTGGTCAGCCTCATGCTAATTACTCATATAGTCTCAGTGATGTCACACACAGTGATCAGCCTCACATGCAATTTAATTGCAGATGGCAGACATCCAGGAGAGAAAGAGTCAGAATTCTAGATCATAAGTTATACGCCACACCCCCATTCCCAGTCTAATTTAAGCCTTGAATGAGCAGGGAACTTTTATTTAGCATTTGGGGTATTTTAATAATATAATTTAGTGCATTATTAACAACCATGCATGTTATGATTTTAGTTAGTATTTTTTTTGCAGTTCTCACCACACCTTTTTCAGTTCTGTCAAGATTTCCCTTTCTTCTGGCAATAAAAATATACAGGATATGCAGAATTACAGAAAAATTAAACAAAATTGGGAGATCGAACTAATCCGCAAACAAGCGATATAATCAACGAACTGCATTGAGGTCATTTCTCCTTGCATAATCAACCCAGTGCTCGGCTCCAAGGGTGAAGGGGATTCTCTCTGAATAGAAACAGTGTGTACGATTCATGGGGGCCAGCTCTGGGCTGAGAAGCCCTCTCTCAGGTTTATTTTTGACCATTATTTCACCTGGTCGGGGGGGGGGTTCATAAGCTGTGGTCAGTGTGGAGAACAGAGATGGACATTCAGTCTACATCTACATCCCAGTATGCTGAGCCATGCTTAAATTATTTAATTATTGAGGGTATTTATTTAATTAGGGGTCAGTTTCTTTGTGTGGTTCATTTCAGAAATCTTTGACAAACACTGTAGCACTGAGGTTTCATTATGTGTTCCCGTGCTAGAAACATAATGTCTTACAAAGTGTGAGATGATGAACTCTGGTACTAGACATTAGTTATGCCCATGAACAATAACAATGTGTCTATAGAAATACACTCATTTCCGGGGGCTTTGTTGAATATTAACACCCTTTTTGTGGTGCCTGAGCCACATGGTCCATACGATTACCATGTTTCAAAAATCTGATTTGCTGCTGATCCTGACACATAAACCAGCATTTTTCCATTGCCATGTTTGCTTTTTTTGTTTTTACTATAAAAAAACAACATGTAACATTTGCTATCTGGCAGAAAACCATCTTGAGAAATGAATTATGAAAATTCTGCATCCCAGGTAAATTATTACATTTTAAGTCAAGGTTTGATTGATCTTGTTGACATCCATGCTACACTTGTTATGAGGTTATGTGTGTTTCTCTGAGAAATAATTCAAAATTATTGCTGATAGATGTCCTGAAAAACAATTACGACCTGACAGCTTTATGCTTCACTCCAGTATCATGGCAAAATATTAGGTTCCTTCTGAAAGCCATACTTTCCGAAAGAAAACCCACACAGTAAACATTTCTGGCACAGCATTCATCAAAGCATTGTATGTTAACATTATTAAAGCCATTGTATTACCACTGGACACACCAAGGTTAATATACATGCAATATTTTTAGAAACACAGGTATTAATATATACTACACACAAGCTGTAACAATACCTGACACAGTACCAAGAGAATTACAAACTACATAGCTCAGACAGCTCTGTAAAATGGGACTGACAATGGAGTAACCACAGTCATTTTTAGATAATTCACAGAGACAGCTGTGTAAAACAGGACTTTTGAAGAAAAACTACAGAGATTTTGAGACCAGGATCCAGAGAGATAATTCATGGGGATAGCTGTAAAACCTGCCTGAAGAGGGAATAACCACAGAGATTCAGAGTGGTACTTTACAGGGATAGCTCAGTAAATCCTCGCTGAGAATTGAATAATCACAGAGATTCAGAAGATATTTCAAAAGGATAACTGTAAAACCGGAGGATGAGATAACCACAGAGATTCAGAGCAATAATTCTTAGGGATAGCTTTGTGAAACCTGAATGAGGGTGAGATAAACCACAAATATTCAGGGTGATAATTCACAGGGATAGCTCTGTAAAACCCGCCTGAGGATGGGCTAATAACAGAGACTCAGAGTGATAATTCACAGGGATAGCTCTGTAAAACCTGCCTGAGGATGAAATAACCACAGAGACTCAGAGTGATAATTCACAGGGATAGCTCTGTAAAACCTGCCTGAGGATGAAATAACCACAGAGATTCAGAGTGATAATTCACAGGGATAGCTCTTAGAAACCTGACTGAGGATGGGATAACCACAAAGATTAGAGGAACAATTCTCAGGGATAGCTGTGTAAAACCTGCCTGAGGATGAGAAAATCACATAGATTCAGTGATAATTCACAGGGATAGCTCTGTAAAACCCGCCTGAGGATGGGATAATAACAGAGATTCAGAGTGATAATTCACAGGGATAGCTCTGTAAAACCCGCCTGAGGATGGGATAATAACAGAGATTCAGAGTGATAATTCACAGGGATAGCTCTTTAAAACCTGCTTGTGGATTGTGAGTTTTTACAACTCAGAGCACAGATTCATGCATATAAAATCATCCACCTATAATGTCCTTGAAAACTCAATATTTGCACATGAAACGTTTCATTGAGCTTTTCATGGAAACTGCCCGATGTGTGTCACTCTCCACCATTTCTGTCGCTACAGATGTGTCACTTATCAGCTGAATATGGACCCCCATCTGCCTGGAAGCCCCACACACAGTATGCTCTAGTGTAAGGCAGGCAGGCCGAATTGCTTGGCACAGATACGCCGGGAAAGAGGAGCAAGAGCGAGGCAAACAGCAGTGTTAGTGAGGTCAGGCTCACTGCTCTGTTTGACTGGATTTCACTGGTCTTCTAGGGGCTCATTTCAACAGGCAACATCAACATGGTCATGCTACCTCCTGCCGGCACTTCCACCTTAACGCCCCAGCCCAGATGTCCGCAGATTTCCCCCTGGCCCATACAGGCCAGCCCCAGCCGGGCCTGACGCCCACACACCAGCCCCCCGCACAGCTCCAGCCACCCGTCGCCCTGGCCGCCCCCCAGTTCCAGGACCTCTCGGGGCCCCACTTCCTACCTCAGGCCTTGCACCAGCAGTACCTCATTCAGCAGCAGCTCCTGGAAGCTCAGCACCGGCGGATTCTTCCACACCCCAGGTAAGTGGCTTCTGTGCCCCAGCTGCTCTCAACGTGATTTCCCCTGATTCTGTTAGTGGCAGCCAGTCTATCCAGGCACTATTATCCAAAGAGACCTGCGGAATGCTTCCAGTGGATCATTCATTTTTAAAAAATAATTAAAAAGAACGTAACCTTCATACCCGGCTATTGATTACGTAATGTCCAGCCAGACCTTAAGGTCGGAAGCTTCACACCCTATTGTACAAAAGCAAGCTTATCCTGCAGTCTGATATTTTAATCACCTACTTTTTAATCGCCTTTCTATATGTGAAGATACATAAATTATCTCGTCTAATAACGTGAGAGTATAATGTTAACATGAAAATGATCTCGTTATAACGCTTCCAGCTTACTCGCACTGACTTGTGTTAGTGACAAACTGTCTTGCACAGACGCACACAGGCATTCTAATGTTTCCAGCTAATTGACACCGGCCTGTGTTGTTTACGGCCCTGTTTTCGCAGACGCACGCAGGAGCGAATCCCCCTTCAGGCCCACTGGCTGCGATCCGGGTACGACTACAGCACCTCCCTACACATACCCCAGCCAGTTCTGCAGCAGCCCCGCTATCTGGCCGAAGGCACTGACTGGTAAGTTAAGTGCTGACATGCTCACTGCACCATCCAACAGCATGGAGTCCATCGCCTCCCTCTGTCAAAACGCTGAACAGATGTGTCTTTATATCTCCAGAAAGATATCCATGCTGAAAAAAAGTGTAGAACAGTATGATTTCCAGCATGGTAAGTGCTGGTTTGTCTGCTGGTGGCTGAGCAAAGCTGTGCTGGACTACCTTCATATGAAGTTGGTCCACCAGCAATATTTCATTAATGATGCCGGTCCACCAGCACCAAAATATATGCTAGTATAACCAGCAGGCATTATGCTGGTCATGCTGGTAACCAGCTATGCTGGTCTGTGCCATTTTATTTAGAAGGGATGTAGGCAAAACAGAAAAATTGTACATTGCGATGGATATTTAGGTATGTTGAGTGGGCACCAGTGTGCAAATAGTGTCAACGATACGTTTGGTACCCATAGGCATGCCCCTGATTGGTGTACTGCTCATAACTGTCCCTACTCCCAGAAGCCATCTGGGATCAGTGTCGTATTCAGAAGTCCAGGTTTGAGAGATGCATTCTCCCCTCAGGGACCTGAGCGTGGACACGGGCCTTTCGCATCCACAGTATCACCTGCGGCAGCTTCCTCAGCATTATCAGCATTACTTGGCATCTCCCAGAATGCACCACTTTCCCAGAAATCCCTCATCAGCACAAGTGGTGAGTTCATCATTTCCATTTTTATTTTCTTTCTTTATGTTGCCATATCAATCATATTTTAGCTTTATTAAGGTGCAATTATCAGAGTGATGGAGTGGATGAGTGTGGTTCAGTGTATTAGACCACTTTACTATAACCAGAAGGTTGCTGGGTCAGATCCTGTAGTTGCTACAATGATTTCAACTTGAGCAATCAGTTGTTGAGTTGTCAGTAGTTATGAACAGTATAGGAAACCTTGCATTGGTGTATACATCAGCAGCAACATACAATGGAGAAAATGATTCACTGTTTTGGAAGTTTGTTAATTACATGAACAATCAAGCACTGAAATTGAATATAAGCAGAACGCAATAAGAATACAGTGTGTGTCCTCTGCAGGTGGTCCATGAGATCAGACATTACCCCTACCCCCAGCTGCATCTACTGGCTCTACAGGGCCTGAACTCTTCACGACATGGCCCTGCTGTTCGGGAGAGCTATGAGGTACTGGCACCCTTATCCCCAGCCCTTCCGTAGGTGATGCCCATTCCCAAGGTCATCTGACTGAAATTGGGAGAATCAGAAAATGTTAAGCGCAATAGTGAATGTTCAGATGGTAAACGTTAAAGGCACGCTCTTGGGCACTTTCGTGTTTACATGCATTCCTCTGCAAAATCATTGATATGCGTAACTTAAATTTAACATGGTCAGAGTCCCCTGGGATATTTGAGCTGTCAGCCCCAAATTCACTACCATTTTCCAAGAGGGTTGGGGGAGGCTGTAATATTTGTCGGTGAAGGGGGTGGGGGGGGGGTTCAACCAAATGTGAGCCCATGCACGAAGGCATCCCTGTACCTAGCAGAGCTATAACTAAGAATAATACTTCTAACTTGTGTCATTTCAATTCAGTGCCACAATAGGCATGCTTGCGTGTTCTCAGTGCCTGCTTTGTCACTTCAGGAGCTCCTGCAGCTAGGCATGCTTGCGTGTTCTCAGTGCCTGCTTTGTCGTTTCAGGAGCTCCTGCAGCTAGGCATGCTTGCGTGTTCTCAGTACCTGCTTTGTCGTTTCAGGAGCTCCTTCAGCTGGAGGACAGGCTTGGGAGCATGAACCGAGGTGCGGCACAGAGCACCATAGAGAGATTCACCATCCCTCACAAGTACAAGAAGGTACATGTGCTCATTCAGTCAGCCGTGAGCAGAACACCGACGTGCAAAGTTCTTTGCATTTGACAGCCAGATGAAGTTAGCTGTGATGTTTTAGGATCGTCTCGTTTTCCAGCCAAGCTGGAAAGTAAAAACGAAGCATTGTCCTTTAAATGCGTGCAGTGTCTCAGTCAGTGTTCAGGTCTTTCGTGATGGGTTGAGATGTTGCAATTTCGTTGAAACAAATTAAAAAGAGATTCTAAAGAAGACATTCTCAGCTGTGGAGACGTGCTAAAGCTCATGGCTCCTCGACTACCAGAAGCATAAAGAACATAAGAAAATGAATCAATTTTTTTCATCTAACCTGAAAGATTCTTGGGCGGCTTGGTGGCTCTGTGGGTGGCATTTAAGCCTCACACCTCCAGGGGTGTGGATTGTTGGAATGCCATATAGGTCAAATGGTGTCTTTGAATTTTTCTAAGTGTGCGAGTGTGTGTGTATGTGTGGGTGTATGTGGGTGTGTGTGTGTGTGTGTGTGTGTATGTGTGTCCAGTGATTATCTGACACCTCATCCAGAGCACCCCTGGTCTTATGCCCTGTAATGATGAGATGTGCTAAATAGGAAATGATAGGATGGATGAAAGACTGTAATTCCTTGGTCGCTGCTGATATTTTAGTTTTTTTAGTGATTTCAGAAAGAGAATTCTCTCTTTCTTTGTCCAAGAGAATTCTCTCAAGTTCACTGAAAGAACATTACAAATACAGGGACGGGGGAGGAGGGGTGGGGGGTGATACTGTTTTCAAGTCATTACCAGCATCTTCAGCCTCTCTGGCAATGGGCTTTTTCCTGAAATAAATGTCCACAAGTAATTCAGCAAATCCCTGGATCACTTAATCTGTGTTGTGCTATACTGATTTAGCTAACCAGTTGGCTAGCCATCACCATGACAGCTTTGACATTTAAATCAGCAAATCCTGGCATCAATAAGTAGGCAAATCCTGAAGGCATATCACATATTTTATGAGTGGCCATCCAGAGATGCACAATGTGGGGAGAAATCAAGCTTGATTGCATTGGAGGGACATGGGTACCCTGGCAGAGTCAGGGGGCCCAGCACTTTGGCAGGGCCCCCAAATACGTAAAATTATATGTAAAATTGGGCAGAGGGCCCAAGGTGACATTTTATCAGGGGGCCCAGAATTTCTACCTACGCCTCTTTTTGCCAAGTCCAAAGAGGAATTTGACTTAAGGGAATATGTGTGTGATTTGTACATGCATGTATAGGTACACATCCAGTAATCGGCATTAGATGAAAGAGGTTTTCTAATACATTTCTTAATGTGAAAGACAAGAAGTTTCTCAAGCCCGGGCTTCTTACACAGAAACTACCTTTTGCTGTATTAAAGCAAGTTGTTCAAATATCATAACTTGCAAATGAACCTTTTACATAACCTATGACAGGTTTACGTTATGATGAAATTCAGCAGATTTCAGGTGATTGCATGTCAGGAGATTGGGACCCTTCTCAGGCAGCAGCATGCTTATTCAAAGCGGGCTGCAGAATGAAACATACATAAAAGTGAGGAACTTGCACTCTTCCGTTTCCTCAGAGGGTGCTGAAATTCTCTGTGTTCTGCTGCTGCCTATACTGGAATATTTCATTATTCTTCCAACATAAACAATAGTAATAATGTGTGAGGGTCTAGTGTGCCGGGACTGGACTTAAGTTTAGTGTATACACGGCCTGTATTGCCACCAGTGCCTAATACACACAGGTATTTGAAATGTGAATTTTTACTATTTTTAAATAAAATTTCCCTGCACCCTTGTAACGTGACTTTGAGACTGACTATGCTGATGTCTTTACAGAGAAGACTGCAGGAACTGAAGACAGACATGGAGGAGGAAGACCTGGACATCGATGAAAAATGCACCATCTGTCTATCAATGCTAGAAGATGGAGAAGATGTCAGGTACGTTACACATCATGGAATAAGGGACATGTTTTATCTTAAAGTGGTGCGGTTTTGTCCAGGGTAAACCAGTAGTATGGACATATGACATATAGCCACATGTACCAAAGCTTCTTCTTGCGGTTCTTTTTCATTTCGTCAGGAGGCTGCCTTGCATGCACCTCTTCCACCAAGCCTGTGTGGACCAATGGCTGGCCACAAGCAGGAAATGCCCCATCTGCCGGGTAGACATCGAGACCCAGCTGATGCCTGATAGCTGAGGCCCGTGTCAGCCTGGACGTGGGCCACACCGGACCCTCCCCGTCCCTCGGACGCTTTGCCAAACGCCTCCAGTCCTCACCACTTCTGACCCTGCCTTCTGAGCCAATCAAATAATAGAAGCTGAAATTTAAAAAAAAAAAAAGCACATGTCATAGCTAACGCTAAGAAACGCTTGGAAAGGTGGATGGCTGTCAGGTACCAAGGTGTCGTCTTGTTGGCTAGATGGTTGCTGGGGTGGGGGCCAGACAGTTCAAGGAGAAGTAGGTTGGTATGCTTCATACAGCTATTTCATGATAAAGGTACTACATGTAAAGTCCAAGGCATGCAGCCCCAAGTCTGGGGAGAATGAAATCGCACGCCTCACAGATTTCCTGAGCTTTTCTTTGAGAAGATAAAAGAAAAAGCTGGTTGCCTGCATTGATTGACTAGTCTTAGTGGTTTTGACATCGTTGTTTTGTTGCTTCGGGTGAATATATGATGCCTCTGGATTTCATGGTCGCTTCTTCTAGTGGAACTGCAGCAGCTTATGCCTTTGTGTGTTTTGAACCGCCTTGGACAAAAAATATATGTATTTAGGGTTGAATGATAACAACGGGACTGGGGCATGACAGTGACGACATGGTAAAGGATTTGTACGGGAACTCGAAGCGCGATCAGGGAGGAATATAGTGTGAGTGAGAGGCCGTAGCATGCAGATGAAAGCTGAGATGTGCTCTCCTCTCTCAGATACACCAACGAAGTGAGCTTCCTGCTCTTATTGGGTTGACGGGGTACCTGTGGAAAGCCAGTGGCAACAGAAGGGCTAGCCATGACTCAGGTTAATGGCACCAATCTCCTGCAGGAATGCAGGGATGCAGATTACCCTGGGATGTTCTGTGAGCTGGGACACTCCATGTCATTTTTTTTCTGTGAGCCACTTAGATAAGAAGAGTATTGCTTCCGTCATCCATAGTGATTAGTGGCCTGTGTCCATCCCGTCGCCGCAGAGCCCGCGAGCAGTGCCCTGGCGTAAAGTTGACCTTCTTGTTTTTAAATGCATGTGGTACATTTATGAAGAGCGCCTGTCTTTTGCCTCTCGATTCGTTTCAAACTGAAAACAACCGCTTCCGAAAGGAGCCTAGTGTTGTGTGTGGTGTGGCGTGTCCAGCTGCCCCTAACATTGCCCTGAGAGCCACGTCACTCGGTGATGAGAACAGCATCTTCTTAGATTAATGCATGAACAGTATGGGTGCACTTGAAGTGAGGAGAAAAAGCCATCTGTGACTTTTTTTTTGTCTTCTGGTGAATTGACACGCCAGTGTGTTTTGTGTTAGTGTGTCTGAGGTTTCCCTCTATTTTAGCCATTATTCTGCCCTTCCTGTCCTGTCCATCTGACGTGTCGGGCAAGGCATAAACGTAAATATGACCAGCAGTGGGCCGCACTCCCAGAAGGCAGCTCTTTGTTTTGATGAACTAACAAAATTTCACCCAAGACCAATCTAACATTACATCATCTTTCTGTTTGCCAGAATAAATTAATGTTTTTTTTTTTGGAGAAGCCAGTGTGCAGGTCATATCTACATTTACAGCTGACACCCATGACTGCACTGGACAAGTGTGTGCGCGTACGTGTGTGTATCTCGCTTATTTTGCTGTCAGGAGAATCGGACATGGAACCAGTGAAGCAGCACCGTGTCCCTCTTTTAACCAATATGTGTAACAGCCGCTAAGCTGCTATTTTATTTATTATTTCTCTTCATGTAAGTTATTAGTAAATGCACTATGCGCATATAACTTAATTGCCTCAAGTAGTAGTGAGCCAAAGGTGATTATCTTAAGCCTGCTTGTGTGACGGTTACCCGCAGGCCTGTCGCTATAACAGTGACCGAACCGTAGATGGGAAAAGTACCCAATCAGCACTCTCTCTTCATCTTTCCCTGCACACAAAAACAATAGGACACAGTGAAAACAGATTCTCTGTACCAGACATTTTCGGGCTCCTATTGGCAAAAGGAAAAAAAACTGCAAGCTTTTTATTTAAAAAGCCTAAGATAATTTGTAAAAAGGTGACCAAGAGGGAAGATGGCTGCCGCCCTTTACGGTGTCCCAGCTCCCAGCATGCCTGTAGACTGAGCGGCCTAAACGACGCACCTGCGATCTGTCTGGTGACAACATAATGACCCAGAAGCAGAGAACTGCCTCGCAAGAACCGCATGGGCGTGCGGCACAAGGCAGTAGTGGCAGATACCAGTTTTGTTTCATTTCATTAGTGTTTGGTTTTTAGTTTTCCTTTGCTACCTCCATGGGGTGCTGTGCAGTGTCTAACATAGAGCTTTCCCCCTCCATCCACTGCCATACGTGTTGTGCTCTGCGGTGGTGAACAGGTTTCATAATTATGAAACAAACCAAAAAAAGAATCCAAAGAAAAGCACTGGTGAGCCAATCCAGGGTACCGCCATGTGATCAGGACATTTTCCTCTCACGCAATAGGCCTAGTTCTCTGCTTCCCATTTCATTATCAGCCTGAGGCTAAATGGCCAGTGACATTTCAGTGACATTGCCATCCAGGCTTTAGCAGAAGTGCAATATCCCAAAACAGCTTTTCTTTAAATTACTTTGCATGTGCTGAATGGACGCCTCCGTGCAGGGAAATTGCATGCTCTTTGTGACTCACTTTTGAGTGCCCAGTATAAGGATATTAATGCCAGACTGAAATCTCCAGCACACTGGTTCACACAAGTCCAGTTATTTATCCATGACACCAGAGTCCTGTCCCACTCTGGAATGAGGGTTCTAATGAAAGGTACTCGGTCCATTTGTTTGTTTTCTGTTGGAGTATTCGATAGTTTACATAGGCTGTTGTGAGTTAACTTGCCTTAAGTGTTTAACAATCATAATTTAAACTGTAGATATTGTAGGTACGCATTCAACACTACTTTGGCAGTTTCAATGAAATTCTTTATATATAAACAAGACAAGTAAATGAAATCACCTTATTTTTGCAATGCTTAATGGGAATGCTTTGCATGCATTTATAGTTTTTCTGAAGAAAAAAAAAAAACAAAAAACAAAAATGGCTGAAAATGTTTTGATTTACCTGATCAGGGTGTGTTGAAAATGGTATTGTGGTGCTGTTAATCTTACATTCCGTTAAACGCAATTTTTTCAATCCTTTATGCTGTAACCTAGTGGACAAACGCAATAGGCTGAAATGGGTTTAGCTGCGCCTGCATCACTTCCTGTTTTGCACTCTTAGCGAAGCATGGCTACCCTCCCACTGGCATATTCGCAATGTTATTTCATTATTGTGTTAGTCTACCGTTTATCATGCACTTCTCACATTTTAAGAGCAGATTTTTCAACGCTAAAAAAATTTTCAATTCTCACTACCTAGTTTTGTATAGCTTTCAGTGGAGATTTGGAGTCATTCATACATTCAGCTACAAAACTGCAACACTACACACCTGGCAAAACCAGCAGATAACTTACCCCGCGGCCAACAGGGTCCTCACTGCCGAACTGGGCTGGCTGTAAGTGCCTCATCGCAAAATGGAAAAAATGACATAAATCTCCAGTCTGTTTTAACTAACTTGGGCAGACTTCCCTCTGACAGCTTGCACAATCTGAAAACAGGTCATTGATTCAATATTCGTGCAATAGTACTTTTAGTATTTTAGATATGATGTTTTATTGTCTAAAGAAAATCCTGATACGGTCAACCCATTGAGTTCAGTCTCTTTAGTACTGGGCGATCGGATCTCCTTCAACATTTGTCAGCTAGTTTTTAAATGGATCAGTATTTTGGGCTGTATGTCTTGCTTGGATGTTTACAACTTATGTGAAACAGCATATTTTAATCTTTAAACTGCCTCTCACTCCTCTCAGGCTGACGGAACAACGTAATCCAGCAAGCGGTGGAGTTCACTTGGTCCATGAAAATATTTTTTTAAATAAAAAAAAAAATCTTTAATGGTTTAAGGAGGAGTTTTATCGAGCTCAATGACCTGCTGTCATTGAAGTTAGTGACTGTTGGGTGTATGGATGAAGCAAAGTTGGCTTTTGGAGGATCCAGCTAGTAGAACCTCAGCTCGTCTTCAGATACATGGGTGTGTGAGGGGGCTCCCAAGGTTAAGGCATTAGCATCACTCAATCAGACAGGAAACAGAACTCAAGTGCAGGAAACTACCTTACACTATTAGCAAAATGTGACCGGCAAGTCCCTGATACTGAATAACGATGTGAAATGAAGCTGTTAATGTGACACATTAATAACCACTGTGCTTCAGTGTTAGCCTGTAAATCTTTCGTTTTCCCCGATGGACTCGGTTGCGGCCGCGCCACTGTCCGTCGATCCATAACCGCGTCTGTCGCTTCGCTGTAGTATTATTCTTTTTCGAAAGGTTCCAGACGAACAGCGTTATCTTAAAGCACAAGAAACTTAAATGCATGTCTCTCTCAGGTTCTAATATGTGCGTGAAAATAAAATGTGTGTATATAAATATATAGATATGTTAAAAAAAAATAGCTGATTATTTGCTGCTGAAACTGAAATTGACGACGTCCATTGATGTGCCAGTGAAAGGGAAGCTGCCTCCCTGTCTTTCCTTTGTACACAACTCTGCTGTTGGCTGTGACTGCTTAATGTTTTATTGTATAGAACGTTTTATAGAACAATGTAGAAACATGTATCATTAATGTAAAGGCTAAAGCTCACAGAGGATGATGCTGATGACGACTACAAAGAACAGCTAGACAAGTCATGTGTAAAATCTTAGAATTTTGTACTGTATTTATTACTTCTATTACTAACAATTTCAAAAATTGCGTTGCTAAATCCAAACTCTTCTTTTTTAATTTCGAGGCTTATACATGATCCTTTTTCTATGTGTTTTTTTCAAATAAATTGTCTAAAATAATTGCAAAAAAAAGTTTGTTGGAGTAAATTTATGTTTGTCTTGACCTGATAAATATTTGGGTTGTATACATCATTACTATCACTGGGGACCATTGTGGAAGGTGGTTCCAACTTTACTCAGCTGCATTTTCTGCATTATCATGTTTCACTTTCCGACATTACAGTTTTGTTTTGTATGAACACTAAAAGACAGAATCCTATTCTTTTTCCACTATTAATTTCCAGTGAATTCAGATAATTACATTTTTGATGCAGTGGAATGCTGTGTTAGCAAGTTAAAATGGCTCAGATAAAACCCAGAATTACAAAGTTTATTGTAACGTTATACCCTCTTCTTGCGATATCTTCATCTATCTTGTAACCCAGTGTTTCTCCATTCTGTCCTCTGGGACCTCCCCAGTCTACATATTTGCTCCATCCCACCTCCCAGCATATCTGAACCAAACCAGCAAGCAATCAGGAGCGCCAAACCCCCCGGTATAGGTGAGCTAGGAGGTGGGAGGGACTCACTGGGGGTCTCTGAGGTCTGGGTTGAAAAACACTGTTCTAACTGCTTATTTTGGCCACTGTCACAGGGGAGCCTAGAGTCTATTCCAGGGATGAAGTGCACCTAGATGGAATACCAGGCCATCACAGGCAGGACATACACACCCACACAGTCACTATGGGCAATTTAGAAGCAGCGGTGAACCTTCAGTCTGTGCGAGGCATGATGCAACAGTGTTACCCCTTGAGCCATCCTGACATCACTATGTCTTGTACTGTAATGCAAAGACAGAGCCAGGTGATTCAACATACCTAACATCATTTGTCAAGGAAGGCCATGAAAACTGGTAATACACTTTTTTTTTTGGAACAGATAACTTCCCAAACTTTTAATTCTGTAACAACTACTACCTCCACCTTAAAGAGGAAGGCGTCTCATGCCTCAAATGTAATGTCAGGTCCATTCTGTGTTATATACACTCAGTTTAGCATACTTGTTCAACAGCTGCTGAATTTTTGGTGGTTGTGTGTCTCCTGTTCTGACTTGCTCATTGAACAAGCTTTTGGACTCTCTCTCTCTCATTCTAGAAGGTTTTAGAGCAACCAAATTCAATGGAATTCTTAGCTCCCTCTCTCATTCTAGAAGATTCCAGGAACTCTCTCAATCAATGATGTTCTGAGCACTCACTCATTCCGGAAATTCTGGGCTCCCTCTCTCATTCAGTGGAGTTTTGACCTTTCTCTCTCACAATAGAAGATTCCAGGAACTTTCTCATTCAATGACATTCTGAGCACTCTCTCATTCATAAAAGTTATGGTCTCTCTCTCTGATTCAATGAAGTTCTTAGCTCTCTCATTCTGGAAGATTCTGGGAACTCTTTCATTCAATGACATTCTGAGTACTGTTTCATTCATGAAATTCTGAGGTCCCTCTCTCATTTTAGAAGATGCCGGGAATTCTCTCATTCAATAACATTCTGAATCTTGCCATTCAGAAAATTTCAGATCTCCCACTCCAATTCAATAAAATCTCATTCTAGAAGATTCCGGCAGACCTCCCATTTAATGACATTCCGAGCACTCGCTTATTCAGGAAATTCTGGGCTCCATCTCATTCAATGGATTTTTGAGCACTCCCATTCTCTCATTCTCACTCAGCAGAGACTCAGCACTCGCTTTTCTCTGATTGCTGTTTCACTAAAATGTTTCTTTATCAGTGCTGACAGTTTCTTTCAAATTATATTACACTATATGAGAATGCATTTATATGATGACTGTGATGGCCAAACACCAGGCCACACTTAAGTAGAGTGGGTAAACGCACTCGCACCTTCATTTATCTTTTATTTTTATACAATTGATTTGCAATAACTTTATTTGGGTTAAATACATTTGTTCTATTTGTAAGCGCGCACATTTAGTTTACTG
>JAODKN010000041.1:7294918-7306913 GCA_026774425.1 Petrocephalus zakoni
AATTGATAAAAGGCATAATTTACCGTTTCATTGCTTGGCAGACACCACTCAAGAAGAATTATAATTTATTGATCGCCGTGGGGAAATTGACTTTTCACCTCCCCCAACCTTGCTCTCCATGAGAGTAAGCTTGGCTGTGAAGGGTAGCCACTTGTGCAGCGGCCAGGGAGGTGGGAGTTAAGGGCCTCGCTCAAGGGCCCACAGACGCCCAGAGGGTGGGCTTGAACCGGCGATCTTCCAATTACAGGCACAGAGCTTAACCTGCTGAGCCACACTCTGCCTTTCAGTTTTGTATTTGTATAGTGGAATAGTTATTCAAGCCATGTTTTAATACTTTCATTGATGGTTAAACATGTCCCTGTGGAGAAAGCTAGTATAACACATACTGACTGGCTCTGTTGCAGCTGTGGGGTGGAGTCATATCATTCAGCCTGCTGATTGGCCAGTAGTGAAAGTGTTTTCAATGGTTCTAAATGCCTGGGGTACCAATTAGCAGGGACTCCTTAATGTGACTCACCCTGCTGTTTAGGGTACTAAAGGTCATGAATGTCATAATGAGGCCACTGGCAGGATTTTCTTTTGCCTTTTTCTAATTCAATCAGCAAAAGCCTACATTCTGACTTCATACAGCCTGACATTGTAGGCATTTTATGTTGTTTTCAAATGTGTCATGGAGACACCATATAACTTTGAGATTTTATAATAACATTTTATAATAAACATAAGGCATGCAAAATTGATATATGAACAGTGTAACATTAACTACCATATCGCCTGCTACTCTACGGAAATATTCGCCACGAGCAAAGTATATTATACGGGGGCTCCTCATTTTCATTCATATGCGATATCCTGATAGTCAAAGTGATGTTAAAAGATGCTCAAAGCTTCTCTTGCTTAAACATCGTGGAGGTATCATGTCATATATGAGATGCAGACCATCGCCATGGTTACGTATCTTTGGGGCTCCCGATGCTAGCATGTCATCCCCAAGGATTGCCATTGCACAGTCCCGAACTGCCAGTCCCCTCCCCTTGTCACACATATCTCCAACCACATCTTTCTTGCGAGTTCATCAATTCGCCAAGCAGTTGCTGATATGCAGAAGAGCTCTTCAGAGTTTCTGAAGTTTATTTGGGTCTTACACATTTCAGGAAGCAGGTCTTCCGGATCTGAGGTCCCACCGGTAACGCTGCGTATTCCCTGAGATGCTGAGGCTACAGAGTCCTTGTTACTCTGCATTCATGACTGAAACACTGAAAGTGCTGAGCCCACCTGACCGATCTTGAAGCTGCCGGAGGAGAAGCTGTGGCTGTTATCAGGGATGTAGAGGAACGTCTGCGAGGTGCTGGAGGACGCCTTCCGTTCCCTCTGGGACACCAGTAGGGACGAACTCCGCGAGCCGATGGAGGACAAGTGCTGTCCATCCGTGCAGTGGGCCCCTCCACCGTGCTGCCGCCGGTGACGGCTGCCAATTTTGCAGAAGAGCCACTTGACCTTCTCTTTGACCTTGAGTAGCACAGTCTTTCGCAGCAGGATGTAGATCCAGGGGTCCAAGATGGGGTTGACTGAGGCAATACGGATGGCCTGCAGATCAGGGTTCTTCTCCAGCCTCATCTCCACCTGTGGCCGGTACAGCTGGTTGACAAATACCTGCACCTGATCAGAAAAACCCAGATAGAATGTTTACACTGCAAGTTAGATGAAAAAGAAAACTTCATAGGAATTATTTCAATCAGGCTGCTTCGACACATCGTATGAAAAAGCACAAACCATTTTCAGTTCCCCTTTTCACTGGCTTAGTGTTTAGGCATTTCCCTGCGATGCATTTCTTAGTATAAAGTTAGCTAGGGAACAGCTAGGGCATAAAACAGGAGTGGAGAGCTTTGCACATGCAGTATGGTAGTTTTGTGATTGTTGCAATGTTTGCGCAATTATAGTGCAATGCAGTTGCACAAACACTGCAAAAGTTACACAACCTATTTACAAAAAAACTACGGTACAAGAGGAATATCCAGTCTGATGCTCAATTTATACAAGAGATTAAATTTATCCCTAGTTGAGTCACATTAAAAGTGTGTTACAAGTGCACTTTTAGTTCATGCCACTGAGCGGTTGCGTATGCTGCCACTGTGCCACACTATGCTGGAGTCCTGCCCCAGACAAAGCGAAGAAATGGCACGTATTATAGGAGCTCTAAAGGCATCCAGAACATGCCTGAGACACACCTGTACCACCCCAGTGGCCCTAATATTTCAGAACTATTCGGCAGTGACAGCTTTCGTTTTAATGCTGCTGTTATATGGCCAAGTGGCTTTCCTAATAGTAAAACCAGGATTGCACAGCATTTCACTAAAGTTTGAGTGGTCACTTACAAAAAGGCTGTTACCTAATATTGGTGCATTCTGGTGAACACCCAACTGAACACACACCCCTACAAGTTCTGCTTCTATCCTCATATATAAAGTTAAATTAAAATATGAATCTAATGAATCTCTTTATTTGGATAACCATAATTTTCATGAATTATTATTATTAAATTCATAACTTTCTGTCGAAAGGGCATGGATACCCTGGCATACCAAAATCGACCAATTACAAGCAAATTCGTCAATATCTACCATTTTCAATAAAACTTGCCAAGCAGAGGGTCCCCCATTTTTTTGCATATTCAGAAAATCCCCACCAAATTATTTGTGACACATGGTTTAAGAACCAATGGCTTGACATATCTTAATACCCAGGTGTTAAAATGGATTTACGTTCAAGATTATGGCTGAACTACGAAAAAAACATGTCAACTGTCCCCACCTTTTCGGATCTCGGTGATTTATTACAGGCCTACTTCCCGTGAAATGGCGCTTGCTGCGTACTGAAGTTTTCCCCTTTAAATGCTAATGCGTAATATAAGGTAGTCAATTTATTTCCCGTAATGTACATAAATATTGTTAGGCCTATTTAATCCTTTTAATGCTGATGCTTATAAAAATCCTAAGATAAAAGTCGCCACCAGAACTATTTTAAATTATATTATTTAATTTCATAAAAAGTAGGCCTATATGTACGAATGTATTACTTCTTAGGTCCGGTTGCAAAATATGCATTAGTGAAAAAATCAAGAGGCGTTCATTTTGTATTAAGCAAGTATTTATCACAAACGTGATGTTTCGTTAAATGCGTTTGGACTCGAACCTTTAATAATAGGCTTAGATTTCCATTAATAGCACGGCAAATCTAGCCACCGATTTCATGCCCAATAAGTTGTAACGTGTTACGTTAAAAGTCAAAATACGTGACTTTAATGCTGTTGAATAGAAATGGCTCATGGGTACTTAGCGAACGACTCGCGAAAAGCGCAATCGCGCACGGCTGCGTTAAGAATGCCAGCCACCTGCCCGAACACGCCGGTATGCGGCCGCTGATGCGCCCGGGAACGAGCGCGCGTTCACGCGAAGAAGACGCTCGGGAAGTTTGAACTACAATAATAAAAACATGCAGAGCAATTTAAACCACTTCATACATTAAATATAAAAACAAATATAATACTTTCTGAATGGTTAATTAAATTGGGGTAATTTGGCAAAAAAAAAACTTGATGATTATGAGGAAAATGATTATGAGGAAAAACTACATAACACTAGAACAGAAAAACAGCTCACCACAAGTGGAATGGAGCAAATTAGTATGACAGCAGACGTGGCTATTAATAAAATGACCATCTGAATCTCCGCGCCTGCCATGCGCCGAAAGCTGCGTCTCCGCCGGAGGTCGGTGCTTTCTCCCTGCTCCTTTCCCAGGGACGTCCTGCGGACAAACCTCCGGTGCATCCTGATCAGGGCGCTGCTGACCAGAGCGTTACAGATCACCGTGGCCAGGATGAGGAAGGAGCTGAAGCCCGCGTACATGTAGGAGAAGGCCGCGTGCCTGCTCACGTTGCTTCGCCAGTCGATGAAGCACCAGGTCTGCGGATGCTGCTTCTTCACCTCGCCCAGACCCATGCTGGGCAAAGCGCAGAACGAGATGCTGACGATGTAGATGGTTAGCAGGGTCAGGCCTGCCAGTCTCTGGTCCACGTAATGGTTGTAGAAGTACGCGTGGTTGATGGCCATGTACCTTTCGACCGACATGGCACATATTATACTGAGTCCAGCCAAGGAGAAGAAGAGCAGGATAATACCAAAGTACTGGCAGAGCGGCTCTCCCCCGGGCCAGGAGCCCTTCATATAAGTGGCTATGGTCACCGGACTTGCAAGCAAAGTTCCCAAAAGGTCAGTAATCGCTAGTCCACAAACCAGGGTGTAAAACGTGGTCTCTTTTTGCTCCCTCCTTGATTTGCAAAGCACCACTATGGCGATCACGTTACCGACCACTCCGAGAATAAACATGATACAAGGTATGGTTGGGTCTTTTGTCCGGTTTGCTCCGGTGCTGTTCGTCATTCTCGAACTGCTGTTATTGTATTGACTTACTTGACAACATTGACATCTACATGTCGACAGCTCAAGCCGTTCAGCGTAAACCAATGCAACTGAACTCGGTTCCCATAAAAACGGAAATAAAAGTGCGATTAAGTCACGTTTTTGGTGGCTTACAGTACGCCTGGCGTTCCTCCGCAGTCCGTATCTCCGTCTGCACATGGGAAATGACCGCGCGAGCTGTCGCTCCTAACTCGCGTGCGGCTCCGCCTTTCATCCCGGCTTCTTGCCCGTGATCTGCCAATTTAGGGAGAGGACTGCCTTCCTCCGAGGCGCTCCCCATGCCGCAAAAGATCCCAAAGTCAGTCCTTCTTGGCAACTCTTTATTGTACCATTGTTACAACTGAATAGGAAATACGGTGCTTATTTAAAGTCTGGGTGTTTACGCGCATGTGTGCGCTACTAACAAATGTGCGGAATCAACAAACGCGCGTCTGTCACTCCGAATGCGCCTTCCCTGCCTACATTTATGAATTCTAATTTCTGATATAATTCTGTAACTTTGTTGCAGTAACACATTGTTGTACTGTAATACTTTTACTTACTAATGTATCTTTTGTTATTAGCAGATGAATCTGTTCGATGCAGTCCAGGTAGCCCACAACAGCCGATGCAGAAACGGGACTCTCAGCTATTCGCGGACAGGGCGCCTAAGTGCGAAGATGTAACAGTATCGGAGCTGTCACCAACCGACACGAATCAGCTTTACCCCTCAGAAATACCGTAACTCGGTAACACTTTATTGGAAGGGGCACAAATAATGTAGTATTATGCTACTTGTGTGTTAATTAACCACAAACTAAGTGTTGGTTAATTATTAATCTCATGTTCGTTCAGAATTAATGAATCGTGAAACATCTTTTTTTGTCAAGCGATTACTGTAAAGCATGAATGGATTTGTTACTATATCTGTTAATTATGTAAAGCATTGGAAACTGCTGAAGGAACTGCATAAGGAACAGTTTTTGTGACTGCCTTTGTTTCGTTTCGTGGTATATAATTCAATGACTTGTTACTGACTAGATGCTGTGAGGAAGAATTCCTATGTATTGAAATAGGCTACAAAAGGCAAATGAATCTTGATTCATAAAAATTAATATCTAGAAAGAATTAACAGAAAGGTACATGTTTTCAGATAGGCATGTTTATGGATCATAATCCCACCTTGTAATACTACAATCCATGTATGTGAGACCAATTGTACATTTTCAAGCAACTCCAATTAAATGATTGGTAGAGTAATATATAAACATAAGATGTATTAAAATAAATGTAAAAAAAAATATGAAGTCCACCCGTCTTCTATATCCACTTGCCCTATACAGGGTAGCGGAGGTCTGGATCTCAGGAGCTATGCACACAAGGCAGGGAGTAACTTCTGACGGGGAGCCAATGCCACAAAAGACACACACACGTTCACATATATGGACAGTTTGGCAACTCTAGTACAACTCCAGTGTGTTTTTGGATCATGGGTGGATACTGGAGAACCTGGTGGAAACCCCACGAGGACACGGGGAGAACATGCAAACCCCAAGCAGTGGGGAGACTCAAACACTGGTCTCAGCGGTGTGAACCGACAGTACTAACCATTCCACCACTGCGCTGCCTAGTATATGAACTCTTCTGACATTTTTATACAAGATGTTTGCAAGAGTCTCTTTTTAAAATACCAAAAGAAAAAGCTGTTTATTGCTTGTACAGAGGTATAAATTCATCTTAAGCTCAGTATCTCTGGAAAATGACTAAGGGGTTTGATGAGCAAGATAGAATATTTGCATCATTTGGCATTAAATGAACAAAAATCTCCCTCCCGGCTCGCTATTTCCATCCTTTTCCAAAAAGCTGTATCCGTGTCACTATTAAGGAAGTCTTAACCTGACATTAATATAAATGCTAAATGTCATATAATTCTGGGCATCTTCTATTTCTGCTTTGCTCTTAAAGATGATGTGGGACTTCTGGAGTAACATACTTGGCAGGGCGGATGATATTTGCACTGCCTGACACGGATGTAAAACAAGTTCTTTTGGGAGCCCTTTTGTCTTGGTTTTTTTCTCTGTATTTGAATAGCTGCAGAGAACACACTACAGAAAATGTCGAGACAGAAATAAGCAGGAACCTTTTCTTTTCCGTTGCAAAAACTGCCAACTCACGACAAGTTTTATGCAATATGACATAAAAATCGTTACGCATACTCATTACAGACAATAGTTTTTTTTATGAAAAAATAAAAAATAAATAGACCCCAACTTTTATGTATGAACTCAGTCTAACTGTCATGCCCTGCCGTCCGATCCTCCCGTGTGCCACGCCCCCTTGTTCCCCTCGTGCGAATCCGTCCCGTTCTCAGCTGTTTCGTGTTTGGTTCATCTGTGTCCCAGTATTTAGTATGTCCTAGTCTAGTCATCCGTGTCCGGTATTGTTGCTTCTCGTTGATGCCTGTGAGTACGTTTGCCCTGTTCTCGTCACCTGTACATGTTAATAAACGCCCTTGCGATGGGCTATACCCGCAGCCAGCACCATGGGTCGTTCCTCCCGCCGCAAACATCACACTAACTCTTTGTTTTACATTTAAAACACAGTGGGTAAAATGTAGATTTCTATGGCAAAATAGCATAAATCTTTTTTATGTTCTGATTCAAATTCTGCCATGATAATGAAAATAACTTCTTATTTTGATGCCCTGTTTTGAAGCTGAGTGACTCATTGGCCAAGTGGCAGTTGGAACCACTGCCAGAAGCAGAGCTACCAGAATCAGCAGGACACCAGCCACCCAAATTACAATTTACTAGGCATAGGTCCGGGAAATGAGAGCTGAGAGGCTCGGAAGGAGCTTCTGTCCTGAAACCTTCAGGTTACTAAATACTTAATTGATGGTTATAATTCAACATTCGCTCCTTATTTATGCACATCACACTTTATTTAAACTGTGTTGCACATCTGTACTCCTTTTGTTCCATATTCATTAAGTTTATTATTTTTTTTTCATTAAGATGGAGTTGACCACCTTGCATTTCGCTGCAGGTTATACTGTGACTGTATACCTTACATGTCATAAATAAAACCCTTCAATTCTTGAAGAGGTACTTCTTTTAGTAAAAGCTTTGTTTGTTAATATTTATGCTCGACTTGTAGTAACCTGCAGCCACTACACTACCTTCAAAGCCTGTTCAGCATTTGAGCAATCAGTTTTATGAAGCTACTGCAACTCATAAGCCAAGAACAAACTTACACAAACGTCCAAAGCCACAAACATTTGGCATGGTTGCTTTTCAGTAAAGATCTTGCGGTAGAATCGCTCTGGGTTACAATATACGCAATGGCAAGTTTCCCTCCCATTTACAGTGAGGTGGAGGATTCAGATCCCAGTCTGTAGTTCATGCCTGAGGCCGTTTTATATAAAAACAAAGCATTCACCTGAAAGACGTTTAATCACGTTCATACATATTTTTCCCAGCATGTCTGATTTAGGATCACTTTGCAAGGATACACATACATTGTCTTCACACTTTTAGTTATCTAAGTAAACAAAATGCAGACAAATAAATCTAGACAACTATGCATCTAAAACTGCTTCTGGGCAAAAATAAATCAATCACGCAGAATTGCTTTTCTTGATGAGCAACGAAGGCGGTCTGTTTACCTTTACTTTAAATTATAAATGATTATAGCCAATATAAGCCACCTAATTTGGGATATGAGCATATTTTATACAGCTGTTTATTTTCCTGTGATTTTAAAAGGGAAAATATGAACGGGAGAGTTGGGGGATGATTGGGACTGGCCCAAGGAATGCAGCAAGCGATAGTGGGGGCGTTATTCCTGGATTGCGGGTGATGTGAGGCAGCTGGTGCCTGCCCAGCACTGGCGCTTGTGGGCAATAAGTGGAAATGAAGTGAAAAGAAAGATGATCAATTGCCATTGTTGACACACCACAGCACACTGTGCATGACAATGAAATGTGTCCTCTGCATTTAATCCGTGTGATGTTGTGGCACAGCAGTGGGCAGCTAATTCAGCGCCCGGGGAGCAGTGCTTGGGGGTGGTACCTTGCTTAGGTGCCTAGCAGTCTAATAACTAGCGGTCGAGAGAGTATAGTCATATAAAGGGGTGATTTTCTTAGCTGAGCAGTGTGAGGGGGGGATAGCATGTTTGCTGCCTGGCCGGGCTAATGGTGATAGCACCAAGGCAGGGATTGGGACAGCACTCTGGGGACAGCCCCCCCTCAGTGATGATTGGACAATGATGGACAACAAAACTCTGCCTAGGCCCCTCACATACATGTTAGCGTCGTGAGAAGTTTCCTAAGTGGAGAGTTCTGGGCCAGGTTCTACTTTGGGAGCAGGAACATGACACTACTCATAGGAGACACGCATGGGGAGGGAACTTCCAAAACAGCTCGGAGTATTGTTTGTCAAGTATTGTTGAATGTGATTGAATTTTTTTGTTTGTTTGCTTGCTTGTTTGTTTGTTTATTTAGATTGCAAGCAATGTAAGAGGCTGAATCACTAAAATCCTTTTGGGATGGGCATGATGTGACACTAACTGGGATTAGTGAGGCTTAGCCATTAACCTATCCCTGACTTATTGACTTAAGTTGTTTGGTTTGCCTTCCAAAACTACTCTCATGTCAGATGGGTCTGTTCCCTGTCTAAAGATCAAGATTACCACACTAAACATATATAAATCAAATGTATACAGCAAGCTTTACTGCAGCACTGTGCTGGAGTACATTTAGTTGATTTCACTGGACTGTCAGGGTGTCTGAAAGCACTGTAAGGTATTGGGAGGGTTGCCAGTGTGTCTGTGAAGGCACTGTAATGGTTTGTTCAGTGTGTCCGTGACAGCCTTATAGACATTGTCTGTGTGCCCATGAAGGCATTGCAGGGGTTGCTGGTGCATCTGTGAAGGCACTGTAGAGGTTTTGCGGGAGTTCATGGCTGCACTGGAAAGGTTGTCAGTGTGTGTGAAGGCACTAGAATGGCTGGCATTGCAGCTGTAAAAGCACTGTAGGAGTTGTCTGGGTGTATGTGAAGACACTGTAGGGCAAGGTCCCCCAGTTTCAATCCTGGAGGGCCAGAATTCAGAACTTCATCATTTAGTTTATAAATGCTGTTTCCACCTTACAAAAAACGGCATGTCTTTATAGATATGACTTTATTACAGAGACTACACTTCGGACTGAACTACTCTTATTGAAGGAGGTGTGAACTGGAATAGAGAAATTAATTCACTCCTGAATTTTCAATCTGGAGGCTTGTAATAATTACAGGCAAGGCAAATACAGGCCGGATTAAAATCACAGACCTTGTCGGTAATTGCTTCAATTATATTATGTCCCCAGGTAAAACTAATCCCGTCCAACCAGGTCTTTAAGGTGTTATGATGACAGTTTGGCCACTAATCCCCAGGAATCCTGTGATCCTGGAACCGGCCCTGAGCTCAGCCCCCTGAACTTTAGCTTACAGGACAGAAAATTTCAGGAGGAAAAAAAAAAGAAATAGGAAGAAAAAAAAGCGTGTGATCTGGACTCGCAGTCGTCTTTGTGAATTGGCCAGGGGGCTTGAGAGGAAGGAGAACATAGAGGATTATCAAAAAGCTCGATCTAACCTTCATTAGCCTTACACAGCACAGGCAGTCAAATATTCTAAGATGCTGACAGCTGATAAATACCACAGCAGTCAGGGAGGACTAGAAACAGATATTAAGACTGTGTCTTAATGTATTCCTGGGGAATGGGAGTTTGGGGGGGGAGACAGAACACCATTCAGTTATCCAGGTCCAGCAGGAGGTAGAAACATTGTTCTTAATGGAACAACAACAAAAAATGATGACAAGATTTTGTTGCTTATTTAGGTGCTGATGACAGTGTCCTGGACTGTAGTGTTACTGACATTTATTATGCATTCAATACGAAACACAATTGCCCAGTGTAGCTTCAGCAGCCACATCCTGACATTTCTTGTCTGGATATGATGATAACAGAAGGTTTGGATAATTTCCAAGAAATTCTGAGGAAATGTTATAAAGAATCCCTCAGCAATTCCATGGAAAGTAAAGGCAGAAAAACTGGAATCAGAGCAGTGATGAAAAAAGTTCTGTAGCTTCCACCACAAATGGTGAGTAAATATAGCCTCTGTATTTTTAGCGTAAGTATTTGAGCAGAACAGTAATGAGCTGAATATCCATATCTGTACACTTATGGTGTTGTTGCCTAATATGCTTAAGTTATATGGCTTGTTAAACACTTTTGTTTGTTACTACACTGCATTAAAATCGCTTTTACAATGGCAACCACAGGTATCATGATCTGAATGTCTTGTTATACTTGAGAGAGATCTCTACAGCATATAGAATAAAAAAAAATAGTTTTAAGAAGCATCCCAATAGCTAAACAAGTGTTCACAATGCTCTCAAAGCATGGAGATGATTTAGACACACTAAACAAGCGTTCACTATTCTCGTGAATCAAAGGAGTTTAATAACAAAGAGCCCCTCGAATTGTCAATGTGGATATCATGGATATTCAAAATAAATAAATAAATAACGGAGCACCCTGTGCCCTGTCGGTCTTATCTGTTCAAAAGGAGAGACACGTTGTGTACTCAGATAATGAATTTGCGGAAGCTTCTATGTAACCACCTGCCTCTGCATGCTGTACTTCTCCCTAGAATATCAGATGCATTAAAACAGAAGTTCTCTTCCTAGAACATAGTGTTTTTGTTTTTGTGAAACAGGCTGAGCCGCACTGTAAAAATCCCACATTTCCACACAAACTTACTATAGGAACAAAATTGTTAATTACCATTGTGGATCCAATCATATGTATAGATGTCACTGTTATTACCATTATTTACTATAGATAACCTCTTTCAGTATATATTTCAGTAATCATGTCAGTTTTACATTCCATGGAAGTCATTCCCAACATCATCATAAAGCAAATATTGGTAACATTTTCTATGAATGTCATGTCTATAAGAACAAATTCATAACACATTTTAATTGGTTCATGAAGCATTGTAAACTAAGCAAAAATATTTATTAAAAAGCATAACATTATAGCTACATTTAATATTCATTATGAATGCTTTATGAAGCTCTCCTTTATAATACACTATTGGTACCTTCATAATGCAGTACAAGACATGCTTAATTCTTATACTAACCATTATAATACCCCACGAATGTATTTATAGTGCACTATAGATGAGAGTTTCATTGGAATTTATGAAGTATTGTGATAAACAGTTTAATGCCTTATGACTTCATAAAATAAAAAAAATGTAAACACAAATACTGAATAAAAAATGCAGTAATCCTTGATTAATTCTTATACCGACCACATTATGAAAGTTTCTATACTGCATTATACACTCACCTAAAGGATTATTAGGAACACCTGTTCAGTTTCTCATTAATGCAATTATCTAATCAACGAATCACATGGCAGTTGCTTCAATGCATTTAGGGGTGTGGTCCTGGTCAAGACAATCTCCTGAACTCCAAACTGAATG
>JAODKN010000041.1:7307013-7327740 GCA_026774425.1 Petrocephalus zakoni
TAAGGCAGTTCTGAAGGCGAAAGGGGGTCAAACAGCGTATTAGTATGGTGTTCCTAATAATCCTTTAGGTGAGTGTAGATGACAGCTTTAAGTAAAGTGTTAACATATATTTTACAATAAACTGATGAAAGAAGAATGTGGGTGGACTGACTCATATATGCTGGAATCTTTCATGTAGAATACAAGTATATTTTCGCAATTTCCTGTATGAGATGAGATTCAAATAACACTCTGATCTTTTATAAGAGTCCCTATCAATTTGGAATGTAGCCCGTGTGATAGACAATAAGGGCTTTATACATTCAAACCTCCAACTCTGGCAACGAGAGGCAACAGCTCTGACCTGCGAACTGCAGCACCACCCGGCTGCCTCACTAACGAGTCCCACATTGCTGATATGAAACAGCTTAAAAATGCTTAAAGTATGCAAACATTGTTACTGATCTACAATAGAAGGTCACAGGAAAATATTGGCCTTGCCCTTTTATTACTGTTTTTAGCCTGGGGTACTCATCCCTCCTGGTGCGCCCTGTCCGTTCAGTCCTCTGTATGCCTGCTTTAATTTATTCATTCAGCCATGCTGATTGAGCTATTCATTAACTGAACTGAATGAAGCAAACATTTCCAGCCATATATGATCAATTAATTGATAGTTTCAATGATGGTGTATGGTCAATTTATCAATGCCTCCTGAGATTACCTGCTTAATTGTTTTTTTTGTTTGTTAGGTGTATAATAATTGTAATTGTAACAAATTCCCAACTAAATGCCAAATGTTGAAACGTTATTTCAGTCTTCAGTGGCAGGGATGTTTAACCAACATTTAGGTAATTTCTAAGTTGTTTAAAACTACCAGTAGTACGCAGATAAAAAAATGAAACCCTGAGGTAGCATTTGTCTAACACTTCCCACAGCTCCTCTGTATATATTCGGTGTATGACATGTTGAGCACATGCAGTCCACAGCAGATTAGCTCTATGAATCACCTCTACATGTGGGTTACTATAAAGTCAGGAATTTGACATTCAAAATACTTGAGACAACCCTGACCTGCCCTCAATAATTCGTCCGGAAGCTCTTTTTTACAGGCATAAACTACAAGGATATTTTTTCTTGTAAACATATTCATGCTTTACCCACTCCAGTATACACGGTTACACAATGTTCAGTAGTCAACATAAGACATTACAGGAAAATCTACCTATATGTCCAAGACAGGTGGAACCCAAGATATTAGAATGATAACATCATGTTAAACTTAATGTTGTACATATAGAATATAGATTTCAATAACACATACATAGACTGTGGTGTCTTTTTTGAATACAAACTGGAATCGTGGGCCGTATTTGATATTTGTAGTAGTTTTCACTACTACATGACTTCTGTTTGCGTAATATATTCTGTCACAAGAGGGCGTTGTTTGTCAAGCCTTTCAAATCTTTAGTTCGTTGTTTGACCTCCATAAGTCCAATATTAGCTCACTCTGCCATGCTCTTTTCCGACTGTAGTTCATTAACTTATTAAATGGAATATATTTAGAGAAAGCCAAATCATAACTGATGAATATTTTGAAACTATTCGTGTCATGTCCTGCCTGTCCCGTTAGTCTGATTCTCCCATCTCCTTCCTGGCGTGGCCCATTCGGCTGATTCTCCCATCTCCTTCCTGGCGTGACCCGTTCGGCTGATTCTACCATCTCCTTCCTGGCGTGGCCCGTTCGGCTGATTTTCCCATCTCCTTCCTGGCGTGGCCCTTTCGTCTGATTCTCCCATCTCCTTCCTGGTGTGGCCCATTCGTCTGATTCTTCCATCTCCTTCCTGGTGTGGCCCATTACTCGTTGTTCCTCATTGGTCTTTGTATTAAAGTACCTGTTTGTCTTGGCAGCCCCAGTCCAGTCATTAACATTTATCCTCCTGTAACCTGTGCCCTTCCCAGTGCTAGTCTTCCTGTTGGGGCCCTCATGGTCCTAGTTGTTTCCCCGCTCCTGTTCGATTTGATTAAATAAAGTGCCCTTTAGTTTACACCTGCCGTTTAGGGAGTCCTTGGTTTGCTCTTGTGTCCTTTCTTTGTGTGCTGTGACAATTAGGAAATATCAATAAAAATTATTTTTCAAAGGATGTTTAAATTATTTGTAAGTTCTTTTTACATGCGTGTAACTGACTTGATCTGCAATTTAAAAGCATTGTTTTTTGTAATATAAGAAAGGTGGAATGTATAACTAAAAATCTTGGCAAATTATATATATAAAAATATCCGAAACCCTGAACTTCCCAAGGAGCACCATTAAATCCATTATTAGAAGTTGTTGGGATATTATTAGGAGTAACTGTCCATAGGAACACTATAAGCCACACGCTGCTCAGAGCTGGGCTTCATGGAAGAGGGGCCAAGAAAAAGCCATTACAGACCAAAAGAAATAAGGCAGACAGTTTGAAATTTGCCAAAATGCGTATTGGAGACTCCCCAAACATGTGGAAGAAGGTGCTCTGGTCAGATGAGACTAAAATAGAACTAGAATAGGACAACGCCATGTCTTGCGCAGACCTAACACCTCTCGTCATGCTGAGAACACCATCCCCACAGTGAAGCATGATGAGGGCAGAATCATGCTGTGGGGATGTTTTTCATTGACAGGGATTGGGAAACTGGTCAGAACTGAAGGAAAGGAAATATGGAGAAATTCTTGAGGGAAACCTGTTTGAGTCTTCCAGAGATTTGAGACTGGGATGGAGATTCACCTTCCTGCAGGACAATGACCCTAAACACACTGCCAAAGCAACACTCCAGTGGTTTAAAGAGAAATGTCCTGGAATGTCCCAGTCAAAGCCCAGATCTCAATCCAATTGAGAATCTCTGGTATGATTTAAAGATTGCTGTACACAAGCAGTGCCCACCCAACTCGAAGGAGCTGGAGCAGTTTTGTCCTGAAGAATGGGCAAAGGTACTAGTGTCTAGCTGTGCCAAGCTTGTGGAGATGTACCCAAAGAGACTTGTCACTGTAATTGCTGCAAAAGGTGGCTGTACAAAGTACTGACTCCGGGAGGGGGTGAGTAGTTATGCACACTCATGTTCTCTTTTTTTTGTTGTTGTCTTATTGTCGGTTTCACAATAAAAAGTAATTTGCATCTGCAAAGTGGTAATTGTGTTGTGTAAATTAAAAAATACACCCCCCCCCCTCCCCAAAAAGATAGAGCGAATACCAAGGGGGGTGGGGGCTAATACTTTTGCAAGGCACTGTATGGCATATATTCAGAATGTCCTGTCTCTGTATGTGTCTTCAGGTTTCCCCCTGCCATGTTAAAGCATTATAATCTTTCCTTATGCCTTGGGTCTCATTGGGCCAGGCTCAGCCCAAAATGGCTACAAAGAACCATCCTGTGGGTCCTTGACCCGCAAAGGGAAACAGGAGGGTCATGTGCAGTACCATTTTGGCAGCAAGCATGAGAGGGAAAGATCCAGTAGATCAATCTTTGGCAATGGGCATTGATTTTGAAAATATGGAACCTAAACTTACATTTACTTACCAAGTACTTTTATCCAAAGTGACACACATCAAAGAGCAGAAGAACAATGCGTTCAATATGTTACAGAATCATTGATGTCAATGCATAATGAGAGATTTCCAAGAATAACTTTCAAGAGGGATGTTTCTTAAAACTGGCCTGTGACAAAGGCCCAAAGGAGTTCAGATTGAAGCAGACACAAGACACACACTGTGCATTTTACATTATATTCATTTAGTAAATGTGGTTACACTTTACATTAACTACACCTTTATAATGCAGTCATTATGCATTCATTGAACATTCAAAGCACCTTCATAATGCATCCATAGAACTGTCATAAGCAGCATGAAAGTAAACCTTAACATCATACCATAACAGCTTTAATAAAACATGAATAAATATATTATAATGACAAACACTATAATCATGTAATGTTTATATTCTATGAAATCATTTTGAAGGTTAATTGTGTTATGGCGGGGCATAACATAGGCATATGACATGAAAAGGTGATGATTCACAGAGTGGCTCTGAGAAAACAGGGTTTATTAATAACAGTGAACAAACTGGGGGGAAGCAAAGTAAAGAGACCACTAGTGGCCAAAGATAATCAAGGAAAAAGTAAAGAACAAACTAAAGCAACCACTAAGTAACTGAGCAACACAGGGAGCAGGACTAGGAAATCTAGCTAAGCCACAACACACCGTGACATGTGCACAACAAGCAACAGGTAGAGTACTTTACAATTAACAAGCAAAGCAATTAAACAAGCAATTAAACTAGGGGCTAACTACACAAGGAATGGCTAAAAATAAGTACAAGCAAAACCTAAATCAATGTTTCCCATCTCAATCCTCAGGGAACACCAGCCAGTCTTCGTCTTTGCTCCCTCTCAGCTTCCAGCTAATCAGGACCACCGAATACCTGGTATAGATGCACTGGGAGCTGAGAGGAAGCAAAAACGTGGACTGTCCAGTGGTCCCCGAGGAAAAACTGACCTAAACCAATAAGGCATGGGTAGGGTAAACTGTAAACTGGGACATAGGCAGGGCACACCAAAACAAGGATAAAAAGCTTCCAGCCAGCCTCGAATCCATGTGGGGTTCAGCCTCTGAGATACACACTCAGCCCATTATACTATGCAGCGGTCCTGGGAGTATGGAATCGCACTAGGCGCTCAGGACAAAGAGAGAGGAGAGAAGAGCAATGAATGATTTATGAATGCATTATGAAGATGCAGTTAATGCAAAGCATTACCGTAGATGCTTTTATCCAAACTGGGAAAAGTAAGCATCATACAACAGGTTCAGCCATTCCCTGGAGTGTATGAGTTTGAGGATCTTGTTCAAGGAACCAACAGTGAAATCATTCTGCCAGCCTCAGGGTTTGAATCAGCGACCTTCAGATCATAGACTCTTAATCCCCAGAGCCACATGCCACATATGATGTGTTCAGAAATAGCCTCGATGTATTTTTGGTACTATGCCTAAAACTCCATTTACTGGCTATAGCACTACACTCTTCTTTAGCCTTGACTTCAGAGCCTCTGACAGTCTGCGTTTTTTTTAACATTATAATGCCTCTAGTGGGTATCACACCAACACCAAAATAATGCTCAGACATTCGGCTAACTTTGTCTGTAAGAAGCTCAAATTAGGACCCTCAACAAAATACGTTGTAACTAATTAATCAATTAAAGCAAAAAACACTTGAAAATGATAAACGATAAACCAAACTACACGTGAAATGCTGTGTGTTTATTATGATGAAACTTAAGGATTTTACTGTCACAAGGTCAGATGGGATGCACATAATAAATGCCCCAAACTGAACCGTGCTACCCATACTGCACGGATTTATGCCAGACAGTTCCTGCGTCCATTGGACAGCACACAGCAGCAAGCAGGTAAGCACCAGGATATGAAATCTCTGCAGGGATGAGAGGTTCTAGAACTAGGTGTGCATGGAGTACAGCTCAAGTTCAGACAGCGGTAAAGCTGAGAGGAGAACCCGAAATGGCACAAAAAACTGGGTAAGCAATCATAAAACCAAAACTATGACGTATGAACTATGCTGTATATGCACACTAGCTACACAGAACAGGATTGCAAAGCTTTACACTGCAGAATCAGCAAGAATAATACTCAAGTAGTGTTTTTATATGGCTTTTATATAGCTGTTGTGGTTCCTGTAAAATATCAGAAAAACAACCTTTGAGGGTGCAATTACTTGTCACTGGGTCTGTACCCTCAAGGGTCTGCCAAATATACCCTAGCTGTATGTAAATGTACTATTAAGGGACAGAAATAGACTCTGAGGAACATTTTTGTACCACTGGGGGTACATTAGTGTTGGTTGTACCTACCAGGGTTTACCCTTTTTCTGACAGTGCAGCTTAACAAATCGGGCATTGTGCTAGCGGTCCAAAGGTCATGAGTTCAGTTTCCAGGGAGCATACATGAACTGTAACCCTTTTCCCTGCTGTGAAGTACTTTGGATAAAAGCATCAGTAAGTAAGTATCATTTACAAAGCACATTTAAAACAACATTTTAGTTGACCGAGGTTCTGTACAACCCCCAAGAAAAGTAAAACAAGAGAGAGAAATATCAACAGTAAGCCAGAGCAAGCCATCTATAAAAAAGAACAGTTAACAACCCAAAACACCTCAAAGTAAAAGAATTACAAATAAACAGTGCTGATGAAGCAAAACACTTATCATCAGATAAATTAATGTAAACATTGAGGCCAAGACAGGTATAACAGTGGTATAACTACTTTATATTTTTTACAGATACCCTGCTTTATGCTGGGTATTACTGAAAGAACATTATTGAAATGACTGATGCCTATACAAATATAATATACAAATCTGGGAATAATATTGTAAATTCATGAGTATGTGGGAACATTTCTGCCACAAAAATATTCCCATTAGATGTCTGCATGGATCTTTGGGCTGAATGTTTCCATTTTCCTTGTATTACAGTGTATACTATTGTGTTTCTTTGGAATTTGGATTCCTCATCTGAGGTTTCTACAGGCACTGGGGTCGAGCATGAATGACATCATCGCCAGAATCGATCTGTTTGTTCCCAGTTCTGGGAACTTGAATCTTTGGTGTAGCAAAGGACTCAGAATGAGCAATGACACTGTGTGGCACACTGTCTCTATCTGATGAAATCATTGAGTCTGGAGAGGTAGTTTTGGCAAAATAATAATAAAAAAAAGAATTTACAGAAAGAGTGCATGTCTTGGACATCTGGTTTCCTCGCTGCAAGGTCAATGCATGTAATTCCTCATAATTCACTGATGCACTGTTCTGTGCTGCCCGACATAGAAAAACATCATCCACTACACTTGGGAAAGGAGACCAGTAATGGTCACGCAGTACAGTGTTTCAGCATAAGCTAATGTTTCAATTATTGACCGAAACAATTACATCTGGCTTCTGAAAAAAGGTCTGTCCACTTCCAGTAAAAGAACATGATGCAGGCAGAGGAGTCAGATTTCATACAAATATTCAGCCAAGCCTTGCAGAACAACTAAATGCGGATGGAGAATGCACTTTTCATGATATATCTTTTATGGACGCAAATTATCAGACAGGAAAGATTTAAAAATAAAACTAAAAAATAATGTAGTAGGCCTGATATTAATGTATGCAACAGTATAAATCTTTTAATTGTTTTGAGATGTAGAGACTAATCTTAATTTTGAAGTGTAATGTCTACTAAATGCAGAACCACTCACCCAGTGGGCAAACAATGATTCTGCGTTTTTTACAAACGATTTATTTTCTGCGTTCATTATAGTTAATTCTTTAATGCATTCATTGATATGTCTTCATTATCACTGAACTGCATTAAATATAATTAAGAATAATGATAAGTCAGTTTTGGATGCAGCGACAACATAATTTCACGTGTAGCCCCACCCCCATGCCTTCGGACGGTGCTGATTCGCTCAACAGGACATCAGATGAGATGCGCGAGTCTCAGCCTGAATTGTGCCCTGGACACGATCTGCGGAGGTATAAAAAGCAAAGCCCGTCTTTTTATTGCCGTCATCTGCTCGGCCGGTTAGCAGCGAGAATGGCGGCGTCAGCCGGACCGGTGACTGATGCTGATGCTGCGTTTCATATCGCAGCTTCCAGGAAGGCTCAACGATTCCCAGGCAGCAAACTTTACCTGCTTGTAGTTATTGGGGAAATAGTGTCGGAGGAACAGCTGAAGTGTGCGATTGAAGACATCGAAAGGGGTAAGAAATACTCAAAATTGTCCTTTTCATAAACTCTATTAAGAAAAATCACTTTCTGTGCATTGTGGAAACTTGCGTGCTTCACTTTGAAGCTGTACTTCACTATTACTATCCATTTCAGGATTTTATGGCCCCATACCTACCAATTATTGCGGAGACGTGTTTAGTTAAAACGCAATGATTTTACAGTTTTCCCTGTTGTTTTAACATGGAAACTCCGTAACTCTGTGATCTGGGGTTGAAAACGTCATTTGTCTATTACTATCTGTAAGTGTTTTATATAAAGTGAAAACATGCGCTAATTATTTAGCATGCATTTTACCTAGCTGAAAAGGTGTTGTTTTCACACGAATGTCCGCCGGCGTCCCGTATCTGCGTAGTTTCTGTCAAACTATGGCTCCCCAATAGTCACTATTATGAACTTACAAGTAGCCTAAATTGCAGACTTATTTGGGAAATAAGCCATTGAGTTAAAGTAAAAGCTAATATACAATACACTGGATATAAGCTCACTTCGTATAAGTTACCTGGCTTTTGCGGACCAAAATTCGATTTCAAACGCGTGAGTGGTAAAAAATACGTGGCATTATGTTTGAAGAAATTATAAATGGGAACTTTTCTTTAGTTCATCTGCTCAGACGTCATTTGAGTTATACAACGTAATAATACTAATAAAAGTGCGGACTCGGCTGCTTGCGTTTGATTGCGCAGGGACGCGCGCTCCTGGGCGCGGCTCGGTCCGCACTGCGGTGCTGTCGAGAAGATTCAGGGAGGCAGTGCTGGACTGAGGCAGCCGGCTTATACCTCAGGAAATGTCTCTGATTCCACGGCAGCGTGGGACGCTGTAACTTAAAATAAGTTTGTTTAGTAACACAGACAACTTTGTAATTAATGATATTTACCTCGCTTTGGAGTAGTTTTAGGAAATCTGTACAACGACAACAACAACACCAACAACAACAACAACAACAATTATTATTATTATTATTATTATTATTATTATTATTATTATCAACATCATTGTCTTCTACCACTTGGTGACATTCTTAGAAGATTTGGCGTTCAGTTTCATATTATTTATTTAGCAAGCTTGACTTAGCCCTTCCTTCTCCCATTCTCTCTGATTGCCTACCTGAAATTAAAATCTGGTTCTCAACTAATTTTCTCAAACTCAACAATGATAAAACTGAGGTTCTTCTTGCTGGCACTAAATACACCCTTGACAGTTTCTCCTTGTCAATTGATGGCTGTATGCGTGTAATTTGCACGGGGGCTACAGGGGTCATGACCCCTGCAACAATCAGATCCAGCCAATATAACCTCACCCCCCCATCACATCATTCCGATTAATAAATAGTTTAACCCCCCCAATGGTAGACCCAAAGTTACGCCCTTGGATGGCTGCATAGTCTCTCTCTCTCCTCAGGTTAAGAGCTTGGGTGTCATCCTTGACAGCACTCTTTCCTTCAAAACACATATTAACAATGTTACCCGGTCTGCAAATGCATTTTTCTGGTAACATCTCGCATTGACTACTGTAATTCCATACTGGCAGGCCTCCCCCACAAGCTCCTTCATAAGCTTCAGTTGGTCCAGAATACTGCTACTTGTATTATTACTAGATCCTCCTCCATTAAACATATTACCCTGGTCTTCTGTGAACTTCACTGGCTCCCTGTTAAATATCATATTTAACTTCAAGATTTTGCTATTAACTTTCAAATTTCTCTGTAACCTGGCACCTCCATAACTTACTGATCTTCTGCATATTTATACACCTGCTCATACTCTTAGATCCTCCTACTCCAATTCCCTCGCTACATCCACCATTCGCTTGACTACCTTTGGGTCAAGATCCTTCAGCTCTGTTGCTCCCCATCTCTGGAACTTCCTATCCCAAGATATATGCAGCATTTCCTCACTTTCCACCTTCAAAACCAGACTTAAAACTGGTCTTTTTAAACTTGCTTACTTTCTTTAATCTTTTGATTGCACTGTATATTGTACACAGTTGCAATTTTTATGTTTATGCTTTATGCACACATATACATGTTGTTTTTTTTATTTTACATTGTCTTTATTCTATTTTATTGCTTTTTTCCTACTCCCTGTCTTTGTATATTTCTGCTCATTTTTTGTACGGTGCCTTCAAATAAAATTAGTATTATTATTTTGTTGTTGTTGCTGTAATTCACTGACAGAAATTGGTTTAAACATGTCACCCGTGACTGTGGGATTCAATATGCTTGACCTAACCATTGCAGCTTGAACGATTCACTACTCCTGGACAAAATCCAAATGTACCTAAATTAAAGAATTCACCCAAATGCCCGTCTTTGTAGCGTACACGCTGTAATCCCTCTGCTTCCACAGGAATCCGTTCATGGGACGTGGACCATATTAACTGTAAACTGGACCAGGAGCTGAAGCTATTTGTTTCACAACACTCTGCTAGCTCATCTGACGGGAAAGGTAGTTTTGCGAAGTTTTCTTATTCCATTACACACCATTACTGTAAGTCTATAATTGCTTCATTACTCTCTGAATTGTTGCACTTTTGTTTTTTTAACATTATAGACAGACATTATATAAGTATCTAATACCTAAGTATTTATTTTTTTCTATATAAGTATCTAATTGATACTTACATCGGATCGAATAATAGGTATAATGAATGCTGTATAGCGGTCAGTTGTACATTACTGATTACTCTGCAGATTGTCACCATGATGTGATTCTGTCTCATTTTTCAGGAGAGAAGACTTTGCACTACAGAAGTGATGTTTTGGAAGCTGTGGTTCTCATTAACCCATCACACGAGACTGTCAGCAATGAGGTATGACTTTTTATGTCCCGTTTTTTTCCTGCCACATCAGAAGTAAGAATTTTATGTTTTGCTTTTCTTTTGGCACTGATGTATACATTTTTAGCTTTTTTCTATTTTGCTTTTAGTAGCACTAACTGCATTTAATATGGAGCTCATATGGTATTCTTTTATATAATGTATTTCTAACAGTCATGTGTCATATGAGCATAACCTAAAAAAACTGTCAAACTGAACAAACATTATCGGATTAAATCTTGCAGTTTATCATTTCCATCCATCCATCCATCCAGCCATCCATCCATCCATCCAGCCATCCATCCATAGTACTTATCCAGTATGGAGAACCTGGATCGTACTCCAGGCAGCACAGGGAAACACATTGGATGGGATGCCAGTCCCATGTTTCCTTGTTAATCAATACCAGCCCTTTATTTAAATGTCTGTTCTGCATATGGTTATGAATGATTATAAAGTAAAACTCATGTGCACTGATAGATATTCACCGGTAGCTCCACATTCCAAAATTGATTCACATAACAAGAGAAACTGGGAAGACTTTTAAAAAGTTCCAGTATTAATTAACTTTCTTCTTATAATTTTTCCACTTTGTCAAGTACTTCAGAATTAAAAGCAGTTTGTTTGTATCTAAAATGAAGAAAATATCTGTGGTAGTTATTTCAATATGAATGAACACCTATCAGAATACATATTCCGTGTAGTGATGTTCTGCTTAGATGGAGAACAAATTCAATGAACATTTGGTTGGGATGGGGGGGAAAAAATAGTAATAATGTATATGTGGTATGCATGTTATCTGCTTATTGCTGTTTGTTGGTGTTTAGGTCCGTGTGATGGTCTCTGATGCTTCCAGAGACAAATTGCTGGTACTTTCTGGGCAGTGTTGCAAAAACTCTGGGGGACTAGTTCTCCAGTCTGGAAGCTTCTCATTTCACAGTTTCATAGATATATTTACAGATCAAGAGGTAAGTTACTCTTGTTAGTTTTCAGTATTTGCAATATTACTCTGCATAATTTGCCTTCTAAAAAGATTTTTTTGCGAACACAAAGCGGAAGAAAACTGAATCAGTGTTTCTGTTACAACAGATTGGTGAATTGCTTAGTACCGTACATCCGGACAACAGAGCAAACTTGACCTTGTTCTGCTCAGATGAAGGGGTTTGGAAAAGCTCAGATATGGACATGCTCAATCTACAAGACTTCATTGATTTAAAGCTGAAGAACACCATTGTATTGCCTCAAATGAACAGCCTGTCAGAGTTCACAGAGCATATCTTTGAATCAGTGGAAATTCCCTCACCATTTGACCTGCTGGAACCTCCCAGCTCTGGAGGCTTTCTGAAGCTCTCGAGGCCCTGCTGCTATGTCTTTCCAGGTGGCAGAGGAGATGCCACCTTGTTTTCAGTCAGCGGATTTAACATGTTAATCAATGGCGGGTCAGAGCGAAAGTCTTGCTTCTGGAGGCTGATTAGACATTTAGACAGAGTGGACTCGATCCTGGTCACGCACATTGGGGATGACAATCTGCCCGGGATCAACAGTGTGCTTCAGCGGAAAATAGCAGAACAGAAAAGTGATCAGTCCCAGAACCCAGCAGCTGTTGGCGAATGGGCGAGAAATTTTATCTCACCGGATGTAGGGGTTGTATTCATGAACGTTCCTGAAAACTTTAGGAAACCTGTGCATAACCTCAGAGTGAGAGGGTCTATTGAGGAAGCATCCATCACACTAGACTGCTTGGATCAACTGTCCATAAAGCCAGAGCCGCTCCATCGTCCCTCTGGAAATTCTCTAGATCCTATTCTATTATTTCAAAAGATGGGTGTTGGGAAGCTAGAGATGTATGTGCTAAACCCAGCTAAAAAGAGCAAAGAATACAAGGACTTAATGAAACACTGGAATGACAGTTATGCAGACAAAGAGTCAAATTATATTGATTCTGAGATCCCAATTTCTTATTTAACTTCCATTTCAACCTTGATGGTATGGCACCCATATGACCCTTCTGAGAAGATAGTTCGTGTCTTGTTTCCTGGCAACACAACGCAACAAAATATATTTGAGGGTTTGGATATGATCAAGCATTTGGACTTCCTGAAGAAGCCAGTGGTCACTCAAACAGAGTTATCTTCAAACTTTTCACAGACAGAAAAAGAAGTCAAAATGAAAAGCAATAGTATCGGCAAGGAAAGTCATATGTTGGCTTCAAGGCCACCAGCTAGCCTGGGATGCAGAGAAGACTCAAAGGGGGAATCACAGGAAATATCAAAAACTGATTCTGTTCAAGAGGCAATGAAAGTTTTTGAAGTAAAAAATAATGCGCATCTTGAAATGGGAACTGATGCCCATGCTTTGGAGCACAAAGCCAAAACGAAACCAAAGCAAGAGTATGATACTGAAAAGACACTGAAGACAATGATAAAAAAGGAAATTGAGAAAGAAGCCAAGGCTAAAATAGAAGAAAAAATACAAATGGAAGAAACAAAAAAACAGGCAAAAAAAGACATGAAAAGGGATATGAAGAAAGATTCTCCAATTAAGGAGGCAAAGAAAGAAGAAAAGAAGGGTGTGAAAAAGGATATAAGAAAGCCCGCAAGGGATCTGAAAAAGCCTACACCTGCACCAGGGGAAGTAAAAAAGTCTATGCCAAAACATAGAATTCCAAAGAGAGAGGACTCACCTAGGAAAGATGCAGGAAGCCCCGGGAAATTGAAAGAGAAGAAGATCAAGGCCCCCAAAATGGAAACTAAACAGAACAAAAGTAAGACTGAAAATATTTGTGCTGGAGCTGTGGTGGACTCTGCAGATGTCGGCATTGAAGAAGCTATTGAATCTGAAAGGTCGTTGATGTCTTCTGCAGAAGATCTTACAAAGGAATTTGAAGAGCTTAAAGCTCAAGGACATGTAGGTTATGTTGTAAATGTTGCTCCAACTTATGAAGAAAAGCGAAAAGTTGAGGACCAGCCTAAAGTAGCTGAGCTTTGTGAAGATCAGCGAGAAACACTTCATGAAGTAAGATATGAGCCAAGAACAACTACTCAAGTTGTAGAACAAGGTCTAGAGACCCTGGATGAACTTTCACCTAAGCGACAAATCAAAATAGGTGTGAGAGAGTTTGAAAATAAAGAGCGTGCGTTAGTCAACTTGTCAAAAGAGGTGGTTGAACAGGTAACCATCATGGGAAGGGAGCAATTTGGTACAAGAGAATGCGAAGGTAAAGAGGTAAAAACTGAAGTTTTAAGCAGCCCAGTTACAACAGAAACAAAAGAAGACATGCGGTACAAACATGCCCATCTTTTACAGAAGACAGAGAAGGACTCAGTAGAAAGTAATGAATTAAGTAAGTCAGGAACTGAAGTTATTGACAAACAAACATCATTCATTAGTAAACCAGCTAAGATTTCTACTCATCATTCCCCATTAAGTTATCAGTCAGGCATAGAAGGTAATACAGTGTCTGATAAGGAATATCCTCATAGGCCACTTGAGGAATCCACCACCTTGTTACGTACCACACATTCAAAAGCTGATGTTTACATAGCATCAGATACTCACACACCTATACCAGTACTTATGAGCAATGTGACCTCCCAGAATGAACTAAAGTCTTCTGAGCTTTCCAAGTCAGGGTGGGCTGCATCTAGTAGCCATGGTAGAGAAAATATCTTGTTACTTTCTGACAGCATCAAATCAGACTATTCAAAAAGTGACATCACAGAAGGTCAGGATTATCCCATGTCTGCTGCCACTCTGTCACCACCCTCATCATGTGAGGAAGACAAGTCTTATGAGCAGCTTTCTATTAGAATGAATGTACACAGAAACCTGGAGTCTAGGCACCAATTAGCATTGGGCATATCAGACAAACTGCCTGTTGATACTAGTACTTCAGTTTCAGGGTTTCCACTCCTAAAGACATCTGCCAGTGACAGCACCTTAAGACATGACTTGAAACTATGCGCTAAGGAGCTCCCATTGGAAATAGATAGAATTATTTCTGGAGACCCAAATGAAGTGCTTAAATCTTCATGTACTGAACGAGATGACACATTTGATGGAGCTCCCTCTTCACAACTTCCTCTTGAAAGTTTATCCAGTACACTCGAAGCAGTTCCTGAACCCCAAAGTGTTATAAGAGTAGATGTTACAGGTGTAAAAAATGACTTCACAGTTAGTGACAACATTATAGATAACCGTGTTCTTGATTGTGCATCATTGTGTGAGAAGATGCCCTCCCCACTTTCTAGTCCTCCACCTTTGGAATCTGGATCTTCATCAAATGCATCTCTATATGCAGATAGAAAATCACTCGCTGAACTGAGCCAGTCCTCAGCAGATTTATGTCAGGTTGATAGGAAGTTGTCACTGCCTCCAAGTCCATTAGAAGATGCCAATTTAGGCTTATTTTCCTCTTCCCTTGAGAACCAGACTTCAGTAGATACCTCAGCTCTAGGCCATTCCTCAGAAGCTCAATCAGAGGGGTCAGTGAATGTCTCAAAAGATCTTTTACAGGTTCTGATATCATTGGATTCCAATGTGATTGGAGAATTAGTAGACATGGGTAATACATCTGCATCAGAAGGAAAAGCATCAGACAAGTCAGTTACCTCTGATAATGAAGATGTAGAAGAGGACATGATCTCCCTGGCTGCTTCTCACTCAGGGATTACCAGTTATATTCTAGAACCAACATCAGATAATTCTGCAGAGTTAGTCATTTCACATTCCTCATGTGTACTCCAGGATGTACCTGCTCCCCAGGAAACCAGGATAGGGACACATAATCAAGAATTTCCCCAAGCAGTTTCTGTTTCTCCAGATTTTCCTCCACCCAAAGAGCAAATGGCTTTAGAGGAATCCTTAGCACCTTTGAATTTAGGGGAAGAATATCCAGATCACTTTAGAGACGTACATTTTAGCAAAGCTTCCCCAGAGCAGACTAACATTGTGACCAACAAACAGTATGGTACAAATGGCCCTACAGATATGAAATATAGGTCTTTTGACCAAGAAATTTGCCAGACTAAATATGACAAAGCTGAACAGAAGAGATCACCTTCACCCACCATAGCAATGTCAACCTTTTCTGACTTAGAATATAACAAGACAGTGCCAGTAGCAGCAGAGTCTAATACACAGTCCACTTGTAAATCTAAATCACCAGCCAAACCTGAGATTTCACCCCCTTCCTATCTAGCATTGTCCACTCATTCATTTGACTACAATGACAATTTTAGCATCTCTTCCTCATCATCCACACGTTACTCGCTTCTATATGAACCTAACATCATCCAAAACAAAGATCTTCAGAGCAGTAACCTAGAGAGCCAGTCATTTCCTGATGTTTTGAACAGAAATAAAGTGATTGCTACTGGACACTCTAGACCTGATATAGACTTGTGTTTGGTTAACACTTGCGAGTACCGGGATCTTAAGATGGAGCTGTCGCCATCGTTTATTAACCCAAGCCCCTTGGAACTTTTCGCTGCTGATGCTAATGTAGATTCTGAAGATGACTTTGAATCCTCCCCAACACAAGATGTAACTCCAACGCAGAGCACTGGGGACCCTCTTCCACTTACTTTCAGAGATGGCCCTCCAGCTTCCCCTAAACCGGACACCTGCACGGTTGATCCAGTGGCTCTGACTGATAATCAAAGTTCAGCAATGAAAGGGGCCAAGGAGAGACCTCTTACCAAAAAGCCGGGCATTAAGACGAAACCTTCCCCAGCAGTAAGGAAAAGCGGTGCAGAGACCACCTCAGCCGGATCCCCAGACAAGACGAGTAAGACCGCATCTCCAAGAAAGAAAGATCTTTCGGCTTCCAAATTAAAGGGGACTGAGAAAAAGGGGAAAGAGGAAAAAAATGCAAGCAATATTAATGCCACAAAGGCGCCAAGAACTGCAGCACCGGGTAAGTGTCCGTCCCACTAAACTAACAATTTCCTATGACATCACATATCGCTCCTTGGACGAGACAAGATAAATTATATCAATTTCTTACAGGTTCTTTTCCAATATCATTCAGTATTTGAACTGGACAGGGGTTTTGAATTGGTGGAGCTGCACCTTAGATGCTTAGGCCAGATTTCTGATTTGAATTGCTTTCTGTTACACCTCTAAAAATCAGTTCTTCCAAAACAAAGCATGTGGGTAGTATAAACTGTATAAATGAGTATAAAGTGCATTCTTCCATTGATTGCTGTGTTCAGCTTTATTGTTCAGTTGTTCGTGTTTTTCAGTGTTGTTTTAAGCATGGACAAACCTTCTTTCTTGCGGTTTGTTTACTGTTCCAGCTATTAAATTGGCATTAATTGACCAAAGATGACCATTTTCAAAAATACAGGGCCGATGGATTATTAAAAGTTCTGCTGATTTTTCTTGCATTTAAGGGTCTGGCAGCGGTAAATCACCAGAAAAGTCTGCAGCAGACGGCCCCCCTGTATACGTGGACCTGGTGTACATTCCAAGCCATGGAAATGCCAAAAATGTTGATGCTGACTTCTTCAAGCGAGTGAGGTCATCCTACTATGTTGTCAGTGGCCACGACCCAGTGGCTGAGGAACCCAGTAAAGCTGTTCTGGACGCCCTTTTGGAGGGGAAATCTCAGTGGGATCATAACCTGCAGGTTAGATGTTTGTTTTTTATTCATTTGAACCACTTATTGTGTACACTGCGCACACTGAAGTCTAAGCTGCATGCAAAACTTATGGTACTTGCACGGCTCTTTCTGGATAACACTTTACTTGACGGGGCACAAATACTTCGCAATAACTCAGTTTCCACTGAAATACGAATCATGAACAAATTGTAAACAAATACATTCACTACTTGAGATAAAAGATGTCACAATTCATTAATGATGACTAACATGAGATCAGTATTTTACCCTCAGTAGTTCACAAAGGTTTACAAAATTACAGATATACAGTAGTAAATATAGTAACTGCTTGAGACAAAACAGGCATCACAATTCATTAATGATGAATTAACATTTGTCAGGTCAGTATGTAACTAAGACTAAATCTTAAGTAATAGCATAACCATACACTAATACAAAAGTAATAGCATAATGTTATATTATGTGTGCCCTGTCACGTGTTACTTCTTTCTGGAACTATCATGTTAGATGTTTTAAGTATTATATCAGTCATATCAGGCAGGATTTTATGTGTAGAAATGTACTTTCAATTTTTGTTGGCCAAATCAAACCTTAACTGGACAGTGAGCAATGTACAGTAAGTGGCAGTCAGATTCTGGCCCACAGGTCACCGTGATCCCGACTCACGACTCGGAGGTCATGAAGCAGTGGTACCAGCAGACCTGCGACGAGCAGCAGAGGCTCAACATCATCGTTCTTGCTAGCAGTAGCACCGTGCTGATGCAGGACGAATCCTTCCCTGCCTGCAAGATCGAGCTGTGATCCACATGTACCACTCCGCAGCTTCTATTTTCTCTTGAAATATATTTATGTGTATGAAATTGCAAACTATAACCAGTGTAGAAATTAATACCAGTAATAATACAGTAGTGATACAAGTGCATTTTAGACTAGGGTTGTCACCCGTCCAGGATTTCCCAGACATCCTGGATAATGGTCGTCTGTCTGGGAAAAAACTAATTTAATTGCAAGACACGGGATCAGCCTCCGTATCAAAGAAAGCCAAACAAGCCTTTGGAATGGTATGGCTACGTGCAGGATTTTCAGAACAGAGGTGGCTGCCCTACTTTAGACAACCCTTCTAGCTCCTAAACAGTTGTAACTGTTTGCATCATATATGGATTCATAGTGTCAAATGACAGGAAAGATGTTAAACCTTGAACTGGACTCCTTTGAATGGACATACTATAAAACCGCAATGGTGAGCTTTGAGGTAAATATTTGTATGTAAGTGTTATAATATTCATAGTGAAATTAACCATATCTTTTGTTTAGAGTATATTTAGGACAAAGATGTAGACAAAGTAATTTACAGGGATAGTGAATGTTTTTGCCCTGTTTAGTGATATAATTATTAGGTGTTTTTTTCCTGAAGAGCATTGACCGCAGAGTATAAGCCATAGAGTATCTTTAGAAAGACACTTATGAGAAATGTGCACTACTCATGTTTTTAGGTAACAGTTACTTCTGTAGAGAATGAAACAGCTGTGGTACTAAAATATTGAAATAGGACGGCATAAAAAATGTAGTTTACATATAAAAGCATAGATTAGTAGTCTTTTATGTACAGAATGGAAGGTAGAAAAAACAGGGTAAGAATGAAAGATTATGCAGGGTTCATTATGCTAATTTTTGCAAAATTTTTATGTATTTTTGAAATAGAATTAAGATATAAATTGAGTTTTGTTCCAGGGATTAACTGTCGATTTACTTTAATTCTACCTTAATTCTGAATTTCATTTGCACTATAATATAAAAACATCCATCCATCCATCTTCCAGATACTTATAATGGACTGGGTTTCAGGGTGAAATATTAGAATTACTAGGAAACAGAAAGTATTCAAAACTTTTGTGAGACTGACTTTCCATTCACCTGCCCCTGGGCCTATGTGTGAGGAGTCTGCATGTCATCTACTGAAGTATCTTTTCTCCAGGTACTCCGGTTTCCTCCCACAGTCGAAAAACGTGGCACATCTAAATAACCCATAATGTGTGAGTGTGCACAGGCTGTTCCCTGCCCTGTACTGCCCTGAAGAGGCTTCAGGTTCCTCACAATCATATATTAGATAAGTAGTTGCAAGATGAATGGATGGATGCACGGATGGATTCATTTCCACCATCAGAGTTTCTAACAGTATATAAATAAAGGCGAATTAGTAGAGTTACCTTTATGCATTTGTTAAATGCCTTAAAGACAACTTCAGCAAATTCATAGCTTAGAAAGACCCACTGTTATCTCATAGCTAAAAATGTTACAGTAATGAGTGATTATTATTATTATTATTATTAACTTGCAGGGTCACACTGTGGTTGAGTGCATCCAGTTTTTTTACTATGCAGTTTTGTACAAGTCTGTATTTCTTACTAATGCTATGAAATCTCAGTGGTTCACTGAAGATGTTACTTATGGTAGGTGCACACTATTATTTTTAAAGGCAAGGAACAACATCCCAAGCAGGAAACATACAGCCAGAAGGACCAAAGTTCAGTGGAAAAATGTGCTTTTCTACAAATCACACTTACTTCACTTGTTATGAAGAACGAGGTACAACATCTCACCGGGCTTCTATTGAAAGAATAAACAGGTGGCAAGCTACTCAATTCAAACAATTTTACCAAAGAAGCAAGCTACATTAAATCCATACACCACAGACAGTGTTACAGTGTGTCAACTTCGAAATGCCTAAGTTTTATCAATCTGTAAATCATGTAAATTAGCGCTGATGCTAAGGGCCCAGATGCCAATGATAGCTACATATTATAAATAGACACATCATTCTGTGTTCCAGGATATAATAAGACCAAAGACCACACAAGTCTGACACCCTTAGGTAACAATAGGTATCCTTTTAAAGTGTTCTGAAATATTTGCCGCAGCCTATCCCAACAGTAAATGCTTGAATATGTAAACAGCAGAGTCCCCGAGCAGTCTGTCGTTAATCTCACATGAATGAACGCGAAAGCATTGAGCACTTCTGTAACAGCTAACCGCTAATAAACCTCCATCAGTGCTGATCTCTGTCTTATCTTTCATCAGCATCAAGTAACACTCCGGAAACCAGAAACAATTATGAATGCATGGTTGTGCATAAACACATGCACCTTTCTGTCTGTATGTGGCTGCCTATGTATATAAATATACTAAATAAGAAAGCCTTTAACTGAGATAGGTTTAACAGCAAACACCTGCTCCTGGACATACAGAGGACCCCTGAAACCCTGTTAACAATGGGGTCTCAGAGAGATCTCACCTACTGCTGAGCAAATGTTTTGTGTAAAGTTTTTTATATATATATATATATATACACACACACACACACACACACACACCGGCCACTTTATTAGGTAAACCTTGCTAGTACCGGGTTGGACCCGCTTTTGCCTTCAGAACTGCCTTAATCCTTCGTGGCATAGATTCAACAAGGTACTGGAAACATTCCTCAGAGATATTG
>JAODKN010000041.1:7352857-7369541 GCA_026774425.1 Petrocephalus zakoni
CTTGCCATACACTCTCCACCTCCTGGGGTGTCCAAATGTGACACATTTGAAATGTAATGCTGCATTCAAGTAATAAGTCTACTGTTATGTGCCATAAGGTTCCTGGGGTGTGTTTGTGGGTCGCCCCGGTTCCTCCTCCTGGCTTCGCCTGCCGGCTGGTTCTTCAGCTCCGCCCTTCATCCCACCTCCTGGACTCCGGCCACACCCACAGGCACCACTCCTGACTCCCGGGTCCTGGGCTGAAAAGGGCATCAACGAGCCCCTTCAGCTTTTGCTCATTGTTGATTTTGGTGATTGTGGTTTTCTGATTGTGACTGATTTTGCTGTGTATGACTTTGGATTGTTTACTGGTTTATTCTTTGCGCGGTGATTACAGACTTTGTGTATGATTGTGTGTTTGTGGTGCGTAGGGAGTTATGAATGTCCCATTATATCTTGCTCACTTGGACAATTATATATATGAATACATATACATGGATAGTTACTCATCCACATTCTCATGTCTCACTTAGAGAAATTGGGAGTGAATTGAAGTTGTCAGGGTCGGTGCCTGTCCGACCCTGTCTTTTGTGTTCTTCCCCTTTTGGCCAGCTGCTGTTGCTGGCCATCCTGATTTTCGCCAACCCTGCGTGCGTGTGTGTATGTCTGTTTGTTTGTGTATATATAACACATACGCACCGATCAGTCACTTATCCATGAATGGCGAGGCCATGGCTGATTGGATTTACACGAACAGACACTGATTACGTGTGCGAGCTAATCCTCAGACATCAGTTACATTCTCCATCCTACCAAAAATCTTGGGACCCGCTGTCTATTTTTAGCCGCCCGCTCCCGCCTGTAGCAACCTTAAAACCACCCGCTCCTGCGAGATTTCCATTGGATCTGGCGGGACCCGCGAGATCCCAGTCCTAGTGCAGGACTCGTGTTCCTTCCTGCTGGTAAACAAATTGCTCCGATGGTGAATAATAATAATTTGAATAGGCAGATACTGAAATACACCAACTGAAATGCATAATTATGCTATGAGTAAAATGCATATTGGAATGTAAGATATCAAGATGTGACTGAGCCTATTAGTATAAATTAAATACTCAGTTGAATAAATTTTATATGCTGTACTTTATTTCAGAGATTTCTTCCTAGATAATCTACAGGACAGTAATCAGCATGCAGAACCAAAAGTTACATATTATGCCCAGATGAGTCAGGCCCTTAATCTGCCTGCTGCCTTACTCAGCCTATTGCAGTCATCTGCAAGGGCGCTGCCCCTATTATTCCAAATCTCCTGCGCAGCTTCCTTCCCCAGTCCCAGCTAGTTAACTGTTAGTTGTCAGCACTCTAACCTTTAAGGACATTGGTAGAAAATGTGAATAATGGACATCCAGATGAACATCACAGCACTGCCTGGTAAAAATAAGGAGACCTGCAGCTAATGCTTATTATGGTTTCTGTATTTATGCAGGAAAAAAGGTTTAAGAAAACATTTTCAAATAAAAAAAAAATTTCAACAGTAGCAATTTATTATTAAATTGAGAAATATTTTGTAAGAAACTGGTAGATGGAAAGAGGAAAATAGAATGTTGTTGACAGCCTACTTAAGTACTCGAAGGACAAAACACTGAATAATGACACCAATTATCATCTTTGGAGTGTAACTTGACATGTGTAACTGACATGGCCTTAGGGTAGAAAACTATTGCTTCAGAGCGATAACCAGATCTACTACCAGATGTCAGACCGACCACCCCCTCTACAATATGATTGGTTATCTCTCTGAACCAATCATTTTTCATTCTGCCCTAATAATGAGTTTTTGTGGAAAACCTCTCACATGCAAACTGTCATGCTACACACAGACAGCAGGTGGAGCCAGCAAACCAGAGACCCTGACCTTTCATCCCAGAATCCCAGGAAGTGATATCATTATATTCGGGTGGTGGATTACTTGTAAGACAAGAACCATCTGTATCTCAAAGATATTTGAGCTGATCAGTAAGTTCTTCTCAGCGTTTCGTCTAGTCTAACTATAAAGGACCTTTGTTTATTCTGGTGTCTACTTAACTAAAAATCAGAATCAGAATACTGCAGGGTAACAGAAATGCACAAAGACAGATTAGATGATCATTCCTTTGAATTTGTTGTTTATGACGGTGATGGCCCTAAGATATGAACTGTTTTTCAGTCTGTTTGTACAAGCTTTTACTGCTTTGTACCGCTTGTCTGAGGGCAGCAGTTCAAACAGGTGATGTGCTGGATGTGATGTGTCCTTCGGGATGCTCCTGGCTCTTATGGAGCAGCAGGACCTGTAAAGCTCCTCTAAGGACAGGAAAGTACAGCCGATGATTTTCTGAGCCAAGTTAATGACCCTCTGCAGTGCATTTTTTTTCTCCTGCAATGCAACTGGCAAACCACATGTAAATACACTAGGTCAACACATTCAACATGCAACATAAACAAATGTTTGCTTTGTAAAGTTTTGTAAAACAAAAACCTTTTTTTAACCCGGGTTTTTCTTCTCTCAATGAGTTTTGTTCTTTTTTTCCTAGTAAAGGTTTTTTTACTCACAGCTCTACCCTCAGTCCTCAGATGTTTTTCCCTTGTTTTGTCATCATGTGGTGAATAAATGCAGGGCGGACTTGCAAAGAAAACTCATCCCGGAAATTTGCCACTGGCAGGGGGGAGGAGTCTGTTCTCTGATCACATTATCCATCATTAATTATCTCCTGCAGTCGACCTGAAAAAACTCAGCAATGTTCGACTGGTTAGGAACCCCTGGTTTATTGGCTACATGATGCCGGGGTTGGGGAAGAAAGACCAGCCCTCATAGGACTGGCCCACTGGGAAATTTCTGGAACTTCCGGAGGGCCAGTCTGCATCAACATACATATGAAATAAGTACACAGCAAAAACAGCATTACAAATATACATAATTTGGTGCAAAATGTATTTGCAGAACCATATACATTTGCCTAAACACAATTTTCAGATCAGGGTAGAGTTTATGCACAATTCATCCCTCCATCACTACTATCAAAGGGCCCTGAATCTATCTTACTGTATGACAGAACTAGCTTTCTTAGGAAGTTTCTTGAGTAAACCAGCTTCATTAATTTTGATACCCCCTCCCCAGGCAAACAGAGTGCTACTTCCCTGGCTGCATTCTGGGTCAACATTTGGGATCTAAACATAGGGTCAGGATGGGTAATGATAAGTCGTTGATTCTGAATGAGCTTGTCATTTAGTGGAACACGTTTTAGTGCACTTTTACTAAAAGCAATATCAATACAATAGTGCATATCTGAACATTTATTTTCTGACATATTTGACATGTTGCCATATATGTCAGTACAAACTAGAAGAACAACAACATACAATGGTAATAACTAACCCAAAAGCCATGGGCACAAGATTGTAAATAACCTAATAACCTGTCACCGTGTAAATACCTAGTGATGGCAGTTTTAGCACTCAAACTGCAGGGTCGCCAGCCCTCGTGCATCTGGTGTGACACTCATGCTTTCAGTCTCTCACGCTCACGCAAGAAATCCCACTGCAAATGCATATTATTCCATTATAGACCTAAAATTAGATCGAAATTGTTGGCATGGTTTCCAAACCCTACAGGCTACTTAGAAGGTAATAAAACTTACATACATGTACATGAGAGTGCATACTTGTCTCAAATTGAAAATCTCACTCCAGCCAGCATACCAAAGTTGACAACCCTGGAACTGTTTTGAAACCTACCGACACTTCTGGTTTCAAATCAGGACTGCAACTCTGTTCCGAAATGGCAGTTACATGATCAACCTTCTAGTGTATGATAGTTCAGAAGGACTGCCAACCCTGAATGTGTTTGCTGGGTATTGCAGCATTTGTGTATTTTTAGCTGCATTTTCTGGTTAAACCAAGCACATTGTTCCAGCTTCCGCCATTTATGTGTCAATGCCAAACATGTACCTGTATGACCAGGCTTATGACAATAAAAGCATTCCTCGGACAAATAAGAATTGGTGAGTGGTGGGGCAGGCTGGGTGAATCCATTTGTGTGGAGGGCCAAGATGCCAACTTCATCACTTCTATTGATCTATCTTTCTATCTATCTACCCACCCAGCAATTCCATGTTAGCGGAAGCGACATTGCCTTCCAGGTCAAACAATGCCATCCCTAACAACATGCAGCATGCAGTAATACCAAGTCAAAAGGAACTACAAGTCTATTCTCGGGTCACCTCAATGCAACCACCATATATGAAGTGTTACCAACACAGTTCACATCCAGACTTACAACCATCTGGAAAATGTCCCAAATGAGCTCCCACTTGTTACTTCCCTACTGGTGGCCGATGTTTGCAATGCAAACGCAGGAACTGGATGGAAAACAGATATGGTTCCAAATGGGCTGGTTGGATAATACCAGGGAAAGACAGTATTGTCACATTTCCACTGGCCATATCTTTGGCCTTACCCAAGCCGTACTGCAAGAAAACAGTTTTATATAGTAAATTATGTAAGCCAAAACTGAGCTATGCCCACCCTGACATGGCCCTGCTTAATAGCAGGGCCGAAACAATGACTAAACCAGGGTGGTTGTGTCCAAACCATCTGATTGGTCAAAATACATGTTGGTATGCATGGATTATCTTAGGGGAAAATGGCATATTCTATATATTATTCATTTTTTGTAGAACTGCACATCGCAATGTATTGATGCATTCCTGATAACTTCGAACTTGAACATTTACAACCTCACACTTAAACAAGTATTAGAGAATGGCTGAACGGAATGTATTCGTGATACAAATTTACATAAGCTAATGCTAATTCAGCAAGCGTTTGATGCTAACATAACGCAAAGATTCTCACAGATGTGCTAGAGAAAATTAGCATATAATAAATTATGATGTACACTGTGTAAACAGTGAATAAGCGTCTCTTCGGTTGTATGTCACTGTCGCGTCCAAACTCGGCAAGTTTACCGAGTCGACCCTTCTGCAGTGGGAAATGGCCTCTCTTCGAGGTACGGGTTGGGTATAGCCTGGTGACCGTATGCTAGTGAAAAAGCAGGAGACTTTGAGGACAACAACGACATGCAATGGTAATGGTAATAACACGAGGTGTGTGCTGGGAATACTGGGGGAAGGACCAGCCCTAGGAATACTAACACAGACAGTACAAGTATTTTTGGGCACGTCCCAACCAAACCAAAAGGAGTACAAAATGCCTGCACTACGTTTACATATCCATTCAAGGACTGGCATTTACCCTGAAACCTAGCATTTCTTTTACATCACGCATGAGGTTACTAAAGGTTATTAAACTACGGAGGATTTGTGAGGTTATCTGGACCAGCCTGACATTTACGGCATTTAATGAAACTTTTGTACATAGTAATGTAAACGTTGGGGAAGCTTGGAGCACAGCCAGCTTTACGGCAATCCTGAAGCAGTTGGGATTAATCAGTAATATGATTACTTTGCATATACTGAGTGGCTCTGCTTCATCTTGGTGGCCTTCTTTTCTTCATTAGATGAGGCCATCTATTCCTATTGCCTCCATTTTTGATTCCCAATAGCACTATCCTTGACTATCCTTTCTGCTGCCTGCTCCTTCATATTCCCCTGCACTTCCTCAGTTTGTAACTTGGTTTCAATCTTTTGTTGAGAATTGTCCTGTTAATGGCTCTGTAAGAAATGTAACTGAATTCAGATGGCTGCAGTTTTTCTACCATAATGTTGAAAACAGTCTAAAGGCACGAAACACTCAACAGAGATGACATTTTCCTCTCGTCAAGAAGAGAAGACCGTTATTCAAAAATGTTGTCTGTTATTGTTGATATTAAGTCTTCTCAGACTGCCTCTTCCCTTTAAAGGTAAAGGCAGAGATTTTTCCAAGCAATCTGCAAACTTTACTGTAGCACACAATCAAAATGAAAGCTCATTCCAGCTTTGTCACACACAGATGTAGTATTTAAGTTTGACAGTGATGGAAAGTCCACTTTCGAAATTCTGAACAAATGTCGTGCCAAAAGAATCAGGTCATCATCTGCTATAATGTTATTTTCCCCTCCAGAATTACTGCCATGCGTTATGGTGAGTCACCCTAAATGACATCTTGGAATATCAATGACCAATTTCCTTGGCTTCACACAACATAACTTGACTTATCCAGAAAGTTCTGCCAATGGCTCATTGCCCAAACTGGAATGTGCCTCCCTTCCCCTCGCCCCTTGATAGTGCTGATGGACCCGTGCCAAACGTTCCCCAGACCTGCAGGCAAGGGGAAGGCATGGGGTAGCCACTGCCTCAACACTGCGTTTTTGGCTCTAGAACAGGGGTGGGGAACCTGATCCATGGAGGGCTGGTGTGGGTGCAGGCTTTTGGGATGGCCTTTCCATCAGCCAATAAGAGTGGGCCGCCAGGACTAGAGCTGAGAACCAATGCTTTATTATTGGCTGATTGAGAGGTCATCCTAAAAACCCGCACCCACACCGGCTCTCCATGGATCAAGTTCCCCACCCCTGTTCTAGAAGAATGGCTAGACAGGATATGGAAACACAGACCTTTCCCAACACCACACCCTGCCACCTTGCTGATATCCCATGAATTAGGCCATGGTGACCTAGAGCTTAATCTAATCAAGTGCAGTCTACACTAAACAGTAAGTGGTAAAAGGGAGGGGCGGGCACTGTTAAACTGAATGTAAGGGCTCTTAGCTAATAACTTGGCTGCAGACCTTGCTGCTGAGGCACCACAAGTCTGGTTAGAAAATGTGTACTGTTTGGTCTCCTTGGTTTAGTTATTTTTGCTTTAGCTGATGGGAGTTTTACTTACTCAAATGTTCTGATTTAGTTCAGAGAGATCCTGCAATTGCTCTCCTCTCAGAGCATGTTTATGTAAGAAAAAGTGCCACAAGCTTTGTTTTATCCCACACCTCACTTTGATTTTGTCCTTTCCCTGTTCTTTGATGTGTCTCAATCCTAGAAGTCTCACCTTGTCTGGTTTTTTAGTCCTATGATACAGTCTCCTTAAAATCCTTTGCCTGGATGCTCGCCAACATTTTTCTTGTGGTTCTTTTTATCAATTTGTAAGTTATTAGCTGTACTTGTTAGTAAATGTACTTCATTAACAGTTTTTTCCTTAACTGCCTCTTTTTCACAATCAAAATCTATGATTTATGGCACACTAAAATATTCTGAAAATGTTAGTCCCACTAACATTAACATATCATAAAATCTAGATTATTAGTTGCTACATCTGCACCATATACCCTGGCAGTTCAAAATAGCTATGTTCTTCATAGAGAAACCACATTAGTCATTTTAGACTCACCGAGAAGTAAAATGCCATACTGGTTTAAATGTTCATATAATCCTCCAAGATAACGATCAGGTCTAATCCAGAATATTTGTTTAAGCCTCAAAACCCCCATAATCCCTCCAGTAGCCCCCATTTTCACAAAAGTGGCTCTTTAACTCTCCAAAACAACAGAATAGCTGGAAAAGTTTTTAAGGGACCTGTGTTGATATTTTTGTTACTTCTACTCAAAGTGAATTTGCTCAAGAGTACAAAAGAGCTCCTTAAGGATGTGACATTTGACATTACGTCTGAGCCCATAACTCGCACACTAATACCTATGCGGTGGGGTATAACAAATGCTACTTTAAGAAGGCTTTATAGCTCTGGTTGCCAATTAAGGCAATGGCCTGCTTTGTGTATGGGGTCTGGGGAGGTCAGCATGGCCATAAGCTGCTGGTTTATCCAGAACTCTAGGCTGGATAAACATATGGAAAATGAACAATGGATTCATTATCATTCAAGTGTTGACATTTATTCTAGTATATTTCAGATATTCTCCATATATATCGCTGAAGTCAAATCCTGAAATTTGATCTAAAGAGCCTGAACCAAAACAGGTTGCATTTCACGAAGGGATAGCATAGTGGTTCGTTGCCTGACACATCTAGGACCTGGGTTCAAGTTTCCACCAGGTTTCTGTGTGCTGAGTTTGCATGTTCTCCCCATGTCATCAGGAGGTATATGGGCCTTGTGCCCATAAGCTCCGCAACCCTGAATAGGACAAGCAGTGTCAGAAGATGGATGTGTTTAAGGACAATTCATAGAAATCATTCTTATTAGATGTCTAAATTGCCCTGAGTGCTTCACTGTGTGTTTCTGAAGAATTTAATTAATTTCAATTCACTGCAAACACAGCACAGATGTAGGGCTAAAGTTATTGAAGTAGTCAAATATCAAAAAATTATTTTTGTTTATTTATATAAATTCCCTTTCAAATATATCACAGGTAGCAAAAAATTATAATTTAGAGTGCTCTCATTTTACTATTACATCCGTCTCAACTACAACTCGATAGGGAGCTGAAAAAAAGTACATTATCAAGTAATCAAATTAAGAGATTAGTGTTGTTTCAATATTTCTTTCAATTTAAAGTCAAGTTTAGAACCTTGTGATTCCTGCATCCTGTTAAAAACATGCTGCTATTGTTGTCTTTCTTCCCAATAAAGTGAAAAAACTACCCCTCCTCCCACATGCTTTTTTTGGGTGGGGCTAATTTTTTTAATGCGCATGAGTCAGGTCAATGTATTATATAGAAGTACTACACACACATTCATCTTCATGAATATAAATTATATACATTTTAAATGTACTTCCTTACTCTTAGACTCCCTTCGATGTTTTTTATAGTCAAATGGTACCTGTGGTGTTCCAGCATTCCCCATTTCTGGTCTTGAAAGGCCGTTTAGCAACACAGTCTGCAGATGCCCCTGTTTAAAAAATCCCCATAAAACTTGGCTGTTAGCTGATAAAGATACATTTGGGCAGGGAAATCCGGTTCGGGACTCCATGGCTCCACACAGATGTATAATTAAGCACACAGTTATGCAATTTCCTGCCACAAACATTAGCAGCAGAATGGGTGGATGTATGGAAGAGGTTAGTGACTTTTCACTTGGCGCCATCATATGACACCATCTTTCCAGCAAGTCAGGTTGCCTCATTTCTGCTCTGTTAGAGCTGTCCTATTAGACCGCAGGAGAAGTGATTGTGAAGGTCAAAACATGTGAGAGACGAGTTCAGGTGTGAAGTGGTCGGCCACACAAGCTCACAGAAAGGGACCTAATAGCCTAACACTAATACCTGAACCGAATGGCAGTAAATCCCACCAGCATTGTTCCGACACATAATAGAAAGACTTCCCAGAAGAGTAGGAGCTATGATAGTAACACAGGGTGGACCAACTTCATATTAATACCCTTGGTCTTGGAATGAGATGCTGGAAAAGATTTGTTGTCCACATACTTCTGTGTATTATGCTGATATTCTTACTACTATGAAGATGATATACACTACTCCCAATAAGATAGGTATATAGTGTATATTCTAACCATTTAATGACAATGTTCAAATGCTTATCATTATATGGAAACCAAGCATTATGTGGCAAAGTTAATAACTTTTAAACATTAGATGCTAGCATAGCCTTGCCTTCTGTTGTTTGAGCTGTTTACTAGGCTAGAAGTTTACCACAGTAGCAAAAAATAATATACATGTTTTTTTCTTCTCCTGGTAACAAACTGAGCAGTAAGATATGGCACTGAATTTATTTATAAATGTGGAAAAAACATTTAACTGGACACTAACTCAATGGCAAACTGGCAGATGGGTAGGAATCGAAACAAAAACAATGTCAGAAAAAGTCCCACATAACCACTAAGGTGATTCATATAGACAACATAGATAATTTGGGAAATGTAGTTTGACAGAAAACTGCTTCCACACTTGAGCTGAATTGCAGCCTCTTGTTACTTAGGTAGCATATCGTGTTTTCAGCAGCTGGTTGTGTCAGTCATTTAAATATTGCTAAATTCCAGCACACAAGTTTTTATCACACACTGTACTATGAATGCCATTGTCACCCATTAGAATACTATTATTCAAAATTAGATCCATAATCAGTCATTGCGATTTAATATTATAAAGTGCAGGTCGGAACTGAGCTGTGTGCTGTAGAGGAGGGAATAAATTCCAGGAAAGGAGAGATAGGATCATCAAGGGATGTTTATTAAATGCTTTCTTAAAGATTCTATTCAAAATTTATCACTGATACAATCCTAAATGGAAAAAGAGCGAAGACTAAAATTGTGAAGAAATGTAAAAATGAAGTTGTGCGGTAAACAAGACGGTCGCTTAACCTTCCTGACTCCACTGATCTATTTTCATAAAACAGGTCATGTTACTCATTTGGTTAAAGTTAGAAAACACCCTCCCTCAGCAAGACTAAGAAACTCCTCATACTCCCATCTGCACTGGTGGGAAAGTTATGGAGAATGTGAGCGGCTTAAATTTCCTGGGAATCACCGTGACGGACAGGCATACTCTGACGCACCCTGCTTCAACTGTGATAAACAACACCCAAGAGTATCTCCTCTACTGACACCTGAGGAGCTGAATGCTATGGAACCTATTCCCATTGACTGCATAACCTCCAGTGGCAGAAGGTCCCAAAGCAGCCCTTTAATTGTTATGTATACATGATGCAAGGAAATTCTTACTTACATGCTTCTGGCAGACCATCCATCCATTCATTGATTCATTCATTTTCTGTAAGCACATTTAACTCCAGTTAACCTCAGCATGTTTTGTTTTTTTTGGAGTGTGGGGGGAAACCGGAGTACCCAGAGGAAACTGGCCAATGACACGGGGAGAACATGCAAACTCAGCATACATGGAGCCATGGCGGAGACCACAAACCTGGGTCCCAGAGGTGTGAGGCAGCAGGGATAATGCACCACCATGCCACTCTCCTGCAGACCATATTGGCAGGTAAGTTCAAAAAGGAAACGCAGAATACAAAACAATAAGTACATGGCCAACAATAATTAATTAACACAAAAATTTGCTTGGTGCTGGTGTGGGACCTGTAGTTATACACGTCAGGCACACATTTACCATACCTCTACCACCCGGCCACTCCCTCACCATCTGTCCTTCTACCTTCTATCGCTTCTGGGAAGAACACGCACGGCAGGAAACTCGAATCTGTCTTTTTCATTAATGTTTTAATATTAAAGCCTTGCGCTGTCCCCCTCTGAGGTGCTTTACTCGTACTGTGCGATTTTTACCATGCAGCACCAGCTATGAGCTGGCTGCAGAAAGTTCATGACAGGGGGAGACGTCAAATCAAATAAAAATGCTTAAAATGTTCTTCAGGTCATATGATTAATGGAATGTCTTCACACCTGCAGGTTTGTTAGTTAGATTCATGCATGCTCACTCTGTGCGTGTGCAGTTCGCATGTTCTCACTGTGGTATGGTGGTGTGGATTTCTTTCTGGGCCTTCAGTTTCCACCCATGGTCCAAAGATATGCAGTTCAGGTGTCTCTAAATTATTACAGCAGTAACTGTTAACATGAGGAAGTTAGTTTGTGGAGTTAAATTCCTGCTGTACTGAAATAGGTTTCTCTGTCATGAAGGGCCACAAAAATGGCCCCTATAATAACTCCGCAATTAGCTGAAGCCTTACCTGCTGGCATTCAGTATTTGCATAAAGCTTACCCCTAGCAGTCACTTTCAAGCAGACAATGAAACTGGCCTCTAAAGCTTGTACTGCTCATTTGAAGCACAGATATACTTTATACCTTATTGATCCCAGGGAAAATTGGAAGCGCGGTTCCCAAGCAGGCTTGAGCCACAGCCAGGCACACATAATGTAACAATTGCATCCGTGGGACAGAGATGTTTGAAATCACACCTGATTCCCCCACATCTGTTCTCTTTGTGTACAGACCTCCATACATCATTGGGGCTGGAGAGCTTCTTTGTCACTTAGGTATTACTTAGATTAAGTTGTAATGTTAGGTCATTTTAATATACTGGCCGACCAGATACTGTGTGTAGAACAGACAAACCCGGACTCCCTAGTTATTGTCCTTGGCGACTTTAACAAAGGTAACCTCAGCCACAAACTTCTGGTCCTTAGCCAGAGCGACTTACATAAATGCTTTAAGACTCTATAATGAATTTTTCCGGATACTGGCTCAATAAAACCCAGGCTATGAATACCACCTATCTAATACTCTGTTGGGATCTTAGATCACTGCTACACCACAGTCAACAATGCCTATCACACAGTGCCCTGAGCTTCACTGGGTCACTGACCACTCCATGGTGCATCTAATACCTGCCTACAGGAAGAAATTAAAGCTGAAGAAACCTGCAACACAGACCGTAAAGAAGTGGAATAACGAAGCTGCTGAGAGCCTTCAGGCATGCCTCGACTGCACTGACTGGAATGTGTTCAGGACTGCCACCAACACTCTGGATGAGTACACTGAGGCTGTGACATCCTACATCAGCTTCTGTGAGGATGGCTGCGTTCCATCACGTACCAAGATGAGTTACATTAATGAAAAGCCCTGGTTCACAGCTAAGCTCAGACAGCAACATCAGTTCTCAGCTAACAACACTGCGTCTCAGCTAACAAACTGCAGCGCATCATTCGCTCCATCTCTACAGGACCTGTACAATTCCAGGACCTTGAAAAGGGCAAGAAAGATTGTGGCTGACCTCTCTCACCCTGGTCACAAACTCTTTCAGACTCTCCCCTCTGGCAGCAGGTTGCGGTCCATTAAAACCAAAACCTCACGCCGTAAGGCCAGTTTTTCCCTGCTGCAGCCAGCCTCATAAATAAGGCCAGAGATGCATTCTGATGCCTTCTGACGCTCATCCTCAACCTGTAGTGTGTTTCTAGACTGTGAATTTTGCACTATTGCACATGCTTATGTCTATATTTCACGTTTCAAGCAACTTCCGCTAGTATGTCTATATTACACATTTCAAGCAACCTCCAGCTAGTCAATGAGCTAGAATTTAAACACTTAACTGCAACATGCACTGGAACCTTTTATCCCCTAAATTACTTAAAAGATCACTGAAAGTCCTCATAGGACCCACATTGATAATAATTAACAATGTCCTGGCTGTGGGTGTTGTTCCAGAAAATCTATCCCAAATGGCCCTCTTTCTCCCAAAGATCCTTAAGGAAATAATTATTCCACACAGTATAAGACATACTAGGACAATAAAAACAATACTTGGGGGTGGGCAAAAGCCACAAAATGAGGGTACACCCTGGGAGGCAAAACATATCCAGGATTACCCTGGTGGGCTGCTTTAGGAAGTAAAGAGATGGATCACTGAACACTGATAAATCAAATGTCCCGTACCTGGGGTGACCCACAATGCATTGTCATCAGCACTTACAGCACCTCAAATCTCAGCAATTTCACTTTTACCAAATTAGCCCATAACCTTCATGCAATTTTCCATAAAGACATGTCATTTAATTGTTATATTGACTCCCTGTCTATAATATGCTTCTCTTAACTTAGTAACATTGCCATACTTTTCAAGATATACAACAGAAATGATAAATCAAGTTATACAGAGAACATTACACTATCATAATATTCTTTTCTCTGGGAACACACTCCTTTCATATAGTGGAATCAAAATTATGAAGCAAGAATTAGGAATGAAATTATTACTCCACTGGCTTCTGGTTAAGCACAGAATGAAGTTTAAAATTCTTATTCTTATAAACATTGAACTAAAAGACCAGTGAGTACTATCCAGTCAATAATGCAATTATAATACATTCTGATTTCATATCATAGACAGGTCTTGTTTGCCTGGAGCCCGTCCCCATATTTGGTGATGTATTATATTGCCACCTTGGGGCTTGGGGGGGGGGGTGCTCCAGGGCAACAATAGACACCTGAATGGTAACAGGGACACACAGCAACATAGTAAATGCAGAGCTCGCTCATAGCGGCACCGTGGAATCTCCAGTGAAGCAGCTCACCACTGCATTGATACCACGCTTGGCCCAGTCTCTGGAATTTTGTTCGTGAGAGTTATGGTTGGAGGTGACGGAACGAAACGAGCCACACACTGCTGTGTCTGTCTTTTTTTGGACGGAAATGAGCATGCTGGCATGCATAGTCACACTGCCTTTTCATGACGTAATGGAGATTCCAAAGCCAAGCTGTCTGTATTTTTGAGAAATAGAATCTAAATCGTATCTGTGATACAGTATGTCAACATTATTTTCACACAAAAAACAAGAAGCTGTCCTCATTTCCATGGAACATTCTCCTAGCTTTTGAATAGAAATTTTCCTTCTCATGCAGTTTGGAGCTGGAGTTGGAAATGTTATCATGGCTCTGACTTAATTTCTGGCTTAGCTGTTTAACTTGGCCATGCACATTTAGAAGAAAGTCAGAATCTAGCATAAACCAACAGTATGATTTTTTAAACCTGCAATAGGTCCTCCTAGACACAAGAGCAGATAATACCAAGATGACACACATACTCCCTTCAAAGGTTATAATAGTTTTGCATTAATCATTAGTTTTTATTTCATTTCCAATTTTTGTTTTCAATTTCAGTTTAACTTTTAAAGTGAGTTGCTAGTTTAGTTTAAACAGGCCGAGAATAGTATTGTGTAATAAAAACCTCACCAAAATATAGGACAGATGAATGTAGGACAGATGAATGTAGGACAGATGAAAAACCAAACAAGCTAGCTATAAAATATGTCAATCAATGTATTTGTATATGTGTTTATGTGTTGCTGATCTTAAGGAAAAGATGTTGCTCCATCGATGTGGTTCTTCTGTTTCTCAACCCTGTGTACAGTCATACTCCACCTAAGACACAGTCATAGTCAAAGTAATCCCAAATGGGACTCTGGCACCTTTTCCCTACTTTGGGTGCTTTCCCACTGCAACAAGTACCATACTTTTGGGACTTCAAGAAAGTACCAAAAGTACAGCACTTCACGGTGTTGGTTTAAAAACTGGTACCGAATGACATCACAACGCAAGGCAGGGTATTTTGTACTGAATGGCTCTAGTATATTATAGGGCTGGATGATCTGTGATATTAATACCAATATTGCATGTTATGTTTAGGGGAATTAATTATTGATTAATTATGAATTAATTCATCGTAATTAATTATGAAATATTATGCTTGAGTAGTTGTTCCAATATCAAAGTCTATTATAGGAGTCCCAATTAGTCAATTGCTGGACGATGAATGGAATTCACTCATTACAGTATCGCTAGTTAATCTAAGGTAGACTGTTTGGCCAGCAGACAGTTCCACTATAACCTAGCGACTCTGCTTTTGGCCGTAGAGAGAGTCTCGCAATACTTGAGAATGAGATTGGGACTTAAAATGCTTAGTAGAGGTCTTGCACCAATAAAGTGACCTATTCTGAGCACTTCAAAGAGAAGGAGATTTAAAAAGGTGAAAAAGCATGCGTTTATTCCTAATACTACAACTAATACAGGACAGACATTACACGTAACATAAAATGAACACAAAATCAAGCAAACTGGGTGGAACAGAAAAGCAGTGATTTAGATTTAACTGTGTATCCTGAAAAGATAATTCTGTTCTGCAAAAACAAGCCTATGATCTAAGGCAACCCAAGCTACAAAACAAATGAATTAGAACCAGTTAAATGGGCGAAGAACTGAAGGTGGGTTTACGTGGTTGCAGATGTGATGAGGGAGGAAGTGATGATACAGGAGGTCTTTTTGCTGAGCCTTTTCTTGTATTTCAGTGAAGCTTTCAGTGACGAGGCTTTGGAGTTCTCTGGTAAGCTTCATGGCTGGACCTCTTGGCTTTCTGTAGACTTCCTTTCCTTTTCCTCTCTTCCTTTCTGGCTTCCCCCTTGGACATTCTGGGTGTTTTATGGTCCAAGGTCCATGAATTTGGCCCAGAATTCGACACTTTGACCAATAGTTTGGATCCTCAGTCCGAGGGACGGGTTACAGGCAGTGTGCTAGTGGCCCCATGGATCTATCATATGTCTCAGATCAAGTTGATGTCGATCAAATGAATTTAACTTCAAATGCATCCCATTGTATAACATTCCGTCATCACAGTCACATTCAGAAGTATATTATCATCAGTTTGATACCAAACATGACATCCCAATTTAGGTTCAAACCTCATACAATCTGTACTATTTAATTCATACTTTAAATTACACTGTGAACAATGATTACGACCATCAATGCATAGAATGCATGAATATGCTGCACATCATAAAATGTTGACACTTTTAGGTATATTTTACTGAAGTTATATTCTATTTCATACAGCATGTCTTAACTGGGGGTTGGTTTGGCAGTTATTACTCCATTTAAAAAGAACAGTATTGATTACCCTTTACAAATTATAAAATGTGGTAAACTTTGCTTCTTACAGGGATTTGATACACAAGTTTTACATACATTGCTTCGTTCCTTTCTCTTTAGAGACACGAGGTAAAGAAAGCGCCAACGGCTGATTTATGGGACCAAATAAGCCTTAGGGTTCAGCTTCATGCATGCTAAGAAAGGGGGGGGTTCTAGTTATACAAAGAAAATAACGCTAATACTCTAAAATACTTTGTAGTAAGTAAAAATATATATAACAATGCACATTTTTTGTCTCGGCAACGTATTATAACCAAAATTCCTCTACTTAAGCATTAATGGCAAATTTCACGGGGAGGTCAGACGCTGAACCACAAGACACACACACGGTGGGAAGCTTACACAAAGCTAAGGACACAGGAGGGTCAGACAGGGTGCACACAACAC
>JAODKN010000041.1:7382633-7410067 GCA_026774425.1 Petrocephalus zakoni
CTACTGTAGTAAATCTTGTCCATATTCAGTTTGTGGGTAATCTATTATTTTCTTTCTCAACTTCTAAAAGTTTGATTCAAGGGGGCAGGACGTTTATTTAAGGGGGCATTGCCCCTTCTTGCCCCAGCGTAGAGCTGGCCCCGCTCCATACTGTCCATTCTGTCTGTGTGTGGTGGGTGTAGAGTGGGGGCAGCATTAATGCAGTATATGACTAGTAATGCTGCCTGAAATGTTCATGCCTACTACAAACTAATGAACTGGGCACTGTCTATCATCCTTGATAGATATTTCTATCATCTATATTGCCTGGCCAAAAAAAAATGTGCGCACTTTAATATTTCATTGGATCACCTTTAGCTTTACTTAAGTGGCACATTCATCATGACATTGTTTCCATGTCCTTATGCAACATCTCAACATTTTTTTTCCATTCAGATTTGCATTCATTTTTCGCCAAGATCTTGTATTGATAATAGGTGATTTGAACCACTCCATAAAGTCTTCTTCAGCACATCCCAAAGAATTTCAGTGGGGTACTGATTTAAGATTAAATGGTGACTTTTTGTTTTGGCCAGGCAGTCTGACTGTCTGTCTGTCTGTCTATCTAACAAGAAAAGCAGTCAAAGGTAATTAATAAAAAACACATTTATGACCTAATCAAATGCTGTTTTATTTAAGTTGCGAGTGCTGAATATGAAGTGTACAATTTAATGCTTAATATAAATGCTACATAACACCAGTTAACAGGAACATTTAAAAGAACATAACTAGAATATTAAGGACAGGCAAATATACAAATTTAATATGATCATTAGGTCCTAATAAATATAACTGAGTGTTTAATCAACAGTTATTATGACAACTTAAAACAGTTATTAAAATATTAACAAAGAAATACATGTCAGTATACATTCATATGCAAATGTGTGCATGCATATATACATGGAAATGGTTTCCTCAAAAGGCCCAGTCATCAGACTCTAACAGCCTATTCCAATGTTGGTCCAGTTCATAGTTGCTCATGAACTCATTGTCACTTACTAGAAGAATGGTCTGTATTCTCATGAAATCACTGATGGAGGACTCGGTACACACCTCTGTGCAAGCAACATCAAAAAGAACAAAGTTAGCCATCATATCCCATTTTCTATTATGTGTTACACGTTCTATACAAAGGAGAGGAAGTACATAGAAAACCATTCAAACAAGAGAAGACAACAAAATTCATAAAAAACCTCTCAAATCCAAATCCACACACTTGATAAAGAGGGCACAGGTAGTATTTTTATCATTCTCTGGCTCGACACACTAGTGAGATACTTTCTATATTTATCTGAAGAAACAATTAATAAACATGTAAAAAAGCACCAACTTATACTATGGACCCAGAGGTGCACTTACAATCTGCAAACAAAAAAAGCATTACTTATTATAAGGCAAGTAAGAATTGGGGTGTACCAATTATGGCACACACTCAAAGTGCTTTGTATCTTGCAGTATGTGAATCTGTGTCAACAAATGGCGACTATCTAGTGAACAATCAACAAGTACTATGCTATCTGTACAAGTCAAGACTTTTCCCAACTGTTACTTAACCTTTAAGGGCTTCTCCTGGAGGTGTGACTTTGGATGGAGAGTTTTGTTGTGATGCCATGGAGTAGTTGGCCACTGGCCTTGCCCTCTCTACATATCCTAAGAGTGATTTGGACCTGTAGGTCACCTACAATAAAAACAGACATTATTCACAGCAATAGTTTTGGATTCACTGGATCCATCAAGCAGTGAAACACCGTGCAGTTCAAGGATCTCAATATAACCGGTATCTTAGAGCACTGAAGTCAGACAACTTGGACATCAGTCATCTATTCTAATTCAACAAAGTTTTCACTGACGTAAAAAACATAAATAACCTTAGATCAGGGGTCTCCAACTCCAGTACTGGAGAGCTACTGTCCAGTAGGTTCTCTCTCCTACCTGCCTTCTGATGAGCCACAACTGTTCTCAGATAAATACCAGGAACAGATGTGGCTCATAAGAAGCCAGGTGGAGTAGAAAACCTACTGGACAGTAGCTCTCCAGGACCGGAGTTGGAGACCCCTGCCTTAGATAGATGACAACACAATTGACCTTAGACCCCGCAGAGACATCAGTCCAACCAAAGGGATATTTGTTCCTCTAATCCGCTGTCCTTTTTCCGTTCATGTTTGCATATGTATACGTATTGAGAAACATGCCCTACACTAGCATAAATATCCATTTCCCATAACCAACCCAAGGCAAGCAGTTAATAGTAATGTGTTTTGCCTCAACGGCTTTCTTTCTTTCTACCTTTTTCCATGCATATGTTGGGCTCACAGGAACACTGGACCCCAAAATAGACCCAACCCATTGCTCTGGAGAACCGTAGACTTGACCTCCTGTGTCCTTTATAGATCCATTTTCCTGGAGGGAAGCTGTATGTTGATTACCCTAAGAAGCAAAATATAAAAAGTAGGGCTGTCAAAATTGACGCGTTAACGCGGATTAACTTACCTCAACGCTGCATTTCAGGGATTTTGAGTCATTCTGCGCTGCAGATGGGGTAAATGCGTTAATATATTTAATCAGATTAATCAGGATGCTGGATTAATCCGCGTTAACGCGTCAATTTTGACAGCCCTAATAAAAAGTAAAACTGCAAAAGTGGAATTGCATCCAGAAGTTCAGCTTTCATATACTGAAACTATATAAATGAAACTGTGTTCTCTTGCATAAATAAGCATTCTAATATTTGTTAAACATTACATTTAAGATAAATACAAGATAAACATTACACTACATAAGCTGTGTTTATAAAATGTTTGTATAGTGTAGCTAAAATAATAATCTGACAGAAATATTTTGCCTTGGGTTATTATATTGTTACTATAATTTTTTAACAAACAATACAAATGAAATCACCTTTAGCTTTAGCCTGAACACATTCACTCCTGGTTTGACGGTGCCTTGTTTAATAAGATGAGCCAGGTCAGACGGTGGCTTAGCAATCTGTGACTGAGTTGCAACGGGGCTAGCTTGTACTGTGAACCTGGGTGGTACATCAGCTTGGTTAGTAACATTCACAAAGCTGTCAGAAAATGTGCCTGCATCTGTGGACAGTTCATTAACTGTGAACTGGGGTCTCGCATAATTGATATCCAAAGCAACTCTGGCTTGGTCACCAAGCGAAATGGCTTCATTGCAAAGGCTGAGAGCTGAGCTGAAATCTGAACAGTTTTCTTCTGAAAGTTGCCCCAAAGTACCAGTGCAAATATCTGTCTGTTGGGTTTTGTGAATTGTTTGGGCATCACATATGTTCATACATGTCCAAGGAGCTTCTGCGAAGGTCTGACTCTCAAAAAGCCTGTTTTGGAGCATCTGAAATTTAGCCCTGAGATTGTTTTGTCTTTGGAGTATGTCCAACAGGCATTTTTGTCTTGAGGAAAGCGATGATAGTTGTTCTCTGAGAGCACCATGCTTGAAAGAATCAGAGGCAATTCTGAAGAAAAGAAAAAAAAATGTTAAAAGTTGTTATATAGACAGTCAGATGTTTGTATGTGCCGGGCACAAAGGAGGATTTACCTGTACTTTCTGGTCAGATTTTCATTTTCTGTCTTGTGTTTGTTCAGCACATCATTGAGCACTGTCTGGATCTGGGCAAATGCCTCAGTAAATCTACCTTTAAATAAGAGCAGAAGTATCTTCAAAAGTAAGACTTGTCATTCAGTACTGCATGTGTTTCTATGTGTTCATGAGTACATCCTGCAAATGAAGGACTACACTTATTTTGGTAACAGTGTAATAGAATAGAGAAAAAATACATGGCAAACTCAGAACACCGAACATTTAATTTATACATTTTATTCATTTAAATGCCCAGCTATACAAAGTGGCGAAGGTATTAAAATCAGTAAATCAGTGTTATGGAATTTGCTGTGTTGTACCAGGTTTTTTATAACATGACACTTTTCAAGGAGAGTATAACATAAAATGACCTGTATGCTCTGGGTCTGTCAGCTTCATGGCCAAAATTTCATCTTGTTTCCTTTTCACTTTTTCTAACTCGGTTAATGTAGACTGAAACTGAAATACAAAGGTGTATGGGAAATCAATCGTTGAATATCCGTCTGATGACATAAATAAATATTCCGTCTTAAATCTACATTTATAGTGAAATTGGTACCTAAGGTAAACTTTTGTTGTAGCAAATCGCACATATGCTGTTTCCCGGTTAAACTGTTTTCATCTTACACTATGGATTTTATGAACATTAATTTTTTACTGGGATAAATGTAGACATCTTTTAAGATATCTTTAAACCACTCATTCAGTAATGGTACAAATTGCATTTAAAAACTGTCACTGCCATGGCAGCCGCCAAACATTTAGCTTTGAATAGCTAGAGATGCTTAACCACATGTTGCTGAGCAATTCTTGCTGTTGCCCGTTTTGGTTGGGAGTTCGTATCTCATCTCCGCTACATACGTGGACTTATGTTTCTCTCCATCTCACAGGTTCCCTCCCACAATCCAAAGACATGCAGTCTCAGTTACTCAGTTGTGTGTATATGAGCCCTGTGGTGAACTGGCATGCGGTCCAGGGTGTACCCCAGCCTTATGCTGTCTGGGATAGGCACTTATTTAAAAGGCCAATGACTATAACTCCAGCAGATCCAAGGTTTCAGTAGAGAAAGATATTTACAGTACACATAACCTACATATAAAATAATAATAATAACAATAACAACATCAACAACAACAATAATAATAATTATTATTATTAGTATTATTATTATTATTGAGGAGTAGTTCAGGTCCAAGAAGTAAAGATCCAGACCTAGAGTTTATTTCAAACAACCAGTTGAGTACTCTGTGACTGTGGCACTTTAAACTCAACTGGTTGGTTAAAAGAAAATCTTGGTCTCCATTATTACTTTCTGGACCTGAACTATCCACTTTTGAGGAAAAAAATAAATAATAATAATACTCATCGGTAATGGAGACAATTAAAATATTAAATAAAATGAATCATGCTTAAAGTGCATATTACATTGTTGGCACATATAAAAATATAGAACATGACATCATGTGGGAACCTAGAGCCTCTCCCTAATTGGTCATGAGTTCCAGTGAGTCTGGCCATGCATTTGACTGGAAAATATGCAGCATGTGGAAAATAAAACCTCACTCCTCCCCAAAGGGCAGAATGATGCTTGAAGAAAACAGAACAGAACACAAAGAGCCAACTGAGGGCCACATGGAACCAGCAAGGGAGCACAGATAGCAGAATCTGCAGCAGTGGCAAAGTGGAGAATTTGTATAGGAGGGTGGGAGACAGTTGCAACACTGCTGAGCATGAGGGAGTGATAACAGGAGCAAGGACAGAGCTGACGGGGTGATTGCTATGCCACCCAGAATGTCTATCAACAGGAAGAGAGAAAGGTAGGGTGAGCACAGGAGCCACAGATTCTCCCAGGACCCTGCCAGGACCCAAGAGAGAGTGACAGTGACAGACCTAAAAAAGAAAATGGCTAGAAAAGGGACCAGTGCCAAAGCAATGAAGAAAAGGGAAAAGTAGATTTGGGGCAGTGTTTAAAAGGTCCCCTCTCAAATATCCACTTTAAAGCCATTAAGTGCCCTCTGGGGGTTGAGCTGACATGTTGTTTTTTTGTGTATATAGGACTGTTCGTGTGTCTCTTTGTCTTGCTACAGTTCATGCCACTCTACTCTCATTGGCCAGAAGGAAGAGAATAAATGCGTGTTGTGTGTTTATGGCAGTCAAAGACACTGCCATGAATTTACCAATATGTAAAGTTTACTCACATGCAGTTGACAGAGTTGCAGCATAGCATAGTAAATATACACCCTTATGTAAGGCGTTTATCAATAATCTTGTAACAATGTGGCTGCTTTTGCATTGCCACCAGCATTGTGTGCCATTTCTTTTATCAAACACTCATAAACAAACCCTAAAGAACAGAACTTGCACAAATACCTACCTTTTTCCCACTTCTTCGCTTTTTGGCAGGTAAAATTTCAGTCAAATAGTCCATGCAGCAAGTCCTCTGGGGAGCTGATTTCCTTCTCAACTGGACTCGATGTCCTAAAATAGACAAAGACACTATATAGTATCAATGAGGCTTTCAAGAAAGTATACAATGATCCACTTAGTATCCATCCATTCATCCAGCGATTATCTAACCACTTATCTTGGTCAGAGCTGCAGGGGGGATTGCAATACACTAATAAATATATTCATACTCACTAGTAGTAGTAGTCAAAGATAATGGTTTACTACTTTTTTGCAGTAGGTGTCACTTGGAGCCTGCCTTGTATAATATTCGTCTCTAACATTAGGCTAAAGAACATCAGTGGCAGACCCAAGGCATGATGGAGAGATTATATCACCCAGCTGGCCTGGGAACACCTTGGTATTCCTCGGGTGGAGCAGGAGGAGGTGGCTGGGGAGAGGGAGGTCTGGGCATCTCTGCTCAGACTGCTACCCTTGCGACCCAGACTTGGATAAGTGGCGGGCAATGAATGGATGGATTAGTAGAAAGATGGACTTCAGTGGTAAAAAAAAGACATTTGGCTAAACAATGTCTCTGTGAAACTAATGTCCCAAAAGAACAAAAAAAGTAATGGAGCTCCCTTAAACATTAGCAATAATGAAAGCTGTCTGTTGTGTTTACATTAATGTTGAGCTAGCAGCACACAATCAAGGACTCTGATTTGAAAATACAATAAATTATATACTAAAATGACCTCTAGAAGTCTGGGGCGAATATTTACACACCATTCATTTAAATACCTGAGCAAGGTGTTGGGTTACTGGAATCACTTCCACTTGGCATGTTTTTTAGAACATTAGCAGATTGCTCAGTTTTGTCACAATCTTCTTGAGTGTAGATTAAATCCACGTTGGAAACTTTTTCTTGTGTTAATTTATACTTTTGTTCATCAGACCCTTTGCCAAATTTAACATGTTGCTTCTTAAGCTGCCTCTTCAAGTTTTTAATGCTTGGATCCTGGCTGGTGCCTACAGCAAGAATACATTTTTGTTCTTGATAAAACGACAAAACTCACTCCAGAATCATTAATTGTCCAAAACTGAACTTTTAAATCTGTAGCTATTATCATTTTCTTTCCTGTGCTATAAATATTTTACCTGAATTTAGGCTGCCATTGATGAAATTCTTAGTTTCTGTACATTTCAAAAAGCTAGATTCTGAAATATAAGTACAATCAGAATCAAATGAACAATTTTCTTCATCATTTTGTTTGGATTGACATATTGGCTCAGGTTGACTTGGACTGCAAGAGAAATTGAGCAGGAAATTTTCAGAAGTAGACATCACTATATGAGGACTTAAGTTGTTTTCTGAATCAAACAGTCCATCCTTTTTGGATACAGAGCTGGAGCTGTTGCTCATTGGTGTCTTGGAAATCTGTTTGCTTACATGAAATTCAGACTGATTTGACAAGTTTTGTTGGTTGAGAAGCTCCTGGCCACATTGTAAACCTGGCTTTTCAATTGCTCCGTGGGAGATATCCTCTGTGATTGTCTGACAGGTAACATCTACACACTCTGCAACTTTCAGTGATCCTACCTGGGTGTTAGTGTCAAGCAACCACTTAGTGATGTTACATTTCTTTTTTTGAGATACTGCTCTGGAGCTCAAAGCTAAAAGGGCACCACAATTATTTTCTAGTGAGTTGCAAAAATTTTCTGCATGCATGTCATTTATAGGGTTTACAGGGTCACAGACTGGTGCATCCTTCTCAGGATATGGATTAGATAAGTTGGTAAGTTCACTGTCTGACAACAAATTAATCATTTCCGTCATCTCTGTATGTTCCATGCACACTGTGGGTACATATTGGTTATTATCCTGTTGTTCCAACAATGTGTGGATCACCTGACTGCTGATTTTATTGTTTCCACAAACAATTAATGGCTCAATTGACTGTTTTTTAATCTTGAAAAATTCAGAATTTCTCTCAGACAGGTCAAGATCACATTTGTCACCAAAACTTGGAACTTCATGCTGTAAAACATCCAATTCTGCAGTGCGAGTTTTACATAAATCAGAAGCTGAAAATCCATTATAACTTGTGCTTTGTTCTAAAAGTAGTAATGGTGTGCTATAGTCCGATAAGCTAGATGATCCTTTGATCGATGGTGTGAAATTGCTTGCTCTAGACAACTTTTCGCTTTCACAAGCATTCAGGCTATGCCTAGCCTGTGGATCACATGGAGGATTTGAATCCCTTGCACAAGGACTTAGCAATGATACGCTGCACTCATCCATGTTTTCATTCACATCATCTTCAGGGTCACTTGTTCTGGATTCAAATAATGTCTTGATTTCACAATTCCCAACAGAATCCTCAGTAATCCCAACATTTGTTATAGGCTTAGCAGTTTGGCAGCCAAAAATCTGCTTTATGTACATATCACAACTCTTATTTATATTTCTACCATCTTTGTCAAAATTTGTTTGTAAATGATTTTGCTCTTTTATTTGACTTCCAACTCTACAACAATCTGTAGCTTCTTCAGCTATAGGGGCTGTGAAAGATTCAGGACACTCTTGAGTTTTGTACTCTGAGATTCGATGAATAAACTGTTCTCCACCGTCAGCCACGAGGGTATAGTTAGCATCAGAGTTTCTACCATCCCCCCCCAAATCTTCAGTGCAAATGCTTATGCTCTCCTTGTTTCGTGATAGAGACAACTTTGAGTGTTCTTTTTCATTGTCCACTGCTATGTCTGGTATGGAGTCCGAATCCTGATTATGCTCTTCTGTGCCTTCTGCAATAGCTTTTCCATTTCTAGCTTTGTTGAACACAATGGCAGGTTTTGATAAAGCAGCATCCATGTCCCCAGCAGGTCTTGAATCTCTGCCTATGGGTAAATTCCATTGAGTTTTTGACTGAAATTTGATACATAAATAAATACATAAATACATTTTTCCACTCTTACATTTTGAAGGTTCTTCCACATCAAATGATTGTTGCTTGTTACTGCATGCAGTCTTTTTTGGAGAAAAACCTTTGGAACTGAAGTTTGTTTTGGCATCATTCTTGAAAAATTTTGCTACCTGAAATAAAAAATGTAGAGTTTTCCAGTTTATTTCTCAATTTTTTGTTTTAATTTAAATACAAAATTCATCATAATTACCGGTATGTAAAATCTGAGAATTTATTGGCAACATCTAAAAGCCGGTCTGATTACAAGCCATGTGGTGCACCATCTGTAATTCTAATATTGCTACTCTTAGTTATGCCATTGCAATTGTAATAAATGCAGGAAACAAATGGAGTGAAAATCTGGATTGAACTGCAGCAGCATTCGGAGAAATACTGTACAACTAATGAAATATAACAAACAATCAATGATGTAAAACTAAGACAGTAAGCTTGTTACTTTTACTGCTCCATTCTACCATTTCAATAGTGATGTTCAACGACTTCACCAACCTTGGACCCATCTTGGCAACACCAATTCCGAAGCTCGTATTGTCCTCATCAAGAACAAACAACAGGAAATTTTTAACACAATATTTTAGTGTCTTTGCACTACTGAATTTCCCCTAATTGCCATATACGTTTGTATACATATTTAAATAATTTATTTTTCCAACAATTTCATTACAATATTTAATATCAAAACAACTTTGTCAACACCTCAGAAGAAATTATTTCCATTTCAGATACACCAGAAAACAACCTTTACTTTTCTGATTTCTTCAAATTCATAACACCTTATCAAACAACTGACATAAATGCAGAGGGACGGAAAGAAAGATGATAATTTAATACATTTTCAGACCTTGGGATGTCTGATTAGCTTTGGGCTGGTATCTTTCTATCAGTTTCCTCAAGGAAGTATCCATAGTCATGTCTAAGGCTGATCTTCCATCATCATTTTTCTGTAATGGATCTGCACCACTGCTCAAAAGCAGCTCTACGATCTAGAAGCACATAGCAGCCCTCAATTAAGAATTCAGTTACTATGGCAGTTCTACTTATTTTAAGGATACTATGTAATTATGAGTAGATCTAGTACAACTATGTCACTATATAAATATGTAACTAAATACTTGTATATTTAGCAATTTTCTTAAGACTTGGTTATATTGATTCTATACAGAAGCCTACATCCACTGCAATACTGACTTGAATTTCTGCACTTGTCATACCTTATAACTTCCATCGTCTATGGCATCATGAAGCGGAGTGACACCCTTGTCTCCAGAGGAGTTAACCAATGCCCCAGCCTCAAGCAGGGTCACCACAATCTCATAGTGACTTTTAGCGACTGCCTCATGTAGTGGCGTCCAGCCTAGTAACAGGCAGTTCAACTATTACACTGAACCAATTCAGCCTTCTCTCATAAGACTGAGATTTCTTGCATTTGAACATGTATACGACCTTTATTGCAGAAATTTGTTTACTTATTTACATGCTATTTATGTGATAACAGTTTGTGTTGCTACTTCCCACACAAAATTTCTGTACTGCTCTTGGCATCTTTTACTTACCCAAAATATGACCATATTTACCCTAAACCAGGGGTGGGCAATTCCGGTCCTGGAGGGCCATGATCCAGCATGTTTTGGTGATTTCCGTTACGTGAACCCTGACAATTAACTGGTGAGGTGAACCGGGTGTTTCTGAGCAGGGAAATCACCAAAACGTGCTGGACCACGGCCCTCCAGGACCGGAATTGCCCATCCCTGTCCTAAATAAATATCTTCATTTTGGTTTATGGATGATAAAATTTTAACAAAATACACATAAGTATAATGTTTGGACTGTCTGATTTACTCATTGGGTACTCATATTCATATTCACTCATATTGCAGTGCAAGACATTTTGCCTTTAATACATCACCTGCATTGTCAGCTTTGTTTGCACTGGCACCAACTTTCAATATATCTCTCACCAAATGTATATCTTCATCCATCACAGCTAGATGGAGCAGGGTTTCTCCAAACCTGTTTCGTCTATTAACTCTGCTGAGGGATAGATTCTTCAGTGTCTTTGATCTTAACACCATATTTCTACCTTAAAGAACAAAGACAAATGCATCCTGGGAGGTCAAGAGAATTCCTATAAGAAGTTGCTACATAAATAACAATAATCAGAAGAAAGCCTCATAAAAGAGTCTGCAATGTACAATCTTGACCTCACAAGCTTAATTTAGGTAAAGTCATAATCATACTGCTGAACTAGTACCGAACTTACAAATACCTCTGCCACGATCAGATTTGCCCCCCAAAAACTGTGTAGTTTGATCCAGTTCATTCACTGTGCAGCATTTTTTAATGCTGACGGTCTCAGACAAAGACGTCCTTGTTGTGCTGCCTGGAAAATAACCTTTTGGAACAATTGGGCCATTAACCTTGTATTTTCTTAACATGTATGGTACTATGATTGAGTAAATTAAACTTGCTAAAGACAAAACTGAAATAAGCAACAGCAGATGTGTAACAATCCTAAGAATTCTGTTTGAGTTAATATAACATATGGAAGAAAATACTAACATCAAACAAGATCCAAATTCACCACTCAAATCTCTTTCAGATCAGCATATACAGAGTGTTGATACTGGTGTTTTCTGACTCGACTGCATGCTTGCCTCTGTGAGAACAGTCTCGGATCACAGCCTCTGGTCTTCCATCGCATTTAATGCATCTCTGTGAAATGCCAGAGATTGTAGCATGTGTTCTCCTGGGATACAGAAAGCATTTAGTGATGACAATGACTCTCTGCTGCAGGGCAAACACAAGAATTACAAAGACCATTCTGTTATGGTCTGTCACCGACAAACTCGGTGACAAACCATAACATAATGTGTCCAAAACAGATGAATCAAAACAATACTAATGCGCAACAAGTTACTTTTCCAGAAAGGCTTATTATGTAATAACAGATTATTACATTGATAACAGGGATTTTAAAATGAGTAAATGATATGATATGTTCCCCAATGAAAATTTGGCCTCTGTTGTCACTACTTCAAATAAAATGAAAGGGTAGCCAGTGTAAATTTGTAAACTATTTGGTCTGCAATGCATTTTGTGTACATATTTCTTCATACCTCTCCCCTGATGGGCCCCTGTTGCTCAGCCTTGCACTACGGCGCACCATTGCTGGGTCTGAGACACCATCATGACTGTTGAATACATCTGTTCTATCAGTGTTCTCAGCATACCTGTACTGTGATCTTTCTGGGAAGTGGAATTTATACATGTTGTTGTACTATACAGTACCTTTTGGGAAACACTGTACTTGACGGGTTACAAATAATGCAATAGTATATTGCATTAGTAATGTGTAAAGTAATGTAGTAATAACCCTAAAACTAAGTGTTAGTTATGTACTGATCCCCTGTTCTTTCATTATGAATAAATCATAACGGTTCATGTATTTCATGCAGTTATTATATTAGTTCATGATTTGTACTTGAGCAGTAACTGAGTTACGAAGTTACTTCCCTCAAGTAAAGTGTTACCAACTTGTGATTTCATTTGCCATTTACTGCATCACTGGAGATTTGCCTTGTTGCCAGGTGTTGCCACTATCTGAGTCTGAGCAGCATGACTGACTGTTGAAACAAAAATGCCTAAGCATTTCCATAATGATACAGGAGTATTCTGGGTACTGAGGGTCCAATCAATGTAGGGATCTCTTAAAGAACAATAGTCAATAACAACAAACATGTTCTGCTTTCAGGTCTGCTTTCCAGATATGCATCATTTGTTCTCTATCCAGCCATCCATTTTTTTAAATTCATATTCAAATAACAGCTAAAAATTAAAATGGTGCACAAGAAGCTCTGGAAGATGTTCTGGTTCCCAATTCCTGTTTCTGACCTTTGGACCTATCTCTGTTTTCTGTGGTATAGCTTCTTTCTTCATTTCCCTCTGAGCCGGCAGATCTGCAATTTCCAATAAAAAGAAATAAAACAAACCCGAAAACTTTGTGCTTAAAGCTACTAAACATCTTAAAATTAAAAAACAGGTATAACATTGTTGTCTTTGAAGCTCCTATAACTATGCCCAAAAGTTGTGAGGTAACCAAAGATTGCACTAGACAAGCCTATGTGAGCATCAGCTTATTTGCAATTTGCAGGTTGTCTGGAAATAAAATTTACAGACCTTCCTTCCAAAAAAGCCATATCACATGTGGTTCAAATTACGGGGGAGCTAAGGGAAGCTCATCAAAAATGACACAAGCTCCCTTGAAAGCCATCCCTAGAGAGAGCTCTAAAAAATTGTTCACTTTTGTGTTATACATTATATATTAAGTTCCTGGAAAAAAAATTATAAATATGTCACTGTTGTTTGTTTACTTACATTCCATCTTCCGAACATCTGTCTACACCAGGAGTGGGCAATCTTATCCGCAAAGGGCCAGTGTGTATGCAGGTTTTCACTGCAACTGCCTAATTAGATCACTAATTAGAGGACTGATTGGCTGAAGAATTCTCACACCTGGGTTTGAACAGCTGACCTTAGGGTTATCCCGAAAACCTGCATACACACCGGCCCTTTGCAGATAAGACCCCTGGTCTACACTAATTAACACAATTCTTGACCTATTCCTGCTGTGGCCATCCATGCGTGGCGGCGCTGCACTCGAATTACTAGATTTACGTAGCCACATGAAATCGTCATCATTGAGTAGGTCCGGCATTTGAATGGAAGTCATTAAGAAAACTAATAGTTCTTCAAATAGTTTTTGTTCAATATTTCAGGATCATAGATAGTGAGAATGTCAAAATGTAAACAGCACTGCCTGCTTGGATAATTTGGATTCCCTAAACAAAGACAACAGAGCACTAACTACAGCTAGTCGGGAAGTGGTAATGGCAGTGACAGCTCCACGAAGGAATGTTTTTTTGCAGTAACCTTGTTATTGACTGTGCTGCTGTGCACTAGTTATGGCAAATTATAGCAAATAGTTAATTATGTTCAGAAAATGGAATGTAATGAGTAAGGAAACACAAAACATTAACATATTACTGCTATGTATGCGCATGCACGTGACTTGGGAAGTCATAATGCACACTGGAAAATAGGGCTCCCCAGAAGGCCACTATTTAACTGCCTTGCATTCACTGCTCTGACTGTTCTAAACAAATGTGCCCATAAAATAAATTGAATATGATTTTTATAAATCACAAATCAATCAGGTATAACATATGAACAATTTTATAACATGCTTAGGTATTAGTGTATGAAAAATTGCAAGACATACCTCAAAACAACACTTTCTCCCTCAGTAGGTATCTGTGTATAAAAATGGCCAACACACACACAAAATACAGTAACACTTTACTTGAGGGGACACAAATAATGTAGTATTATGCTATTACCTATGTATTAATTAACCGCAAATTAAGTTTTAGTTACAAACTGATCTCATGTTTGTTCATCCTTAAATCGATTAATGAATCCACACATTTTTATCTCAAGCAGTTAGTATATTTGTTATTATATCTGTTAATTCTGTAAACTGTTATGAACTACTAAAGGAAGTACTGTAGGAACAAATAATGAATAACACATGTAAAATACTGATCTCATGTTAGTCCACCGTTAATAAATTGTGATGCATCATTTATCCCAAGCAGTCACTATATTTGTTACTATTCTGTTAATTCTGTAAATCTTAGTGAACTGCTGAAGGAACTATTTAAGGAATAAGTAATGAATAACACAACAGGTGCTATGTTTGTTCATCATTAATGAATCATGACATCTTTCATCTTAATTAGCGATTTGTTCATGATTTGTACTTCAGCAGTAACTGAGTTAGTAACTGAGTTACTACTAAGTACTTGTGTCCCCTCAAGTAAAGTTTTACCAAAGATATATAGGTATATAATGACCACCGAACAATGAAAGAAACATTTGTACATTTTGGATGATGGTGAGAAGAAATAATTGCCAAAATATTTAATCATTTACCTTCTCTGGAAAAAAATCAGTGGCACACACTACATCACAGCTTCTAGGAAATGTCTCAATTAGAGGTGAGAACCCTTACAAACGAGAAGAAAACAAAGTGATATAAACTTGTTTTCCTTGAATAAGACAAAAATCCTTTAAACAAACTGTGGATCATACGCTATCTCAAACAATGACATTTTAATTACAGAAAATTCCTAATAAAAAAATCATGGACATTATTATAAAACTCATTATGACAATAGCTGATGAATGAAATGCGGCCTTTGCTCGGCATATGTGGAATATGCTCTCCCTCGTGTGAGTTTCTGTCACATACGTTTCCTCTCACAGCCCAAAGGTATGCATTTAGACTGCTATAAATAGCTAATATGGCATGATTGTGTGTGAGTGTTTGTATGCATATGTCCTGAGGCATGCACCCCATCCTGGGTGTACCCTGCTTTGTAGAGGTTGCAGGTTTCCCTGTAATGCTGACCGGGACAAGGAATTGAAAGACATATGAACAAGTTAATTAAATCTTAAAAAAAAAACATACATATGACAAACATCTTTTATGGTACATCTACATTTCAGATCAGCTGTAGTACATTTGAAGGGCATACCTGTATTCTCATTGGCTAAAGAAAAGGGTACTGCTTCTGTACACATCAGTCTGGGGAGGGGACATTAAAAGTTAAATCAATTTTAAGTAATTGACGATATAATTTTCAAGTAATTATATCATCATCATTGTTCATATCTTTAAAGTTGAATAACACCATTTTAACTCATGCTACTATACTATTTATATGAATGACATTAATAATAAAAGCATGAGCAGCGCCAGTCAACAAATTAGAATGGGCAAAGTAATTTGTAAGCGTCGATAAATCCAAAAACTTTATTAGTGTATTATGAATCGGTGTCCTTTGAAAAAGTGCTATTTGCTCCTCATCAGGACTGTACAGAAACTTGTAGAAAGTCAGGGACATTAGTCTATATGTTGCACAGTTGGTATGACATCACATGGCTCGGCAGCATAATAGCTTTATGTAGATTTATATGTAATCTTTAATTAAAAAAAATGTACAAGAGGAATATTTCAAAAACTATCCTTATGGCACATGAAGGACATTTGTCCCTGTGCTGCACAGTTGCTTGGGCATTAACCACATCCGAAATAGTTAAAGTGCGTAGTAGGTTTGTATTTTGAATGTCAAATTAATGTTTAATACTAAACTACCTCGGTTTCTCGTTCTAGTTCGTATATATTAATTAAATACAAGTGTAATAATTATTATAACTGATATACTGTAAGCAACTTTCACCTGTTTTAATGGTTAAATATTCATTATAGTGCTATCTCTACGTGCAGACTTTGATTCATATCTTCAGGCAGAATAGAAATACCTCGCAAATATTTATGAAAATGCAACTAGGGCTACTCACCTGTCCATGTACAGATTTTCGTTGGCTTGGTTTTCTGGATCGGAATCTTCCACTACAGACCTTCCTTCGGAGTCTGCAAAATCCTCACTCTCCATTGCTTAGGAAAATAAGCCTTTAGCTGATCCTGTTCATTAATCTAGTGCTTTAACGGCACCATCGCCGCGCTCTTCGTTTAACCGATTAATACAAATTCGCGGGCAAACCAGAGGCGACGCAGTCAGCGGCGCGAGGAACGTCGCGAGCTCCTCGAGCGGATTTCTGATTGGTCCCTTTATGCCAATAAAAACCCCTTTCCCTGCAGACGAAAATTCTATAAACATTTCTCTTGTTTGGGTACCTGTCTGATGCAGCATCGTCTATTTTATGGATGTATCCTTTGTATATAACTTTGTTTTATATTCCTTATCAAGCTAATCTGATAATGTAGAGACTCTATAAGCTGCAGTTCCATCCAGGTCATGCTCTGCTCTGAAAGTATTCGTAATATTGCGGCGACATTGATTAATCCGGCACTAGCATAATTACACGGAGAAGAGAAATACAATTTCAATTCTCAGTGTGTCCTGTACATATGGCAGAGCTGCCAATTAAAGACTTTTTTTCCAAGAGTGATTTGATAAAAGTTGCTGTAATCGGACTACCAATAAAAATAAATAAACCCCATATACTTAATTACAAACCAGTGTCAAACCTACCCTCAGTTCCAAAAATCCCAAAACAAATATTCACAAACAAACACATTTTTTCTTCTTCTCCCTTGTTGTCTTCTGGCTGTCTTCAGTATACTGTGAATTGTGTATGTATATGTTCTAAAGTATGTTGAGAAAGCCATTGTATTAAATTAACTGGACTGGAAAAAAAAATCACACAAGACATTGTTGCAAGGGGGTGGTCATAAAATTTAAAAATCAGAAACTCCCACAAATAGAACATGTAAACTCCATAGACACAATGAAATACACAGCCCTCAAAGTTAATCTGATAACTACTGAGCAACAATGCTGACCTTTACTATACAAAGTAAAGGTAAGGGTGCCAATTCCTGAGTGCTTATAAAAATAAGTACAAGGTATAAAATGAAGGATTAATCATTAACAATGTGATTTGCTTTTTTAAAATACAACTTAATTACAATTTATTTAAATGTGTCAATACAATCGAAATATGTATCTGAAATAGTTTAACTCCACACAATTTTGAGAAAATGTCTCCTCCTGCTGGTTCTCCTTTGTAATTGCACAATATTGTCAGCACTCACATCCCAGCAACCACTTAGATCCAGGATAGACAAGCAGCTGGCCAAGGTCACTAGTTGGGTTGCAGTTTCCATGGAAACATCACAGTAGGCCAGACTCAAATGTCGCAGTTGAGTCAATGGTAAAATTCTGTCAGTTGCTGGAGGTAACTGATGAGTTTCCAGGAGCTTTTGGAATACAGAATTTATAGAGCATGGTATGGCAACCAGCATGACTTTTTCAAGAAGAGGAGATCCTCTTAGCAGGCCCAGCAGTACCCATTTTAGAGACCTCCAACACATCAAAGGCTTCTTTTCACTATGATCGATGAAGAACCTATGAATCAAAGAGAACTATCAGTGTAGTTCAGGGCAATTCAATTTATTCACAATATAGGCGGCCTAAAGTGCTAGCCAAAAATTTTACATCTGTAATGTTATTTCCCCCTTTTTAATTCTTTTTTGTTCCGATTCTGTGTCACACTTCTTCTTTAAATCTGTTAACTGTATCAAGGCCATTTTAATTACCATTTACCACTAGGACCAAAAGCAGAACTCATTTACAGAAACTGACAAGTAATCTGGACTCATGGTAAAACATTAGAATTTTGAAAATAAACAGAGGTGAACAAAATATTTGACTGGCTCCCATACTGGAGTATCATTTTAAATGTCATGGGTTTGCCCTGTTACTTTTGACCCATGAGTCCCACGTCTTGTTTTACATGACTGTTCTATCCACATATAGTTTATCAGATTAACATTGTGGTTCTAGGCATAGAATTTTCTCTTTGAACAACATTAACATAAAATGTGTAAATGTTATATTTAAGAAAAAATTGGTATACCACTCCAACAACTATTCAGTGAATTTATACTCACTTGACTGACAGAAAACGGAGTTGGGATAGGCAGGGGAGTCCCTGAATACCTCGCTCTTCGTTTTCTTCATCCTCCTCTTCCTCATTTATAACGGGAGACTGTGTGTGTATTACTAGCGTCCTTAGCTTGGTACACAAGCAGAGTAGTTGTAGGAAAGAAGAATCATCACTGATCTTGACACCTTCTAAATGGAGATGGTGTAATGCAGCACCCACAGTTTGTATGGCAGGTAGAATTTTAGTCAAAATCCCTGCAAAATGCAGACTAAGGCTGAGCAACTCATGTGTCCATCGTTCCAATTGAACTGCTAACTGTCCAAGTTCACCGTCGTCACAATCCAGGGACAGAGCACACAAATCTGGACAAAGCCTCCCCAGTGCCCTCACATTCCTGCAGGATATTCCCTGAGCTTCCTTCAAACGAAAGATCAAGTGGTCTTGTAAGACACTCTTTGCATACCTGGTCTCTCCTTCAGTCCTGCCTAAGTCTTTCACTTCTACTTGCCTATCACTATAAAGCAAAATCTTCTCTTGTACCTTCACTTTTCCACAGTCGGCTTCTTCATGGTCCGATCCATCTTCATCACCATCATCATCATCATCATCATCATCAGGATGCTCACTTTCTGACAGCCATCTTTCCATTCCTTGATCGTCTAACAGCTCTTCAGTTTTTGTTTCTTGCTGTTCTGTTAACTTACCTTGTATTTGTGCCCGTTCATCCCAAAATTCTTTAAGGTTGGGCATTCCATTATGGGAACAAAAAGCTTCCAAATCTGCAAAATCCTGGCTTTCTATTACATCAAAAGCATCACCTAGCCCGTCTAGAGCAGTTTTTACCAGGCAGGGTAATGCAAGCAGGAGGAGCACTGCCACAGCCACTTGTTCATCAGCCCCCTTCGCAAAGCCTATATCTGAAGCCACAAAGCTCCTTAGAGGCAAGCTATTGTGAGAAGCTGGCGGGTGCACCAAATACAGCAAACTGATGGGGGTGAGCTTATGGCAGCCGGATACATCTAGGTGCCACAGTTCTGTGCAGTTGCTACCCACAGTCTGCAACACAGAACTATCACACTGAGTACCTGCCAGGCAGAGAGAACGAAGCCTGCTAAGTTGCCCCAGCAGCTCACTCAGGACTAGAGCAGAGAGATGCTGAGCACCTGATAGATCCAGTGAGAGTAAAGCCTGAAAAGAGATCAAACGTGAATCAGAAAAACATAATAAATGCATTTACTATAATTATAAAAACAAATATACAAAGCAACATATATTTCTGAGAAATCAGTCCCTGGAGCAAAAGGGGGTTAAGGGACTTGCTCAATGTCCCACTGGGAACCCTGGGATTTGAACCAGCAACCAACTAATTACAGACAGGGAGTCCTCTGAACCAATCAGATCTTGTGTCAGATGTCAGACCAATTAATTAGATGTCTTGCCACCTCCCCCCCAGTTGCTTGGACCCACCACCTCCACAATCTGATTGGTTATCCATTACTGTTTATGTTTATGTAAGTAAAAGTCCCACAAGCAAAGAATGAGCAAACAGGCTGCGATGAAGACTTCTGGACTTTGACACAATAATCACCAGCTTTGCCAGAGAAAGACTGGGGGTTGCATATCAAATTTTCTTGACATAGAAGACACTGACCTGACAGCGAATTCCAATTAGCCGGCAGATGTTTGGGGCAACCAGGCTAGAACACGTAGACAGTGAGAGTGAGCTCACTTGAGGCAGTAGTAGGAGATGCAGGGCAGGACGTGTCATCAAATGATGGGAGGAGAGGAGAGAGAGTAGTTCCTCTATAAGATGCCCTGCTGTTGGGACAGAATGCAAGGAAACAAAGCATATCAGGCTACAAATGTCCTCATTTTGAAACAAAAATGCAACCATTCACACTCTAGTCACCAACAGTATGATTAAAGCAGAAATACTCATACGCAGCATGTTGAATGGCCCTATGATGTAACGGAAGGAGTACTGGTCCATGTACTTCTCAGCATAGTCTTTGGTCCAGATATCTTTCATGTTTTCAACCAGACTCCATAGACACAAACGAATGAGAGAGCTACAGTCTCCCTCATTTTCCCTCTTTCCTTGTTGACTCTTCTTCTTCTTCTTCACTCCCTTTTTAACCGAACAAGCTGCAGATCTTCTGAAAAGAGGCATCTCAGCCTCCTCCTGTTACACTAAGACAAAACCCAAACTCAGTTATCCGTATATTTTCTTACAGGGTATACCCCTGTTAAGGGTTGCCGGGACACACAAGGATTATTTCCTGTGTCAGCGTAATCGTCTTCGTATTAAAAATCAGGATCAGGAAGTTCTCTTACGATTACATCATCGTCCACAGTTTCCGCGTAATGGGGGTCAGCCCCCCCTCATTGAAAACCGAGCGCCCACACGTTAGATTTATCCAGGGGCTGGCACTGATAAGGAAAGTACTCACCTGTCCTTCTGCTGGAACGGGAATGCAATTTGCGCAACTTTTCAATCAAACAGTACCTTTCGTTCCTGGTTATCCGTCCCCAAACTATACGGATATTAAAATATGTAATTCACGAATTTTTAGATTATTTAAAAAAAAAAAACGCCTCGGGTGAATTTCCAGAGCGAGGTAATTCACTACCGCCTTCCGCCTGCTTTGGAAGGCCGGCCGGAACTGGTCACACCCGGGGCTCGGCAACTCGCCCGCACAGGGCGGAAAGGCTCTTCTGTCTTTTTATATGTCATATTCGCGGTAAAACTGCATTTCGATCACAATAACATTCAGAATTCGCCAAGGTATTGAGCTCTGGTCACAATTAGAATATTGACAAAATGTTTTGTTTTACAGAAAAGGTTAAATATCGGTTATTTGTAGGATGAGGAAAATAGTTATTTTAACTTCAAGAGTAAGTTTTGTTTATTATAAAATTCAGGGAGAAAACAGTCGACATTTAATCCTATTTAAGTCTATATAAATACATTTAAAGCCCTATATTGTTCCAGCAGAGAAAAAAACGCATACATACGGCTTTTTAAGCATAGTAGCTTGAAAACATAGAAATAAAGCAAGATCAATCTTATTGTGACATAAAAATGAGTTAAATATAAATGACTACTATTTTCATTTAGCGTTTTATTAATAGAATAGACGATTTAAACTGTCTGGACCCTTGGACATACACTTCGCGAAAGCATTTAACTCTCGCGATAGTGAGACATTCGTGATCTGTAGGATATATGTGGTGAGAGCCACTTGTTATTTAGTGTCATTTACAATTTTTTTCAGATTTTGGTTTTCTCAAGCCTTTTGTCGGCCTCGCACCCTTTAAAAATTGTTAACTATAGCCCGGAATCAAAGCCGTTTAAACGAAAATAATGCTCTTTTAAAAGGTTTTATATTTAACGCAATCTCCAAAAGCCAGGACCATGATTCAAGCCCCTTCAGTTCAAATGTTTGCCATTGTGCAATCCGTAGTTGCAAAACAAATATTGGAGTATGTGACAATGCACACTTCTTTGAGGTGTCTTTGGTGCAAAATGTAAAATTATTAGCAATGTGTGATGAGACTTGCATTGCACCGTACAGTAAAATGAGCTTTTAAAGTATGTTTCTGCAAGTTTCATCAATACCAGAACACTCTGCATTTTGCAAAAGTTCCCTATACGTGAGGATTTGACCTTGTCCACAGGATGGTGGTATCCGTTTGCCTCCTTACTCAATACAGCAGCAATTTTTGATATGGTAGCATCCACAAGGATGATCTGTAGTCTTCCAGTCAGTCAAAAGTGCTTGAATACTGTGTCATAGTTAATGTTTTGAACATTGGGCTTAGCACTGGGCCAATTCCTGGACTAAATCATCATAGGCATGTAGCCTTTTGATATTAACAGAATAGAACATGGCCATGCCAGATTTCCCTTCTGCAAATTCAGCATAAACATACCTGGCTCATTTTGAAAATTAGAACAGTCATCTTAAAAACAAAAAAAGTCATACATTAATTGCTTATGACAACTTACGCACTGACTTCAGAACTTTTATTTGGTGTATAATGTGGACTAAAATGAAGTAACAGTTGGGATGGTACTTGTGTGGGTCAATCAAGAACATCAGGGTGTTGGTCAAGAACCGTGAACCAACCTTGAAATTAAATGAGAATACAAAAATTGTTCTAAAAAGGTTTACATTAAAATTAACTTAAGGACAATTTAAAATGCCCCCATTAAAGTTCTCTCTTAAGTTTTCTTTTTTCTTTTCTATAATGCATCATCTTCCTACAACTTGTAAACAAAAATCCTTCAAATGCAGAAATCACATTTCTACTATTACATATACAGTATATAAATACATAAATATCTTACACGTATAACAACCAGAAGATTGAGAAAAAAGAAAAAGTAAAAAGAGAACAGGGGACACAAACTGGTAGTGTGTGTGTGTGTGTGTGTGTGTGTGTGCGTGCAAGCATGTGTATGTGTATCGGGTTAGCTTCACACCAGTCAGACTGTGCTTCCCGGAAGGGGGGTCAGCACACGAGAGGTAGGGTGAGAGCACTGGGAGGGAAGCTCTTTGCACCCCTCAATTAGTTGCCCCAGTAAGCAGAGCTGCCGTAGGTTGACTTGTTGGCTGGGGTCTTCTGTTGTATGCTGCTTGACTGACTGCGTTGGCTAGAGCTGCCCTGTAGGGGGAGCCCACATTCCAATAAGACAAGAAGTTTTGAACATAAAATTAGCAAATATAAAAAGCTCATCTTTCACATTTGCATTTATTAATAAGCCATGCAATGTGATTTTTGCACTTTTAAAATGCTTACAATTAGCCTTACTCATTAATAGCATTAATTGTTCGAACATTTGGGTGAATGAGCCTAGTCCAACTTATTGCAACACTTCTAAAAATCTACTTTTCAAAGTCCTTGGGGGGGAGGAACTCAATTCTTGAGACTACTAGGCGGTCTATAGTACGTAACTAACTTCCATGTTTGCTTGGTCTTCTGTAACAGATTATGGGCATATTGCATAACAGGCACTGCACGACTGATGCTCATTTCCATGGTTACAGCGTCCAGCAGTGCTGCTCACCTGACTGTCCTGCGCATGGTGATGGTGCAGAAGTTGGGAGTGGGGCTGCTGATGTGCCGGTAGGATGTGAAGGAAAGGGGCCGGGGCATAGCCAGGGCCACTTCCCGGATTTAGAGCACCCCCTCCCCCTAGTGCCGATGGCAGGTTGAAAGGTGGGGGTGTCCCAGTGTGAAAACCTTGCTTGTCGAAGGACTGGGAGGTGAGAGGGGGTGGCAAATGAGCAGAGACATACATTCATATGCACAGGTTTATTTCCTCAGTAGGGAAACATTCTAGCAGCTTCTGGAGGGCTGCTTTTGAAGTGATGCATCTCACCTGGGCTTTATTGTAAACTGTGGCACTCATGTCTGGCCCCACTGCATTGCTAGATGAGACTGAAATACCTGTTAAAAATGGAATACCTTATGTCAGCTTCAACCGGGAGTGCTCCAAACAACTTCTTAATCTGCGTGTTAGGATGAAATCCACTTCAAAATGCTGGATTCCAGAGGCTAACGTAGCTTTCTAGACAGTCACCTTTCCCGGGTCCAGTAGCAGCTGATTTGGCCTGTGTTTGGGTGGAGCTGCCATAACCGCCTTTGCCATATTCTCCACCTGCTGGGCCTTGTGTCAGATCATCAAATCCTACAAAAAAAAGGCATACAAAATTAAATCACCAAAGTGAGAGCTCTAAGAATTTTCTTCAGTCTATTAGGAATTCTATTAAGGAACGACAGGATTGGAACACAGGTTAAGAAATTCCATAAACCAACCGTGTCCCAGGATTGCCAGTATCCAGCAAGCTTTCTATCCCACCTGATTAGTCATCTGCCTGAGATCAGGTGTGGTTCAGCACAGTCTAGGTAGGACAGAAAACCTGCTGGATACAGGTACTCCAGGATCAGGGCTGCCCACTCTGGACATGAGCCTTAGGTAAAAATCTGTCAGGTAGACAAGTGACAATAACAGGAGGGCAAACCTGAACCATAGGCATGCTGCCCATAACCGCCGGCCTGCTGGAACTGGTTGGAAGGGTTGTTGAGGCCAACGCCATGCTGCTTGGCTGAGGCAGGCGACACAAACATGGGTCCATACTGAAACGCGCTGGGCATCCCCGGCAACCCGGGATAGTAGGGCAGACCGGTGTAGCCATAACCCGGCGGTAAGGCGGGGTTCAGGAAGGCCTGCTGGCCGCTGTGGTGCCCTGGCTGCTGCTGCTGGGCCTGACTCTGCAGGGGCTGCTGGCCTTGTGGAGGGGGAGGTGCAGACAGGCTGGTAGAAGGGGCAGGGGAGGCAGAGTCACCCCTGCCAAACTTTGTCATTTCACCTGTGAGTCACGAGAAAGGAGGGCTTTAAGAGAAGCAGTTAGGGAGTGCTGTACTAGAAGGCCTGTAGGTGAAAGAGGCCTACCTGAGTAAGGGCTGTTGGAGAGACTCCCATCTCTGCCAGTGAGCGATGCTGCTGCACCTGGGAATGTGACCCCATAGTAATCCTGTACAGACAATAGGACAAAGCATAAGGAACAGCAGTGTATGCTGTCAGAGAAACAAACAAAGGGAGCAGACGTCTGAATCGCCTCTCACCATGGGCAGTCGGGACTGCAGCATCTGGAGGTCTTCATACCCATAGATCTGCTTTGGTACACAAAACAGTGTCAAAGCATTATCCATAATGTACTGCACCCAGCATGCAGGTTCATGGCACAGGGATACAGCAGATGGGTTACCGGGTATGCAGGAAGAAGGCCCCCTGGCCCCATGATGTACTGGCTAGGCAATAAGGGAGGCACGCCCTGGGCAAGATTTGGAGGAGCTTTGCCTGTGGGCCAAGAGATGGGGGGGGGGGGGGGTGGTTGTGTCAGCATTTACCAGTGAATGAGGGCTATGACAGAATCTTGTTGTTGCAAAAGCTGTATTGGTTTCCTCCGAAACCCACAGATTCATTCACCGCAGAAATGTCTGCGCACAAGCGTATCTCACCCGAGGACGACTGTAAGAGGGGGGCGCTGCGGCACCCAGGAAGGGTAGCTGCCCCATTGGCATTCAGGCCCAGCGCGCTTCCTGTCACAGCGGGACCATGCACAGCACTGCTCACGCTGACCACACTGCTGCTGAGTGGAGCCGGGCCCGAGGACAGCACACACACTGAGGGGCTGTGCGAGTTCACGCTAGAACTCTGAAAGACAAAAGGATCAGGATTTCCCCCATGAAAGACTTCAGGAAATCCAGAAACTGTATTAAAAATCACAAGCTATTAAATGTATTAAATGTACACACCAATTTATACGCAAAAAGAAAAAAACTCCACGATACTTACAATATCAGTACATCAAACATGTATATAGAGAAAAAAATGGAGGATATTCAGCCTGGGGTCGGGCATGCTCACCGTGAAGGAAGGACTGGATGTGAGAGTACAACTGGCGAGCAGGCTAGTCACCTGACTGCAGGACAGAGGGAAGATGACAGAAGAGAATGATTGATGGTACGACTATACAGCCTCGTCCAGTATCACTTTAGTAACTGCATGATCAATAAAGGGAATTATCACCAAGTGCCATCCAGGAAAGGCAAACTGAAAGAGGATGGACACATAAAAAGTCCATTACAGAGCGACCCTTACCTGTTCAGTGTGGGAAGTTCAGAGCTAAGGCTTGGTGCAGATGAGGGGAGCAGGACAGGAGCCCGAGCCGAACTGCTCACATTGCTCTGCGGACAGTCTGGCTTTGCAGAGGAAGCAACTGGAGCTAAGATGCCAAAAAGGTCATTTTAAAGTATATCCTCAAAACGTAAAAGAATCTTCCATGTAGACCTGGACGATTAAATTTTTTTTTCCAACCTACTTTCAAGTGCAGTTGAAGTCCTGACACATTCAAAGCTATTCTGTAATGGAAAAAAAAAAGTTGGTACGCTTAAGTTGAATAAAATAAAACGCACAATTTTTAAAACAAAATTACACATGAAATACAGGATCTTATTAACAAAGCTGTCAGATTGTGATCTATGAGAAGAGAACAAGTGCGATGCGTTTGATCACCAGTATCATCAAGTAACAGCAGAAACTTACAGTGACAGAGGAAGTTGTGGGCTCCTTGCCCTGCGAGAAGGTAAGGTGTGGATGTGAGGGACCATTTGTATTAAAAGTGCTGTCTGACGAAGAAGAATGGGGGGCAGCAGAAATGGTCTGTGACAGGGGCAGGGAAGATGGCAACGTGGACAGAGAGGCAGACGGCGAGGAGTAACTCGAGTCAGATGTTGACAGGGGTAGAGACTGCGGGCTTCCAGCAGGTTCACTGTGAGGAGGTAGGGGCACAAAAGAGCACAATGCAAACCAAGCAGAATTTCTCAGTGAAATGAACACCAAGCAAGCTAAAACACCCACATACTAAGCAAACCAGATCTCACCTGGGGGACTTCGAATAGAGGCTATTTAAAGGCTGAGATACTGGCACTGGTTCCCTGTTGGCTGAAGTAATGCCACTGCTCACATTGTCTGGATGGCTGAAATCAGGCAAGGATGGTTCTGGCTCAAAGTCCAGAGCCCCAAACTGCACATTTAACCCAGAGACATCAGCAGAGCCAGGCATCTCTACTGCTGACAAAGGAATCTGAAATAAAAACACGAGAATGGAAATGGGTGGGGGGTTAATTATTCCCCATTTAAAATCCACAAAGCACAGAACAATATCTGATTATAACTGCAGAACCTAAGCTCTTTAACAAATGCCATTCATTCAAGGTCATTACATACAGCAGTTCTAAATAGGGCTGCAACTAACGATTATTTTGCTAATCGATTAATCTGCCGATTATCTTTTTGATTCATCGATGAATCGGATA
>JAODKN010000041.1:7410167-7439308 GCA_026774425.1 Petrocephalus zakoni
TCGATTATGAAATTCGTTGCCAACGCTTTTAGTAATCGATTTTAATCGATTTAATCGATTCGTTGTTGCAGCCCTAGTTCTAAATGAGTCCAACCCAACACACCTGCTTACAATGCATGTTATTTTGAGAAAACTGTAGGGGTGCCCCACGATCTTGCGATATTAAAACATGATGAGATTTCTCGTCAAAGTGAAAAGCGGTCTCGCGAAGGCACTGGGCAGACCGAGGGCGGTCAATACTGAGCATACTTGTGTATGGGAAAACGAGGCTCTTTTATTACAGCCCAGAAAAGGACCAACACGAGCACTTAAACAGCACCAAACCTATTATAACCAGAGAAACACAGGGAAGTCAGACGCTAGACTGCCAGGTACACACACGGTGGGGACATGCGAGGGTCGGACAGGGTGCACACAACACGAGCAACATACCATCCGCGAGCATGCTGGGAAATGCTGATCCCTGCCGGTGCTACAATATCTTAGGCTGGCTATTGTAGTTGTCACCATGTTTGCACTTCGATTGTCTGCCATTTGAGTTTATGGTGAAATATTTTATGGTGCTAGATATTTGTTGTTTTATTACTGCATATGATGATGGTGATTATTTAAAGCATCTCATCATACATCTGCATTGTCTGTCTTTCAAAATAATCAAATAAAAGGCCTTTCCAGTAATACATTTCCTCTTAGAAGTTTTCCTTAAAATATCATCTCCTTCTCGTGAACCCAATATCGAGTCTCGTCTCATGGGCTGAGTATATCATTACACCCCTAGAAAACTGCAGAAGTTTTGTTTAGCTGAGCATCCAACAATTTCTGCATATGAAATTCGCACCAATTACCTAGTTTTACAATCATTCAATGAGTTCAATTTGTTAATAAGCACACTGAGTACATCACCCCAAAACACTTACAGAACCCAAAGAAATTAAAATTACGCACTTTTTTGACAAGCAGGTTTCTCTAAAAATATTCAAGGGGATTAAATCTTAATGATGCAAGCCAGTGGTGGCCGGGCCACGTTTTTGCATCCTCTGAGCTTCTTTGTCAGATGGTCCACATTTCCGGGAACATGGAAAAACCAAAAACATGGACTATCTGTAGGTCCCCAAGGACCAGACAGAGAAACACTGGTGTAAGCCATTACGGAAAGCTTCACACCAACTAAGTGATCCATGATAGCTACTCCATTTACTGTTTTGGCCCGAATAGTACATGACCCTGAATACAAGATGACCCCCCCCCCCCACTATTTCAAGTCTCTTTATTTGAATATACAAGAACCATTTCACTGTTAGAAAGCAAACACGAGAAGCTCCATTACAAGAAGTGTATTAAACGGCAAACATTACCATAAACGTTTTATTTATGGGGATGACTGACATTTTGGCTAATGGCAATAAGAATGGCTGTAGAGCATTTTAAAATTAATAAGTGAATTAATCTAGTAATTTCGTTTAGTAATGGTGCGGTCACTATCCAGGAAAAAAACAAAAATGCGTCTGGCGCATCAAGCGATAGTGGGCATGGTACAGAACATTCGAGTTTTGAGACACTGCTGGTATAGTGATGATAATAGGGAATAATGTTAATAAGGAACATTTCACAATTTGCCTTTAAAATATATATATATATATATTTGAAAACTATGTTTTTTCCTTGTACCTCACCAGTCAGTATTGGTGAAATTAGTTGCAGACAGTGGAATAAATGTATATTAGAATATTATCCGTCTAGCCCGGTAAGCTAAATGTGAAGCATACTAATTAGCAATGTTAAATAATGCGTCACCGAGTCACTGTCTAAAATCACATTCAAGCCTGAACAAAAACCTGATAAACAAAATGCATTCAAATGCAACTCAGTTAATGCACGTCCTGAAAACACCCCACAAACCAGCTTGATTTAAAAATTACCTTTGAAGTTGGAGGTATTTTGCGTTTCTGGGTTTTAAGCTTGTGCTGCATGATGGCTTCCTGGGGAGGGGGCAAGCCAGCCGTGAGAGACAGTTTGGCAACTGGCGAGGGTCCGTTGTGGGTTGAAGAGGCATCCTGAGGTTTGGAATAGGACTCAAAGCTTGGAGCCGAGGTAGCAGGAGCTGTGGGGGAGCTAGCTGGTTGAACCTGGGGCAGAGTGTTTGGCTGCCTTTGGGCCAGTTGGCTCAGTACCCGAGAAGGCTCTGGCTGCATCTTATAATCCCCTAGATGAAACAATGCATTAAGAGAGATTCATTAGCAACAGAATCATCAAGCACAAGTAAATTCAAGAACACTGAATAACATGCAGTTTCACAGGAAACCTGACACTTTTAAATAAGTAACACAGGTACAACAGGTCCACAATACTCACAGAAACATTTTGCTCTGTAAAGGACAATAAGCCTGCATATAAAATGAATTCCTATATTGTATTTAGCATAAATCTATACTAAGTATATAGTGTCCACTATAAAATGAAATTATATACTTATTTATGGGATTGCTTTGGTGACAACTTGATATGTACACTGGTTTATCTTGTGTCCTTTGCTTTAGCTTTGATGAATGTGTAGACTTTATTAAATGGGCACAGAGCAAGCACGGTCTTTCAGAACAAATGTAAACTGAACTGGTTCATTGACTACCAACGTCATTTACTCACTAGTAAAAGGAGACGACAGCACAGGGCTATTCTGCGAAACCGGTGGCTTGGCGTCCCAAGATGATGTGGTGACTGGATTCTCAATCTCTAATGCCCCAGACACTCCCACAGACCCACTGCTGCCCCCCGAGACGGCCTGTTCTGCAGGCAGCTGTCCGATCCCTGGGCCCTTTTGCTGCTCCAGCATTTGGGCTGGCTGCGGCAGCTTGGAGCTGCCCAAGTTTCCAAAGCCTGAACCAAGGACTGAGGACTGTGTGGAGGTGTGAAAGTTTGGTGAATAGTCAGAAAACAACTTTAAATTGCAGCTATAAACAAAAGTTTAACTCACACTTCAAAACTCAGGGGTGCCTCAAAAACATTGAGACTATTAAACAAGCTAAAACAAACTTCATGGATCTGCTCCAAGAACAACCTGCAGGTTTACGATTACAAATTTTGCTACACCATATGACACCGCGCAAACATCATATGACCCAACAACTCACCGTGTACTAAAAGCTGCCTGTGCTTAATTGACCATGCTAGGCAAGTTTTTATTCATAACCATCATTTACTGTAGATGTTCCTCTCCATGACTCACCAGAGTGGCATGTGCATAGCTGGTTGGGTTGGTGTGAGGGTGGTGGGAATTGGTGAACACCAGGCTATGGGTAAGGCTTTGGGAGGAGGAAGGCTCCAGGCATCCCACATCCTCAGATTCCCTTCCATCCACAGGTTTCAGCAGGAGACCCTCCACATCCAGGCTACATGCACACAAAATGCAAAATCATCACTGCAAAACAAATACACCAAGACTTACAGTTGTGAGGCTGGGAAACTGAATTTGTTGGAATTCCCTGAATTTAAGTGTGAGTGAGAAGCTGGATATTTAGCAACTATCTGAAGCTTGATTGTTGGCACTTAACCTAAAACCAGTACTTTCTGTATCTTCTGTTAAGAGTATCGAGTATTTTGACTTAAGTGTCTATGCAAAGCTTTTCTCCAGTTCATGTATAGATTTTTTCAATGTCTTGCTGGAATGGCCTACTACAGCTGTAATTGCCACTTTTTTTGTTGTTGTTTAAAGTCGGCATACTGGCTTGTTCACATTAATAGGCTCTCCTCTCATTTGGCTTAAAGCCAAAATGTTCCCACACTGGAGCTGCAGAATGTAGTTTTGAAACCAAACCCATTTGGAAAGTTTGGCATTCTTTCAAACTTCCTTGCTGAAATTATACAGCAGTCTGGGGGGGGGAGGGGACGCCTATTAAAACACAAACCTATTAGCCTCAATAACATGCTGGAGCGACACGTTCTCTGTTCACTGTTTGGAGGAACTGCCTGATCTGGTTTGTATTTCTTGTGTCAGTGAATTTTCGCTGCAACTCCATTACTTGCACATTATTAAAAATAGGGCTGGGCAATATAACTTCAAATCAATATCACGAATAAAACTTTTACCTTTAATGAGAATTCATGAATGATATTTGTAAGCTTTTTTTTTAAAAAAACACTCCCCTCATAGTTCTCTCAAGATCTGTACTGTAAATCTATTAAGTAAAACTATTAAAGCTGGGTTATTTTTTTCCTGAAAGAATGCATCTCTGTGATTGTGAAATAATTTAAGAAAATCACACAGATAAACCATTTCTGGCTATTTATTAAATATTTTGAAAAGTTGAATTCAAAGCACACACCTTTTGAAAAAACATCTTCTGAAAAAAATCACTTTAAAATATTTGGTACCACTATTGTGGTCCAAGTAATTGTTGGTGTTACTTTTGGTGGTTGAAATTGTTTTTCTGCAGTTTTTACATATTACTTATTTGTTCAGTGTCATCCTCACTGAAGCCAAAGTGTGTCCAAAGGAAGGACAACACATTCGTTTTAGGTATAGGTTGTTCGGGTTGAGGTGAATTTGTTGGTTCTGTTTGTGTCATCCATGCAACCAGCTTCGCCTTAAGTGAACACAGACTAGCGGAGACACATGACTGAACGCTGCATATTATTTTAAGGGGCCAGTTCATAAATGTACACATTGGGGAAAGTATTAATAGACATGGGCAAGATTAAATTGGTAAGAGATTGATACATATCCACTTAATTGCCCAGCCATAGGTTGAAACTAGGGATGCACCAATCAATCGGGCAGCGATCGGAATTGGCCGATTTTCAGCCTGATCAGTGATCGGCCAATCAGTCACATGTATTTCCAATTTCAAACCGATCTTACGCATGCGCCAAAACATACCCACAGCCGAGTGCCCACCCACATCCCAGTCACATGTGTACTTACAGGCGCACTGAAATGTCCGTGCTTTGGAAATTCTTCATATATACATACACACACACTTTTTTATATATAAACTGGACAGATCTATTATACATTTAAAAGAAAGCCTTTGGCTTGAGTTGCAGAAGGCATAGGATACTATTCTCACATATATAAAAATTACTACCATAGGAATGGATTCTACTCACGATCAGCCATTTCAAACCTATTACTCTGGGGAGTAAGGGAGACGTACACTGTGGTGAAAAATCTGAATGAAGTAGGGCTGGGATGATTATTCGACGTAAATCGACAAAGGCGATTATAAAAATTTGTCAAAGTTGAATTTTAGTGTCGATGGGTTGCATAAATGTTTTGTGACTGCAATGTGCTGTGTGACAAGATAAACACATAAGGGAAAGTTCTTCATCCCCTTGGGGCTTGCCGTAGTTGGCAACATATGTTCGCTGTCCCCCGCCCCACCACGCACAAGGCAATATGGCTGCATCTACCAGCAGCCCTCCAGAGCCTCTGGAGAAAGACGCTCGCAGGTGGTCTTCCAGAATTTGGGAATACTTCAGTCATGACATTGCCCTCTCTACCCAAGCACATCAGGTTACTACTAGAGATGCGCCAATCATGTCTGATATTTACTTACGAGTTTTCCACGGTCTGTAAAAAGATCGCTCCTATTTCATGTTAAATCTATTTGTACAATAAATCGCACGACAGCTCATTCCCATTTTAGATGCATGCTTTTTTTGCAGCTGCCACTTAGCTTTTTTCTAAGTGGGTGTGAGCACATCAACTTCCACCTTCTGTGACATCACACGCATACACTTGGCAGTACGAGGAGCATAAGAAAACCAGATAAGAGGGGCAATCTGGAGGTATTTTGCACTTTCAACAACAACTAGTAGCACAGTGATTTGCAATCCTTGTAAAAAAAAAAAGTTTGGAGAGGCGGAAGTAGCGTTTAGCGGAATGAGACACTAAAAGCACATGAAATTGTGTGAAACAACACAAGTAATATATCGGTGTAAAAGTATGATGATTCAAAAATCGGCTGATGTGGAAAATGAATAACTACTTTATGAGAACACGCATTTAACATCAATAATAATACTATTATTAATACTACCTTTAATTAGTCCCAGTGGGGAAATTGCCTCCTCGCCTCCCCCAACCTTGTTTGCCATGAGAACAAGCTTGGCTGTGAAGGGCAGCCACACCTTGGGGGGCGCCCAGGAAGCTGGGGGTTAAGGGCCTTGCTCAAGGGCCCACAGACGGGCCGAAGCTGGGCTTGAACCGGCGACCTTCCAATCACAGGCACAGAGGCTTAACCCATTGAGCCACACTCTACCCCCAAAACGGCGTAACATTACATTCAGTTCAGTTCAGTTCCACATCAGTCATCACTGCACATTTGACGTCAACGTCGGATTTGGTTTTTGGAACGCGAGATGGCAAGTTAATTTGAAATTGAGAACGCGCTACCCAACAATAAAAATCGGCGGTGTGGCAGCATTTTGGTTTTTTAATAATCTCATTTAAAACGGCGAAAAAATTACAGACAAGACAAAAATGGCATGCAAACATTGTAAAAGACGAATAACCTAGAAACGTCTATATATATAGGGTGACCAGATAATCCATGTCATCCCAGATGCTTTGAGCTACTTCAGGTTTTACAAACTTTAAACCTGAAAGGCTCTTTTGCTTGGCTAAATAGCTAATTTCTTCTTGTGCTTTGACTGGTTAGTTTCCTTATGACTCATCCAGCTACTTCATGTTAACATTTGCGATATGTGCATGAATATTGGAGACTTACCAATCAGCACACAGCAAGAACGCAGTGCTTAAGTGAAATCCTTATGTTCTTTTAATTGAAATGGAAGTTCACAAATCCTGTCCTAGCTCAAAGTGTCCGGGATGACATGGATTATCTGGTCAGCCTATCTATATAGAAATAGACGTCTATATAGAAACTGCTTTCACCTCTAGCTAAGGCATACCTCACCACACCAGTCACCTCTGTCCCTAAAATAAATTACAGTAAAAAACTCTTGTATAAGGAATCTCTCTCAGTAATGGCAGTTGTGCATCAGAATCAGATCGGAACTGAAAAAACGTGGATCTGCTCATCTACCACACAGAATGTTTGTCTAGTAGTAATGTTACCACAGTCAATGGATTGGGGGGGGGGAATAATTGCTAGATTAATTGTCTAAAGAATTATCGTTTGGGACAGCACTAGAATTAAGCAAATCAAAAGCCAAAAAAAAAAAGTAATAAAAAAATAAAAAATACGTAATGCATCTTCACCCTTCTGGATTTCATAACGTTAAAACAACCTAGATAAAACTGACTGATATACTATTGCCCCAAAGAGGTTAAATCACCAACCTCTGCAGCAAAGGCAGCTGCTAAAGAGCCCATAACTATAGCCAACTCAAAAAACTTTTTAAGAGTAAGAGATATTTTAAGAGTTTATATCTACCTGTCTCCAGATGTGGTGTGGTTCTCAGCAGTAGGTACAGAAGAGGCAGTGAACACTTTGGTCTCTGAAAGCTGCAAACAGAAGTAACAGAGCTCCCATTAACTACTGAAGCTTGTTCGAGCAGCTGACACGTATACAACTAAGCATTCTATTGTTATGCACATTTTTATCATTTTTTTGCAGATACATTATCAAAAAGCATTAGCAATCACTGTACCCGATTTCCACTAACATATTTAAACACACGGTAACCATTTCCCAGAGTCACTTACATCTTCTGCCCAATCATCTGTGGCCCAGTCATCTTGTGGAACTGTCCAAGCTCCTGTCAGAAAACACACAAGGACAAAACATTTGGTGCGTTCGGCTTCATGCAGCCGTTTACAGCGCTGGCTTAAAGCGAGGCATTCTGGTCTTGACGTAATGCATGATGGTTAGTTTTTTTTGTCCGTCTTCAGTCAGCACTGTAAAATGTCACCACGCGTCACCATATCACACGGTATAAAACTCACGAGAGCAACGCGACTTGAGACGGATCCTGCAGTGCCTCTTGCCCGGCTGCACAAACTGGGAACCGCCTCCATGACGACAACTTTTTGATCTCAAAATTTATTCGCTGAAGATTTTAGTGACATGCTTGACGTTTGTATCCCAAGACGTTCTGATGCGTTATCTGCTATTTCTCTTTGAAAATTGCGAAGCAGTGGGAACTGGCTCAGTTAAATTTACATGGTAAATTAAAAATCAAATACAATAAAATAATTAATAAACGCCCATTTTAATAGTACATGTTAATTTATTGTTGGTTACTGTAATGATGCACTGCTTTATTTGTCCAAATGTCTAGTCTGTGAAGGCATTTAAGTAATAACTGCATTGTACTCTGTACTTTGTACAAATGACAAAAACTCTGAATCCTTGAAATAAACGTATTTTCTTCTCAGTGTATTGCAGTGCTTGGGGACTGTACCTTGCTCATGAGTACCTCAGTGGTACTGCCATGCAAAATTTCTTCCGGCTGCAAAATTCCTTCCGCCTGTGACGTATCGCTCAGCTGGTAGCGTATCGCTCAGCTGTTAGGCCGGTGACGCGCTCGCGAAGATGCGGTTTCGAGGCACCCCGTATGTTTCGGGGTACCCCTGAAATTTCGAGTTCACGTCAATAAAATACACTTATAAATGTTCTTTAAGTGCGTTTTCATTACTTAATATTAAGAAGTTGTTCACATTTGGCTTAATAGTACGACCGACCTGTTTTTTTTAGGTCAATAATGTATATTTAGCTTGTTAGCGATGCTTCATCAGACATGTTTTATTAGGCTATTAATGTGTATTTAGTTCGTCATCGGCATGTTTTGATGGTTCTAACCGACATTCGGCTGGATAACGCTTGTCTCACTTAAAGGTTTTATTATATTATTATTTAGCTCGGCAGTCACGTTTGGTTGATAACTATATCGCCATGCAGCTAAACATATGGTTTACTGGTTATCATGTATGTAAACTACGTTTTAAAAAAGGCGTATCAGTAATAGTAATGCAATATACATTAATAATCCATGCCAGTGAGGTAAGTCTTATCGAGGGAAATGCAATTGGTTACAAATCGACGATACATCGCTACCGAGCTAAATATACATTAATAATCTAATAAAATATGCCGGTAAAAAAAAAAAAAAAAAAAAAAAAAAAAAAAAAAAAAATCGGCAAATCATATCGCTAATGAGGTAGATACACATTAATAACCCCAGAAAACATGACGGCTAGAGATTAATAATCTAATAAAACATATGTCTGATGAAGCATTAACAAGCTAAATATACATTAATGACCTAAAAAAAAAACAGGTTGGTCGTACTATTAAGCCAAATGTGAACGACTTCTTAATATTAAGTAATGAAAACACACTTAAAGAACATTTATAAGTGTATTTTATTGACGCGAATTCGAAATTTCTGGGGTACGCCGAAACATATGGGGCACCTCAAAACAGCATTTTCGCGTGCGCGTCACCAGCCGGACAGCTGAGCGATACGTCACAGGGGGAAGGAATTTTTCAGCTGGAAGAAATTTCGCATGACAGTACCTTTACCAGTCTACTTTTAGATAGGAAAAAGAATATCTGATAATCAGGTGGACACAGGCTGTCAGCTACTCCTCCCCCGGCATGTGCAAGAGTTATGGAGCCGTTTTAAGATTTAATCTGCCCTGTTTCGTAAGCCAAAGGAAACTACAGAGATAAGGATATAAATATAATATGAAGCATATTTTTGAAAATTTTAAATAAAAAAATTCACTGTTCAGCATATTCTCCATGAAAGAAAACTGGAATTTCTACAATGTCCATTTCATCTGCCATGAATGACGCCAAAGCAAAGAGCTCGACCACTGCAGCCAGATCTCCTGCACTACAAGGAATTAAAGTTGTCCGACTTGATGCCTGTCTGCAAAATCTCATGCTACGTCACATCAGCTGCAGACAGACTAAAGCCCATGTCGAACGCACCCAATGACTTTCAGTCACATGCTCCAGTTGACTGTCACATTTCTTCAGAGAAAGATGTTAGAATGTTTTCTAGTATATTTGCAGTCAAAAAAAATGTTCCAATATCAAAACTGGCCAAACAATGCAAAGTACTTGAAACAGCATCGTTAATGCTGCCCCTCTTCTGAGACTTTCTGGTGTTTTGGCCATTAATTTTCATGGTTTCGCTGTGATTTTTCCCCATATTATTTAAGCATGATAGGCATAGCACCCCCAAAAAATTTGTGGTTTATTTAGAAATTTTAAATTTTGAATGTCATTGTAACTGTCGCAGAGCGGGTTCTACTCAAGTGCATGTGTGTTGCAGTAGAAATGTGCCAGTTGCCACAAGTTTAATTAAGGGGAAACAATTTCAGGGAACCCTCACTGAAAAGTCAAACAACCCTGTAGCACCTGCAAAAAAATCTCTGGTGCCACTCCTAACTCAAATGCATAATTGAACTTGAACACTTGATTTCTGAGTTTACCACTTTGTCAAATATTTGCCGTGGCCGTAGCTTCCATACCTCGTCCATCCACTGCCTCTGTCACTGCCGTCTCCCAGTCTTCCGAGCGAGAGCCTCCTGTCGCAGTGCTTGGGTCTGTAGTGTACTCAGCTGGATTAAAGGTCCTGAAGAGAAAAATATAAAGATGCATTTTAAGCAAACATCAGCCAAAACACAAAATCAACACAGATTAAAATATAGCAAATCAGTAATGCACCAGATGACAACTGACAAGTCTGAGCATGTTGGCTACACAGGATACTCACCCCATTCCCTGCGATGAAAACTTGCTCCCAGCAGCTGCCCGTCCCCTTCCCCGACCACCTGAAGCTGACAATACAGCTACATTACTGCCAGGTCTGTGTCCCAAACTGGCCTGGCTCCCATAAATACATTAGTCTGAAAGTTCCATTGTTTTACTTCAGGATGCAGGACAAATCCTAAAGTTGATGGAATTGGCTAATCAAGGAACCAGCAAAAATATTCAACCCAGACAGCCACTTTACCTCAAACTCATTCTTTCGGTCCCTTTCCTAAACCCTTGCTCAGCAGCAGCTGTGTGGCAACTCGCATACACCATGTAGCACATGGCTTAGCATAACAGCAACAGGACCAAGAAAATAATTTGTCTCTCCCCCAGCAAACCACATTCTTTCTCTGTTTCGTACCAAAGGTCCACTTCTATTCTTAACAGAATTTAAAACTGGGCAAAACTGCTGCTAAATGATGTTAAGTATATATATAAAAAAAAAGAATCAAATGAACAACTGTTGCTCAGCAATAACCATTCCACCACTACAGGGATACACATCCTATGTTTTAACCCCTCCCATTTGCAAAACTGAACCCAAGCTGAAAGCATCATTTACAGTTAAGTTCACAGTTAAAACAAGCCGCAGCTCACCTCTGCCTCGCCCCCGGCGGCCCCTGTCCATTCCCCTTTCCCCCTGATACAGGTCCACACCATTCTCCTCCAAACACACTGCAAGGAACACACACACAAAGAGGCCATTTGGCACATTGGCATCTGTTCAGCAGGTGATCTTGAAATTGAATTTTGCACATTTATAACATTCATAAATATTACAAAAATGACAAAAAGGTACAATACAGAAATACGCTTATATGCAAGTGAGATCAAGCATGAGAGAGAAAGCTTGCTTTGCGCTCTTTCACCAATGGATCCTCCATCTCCTTACCCTCCCGGCTCCGGACAGCCCCACGGCCTCTCCTGTTTGGCCCCCCACGACCCCGACCAGCCTCTCGCTCTCCTCTCTTTTCCCGGTTCTCTTTATTCTCCTTGTCTGATGAAGATCCTTCCTTCGGCAAACCACGTTTTTTCCCCACAGTCTCCCAAGAGTTCTGAAATTGGATTAGAATCAGCACTTACAAAACAAATAAACTGAAGAGCCATATTCTACTGCTACCCCAGTGAGTCTGGGGGATGGGATGACAGGAAAAATAATGCAATACGCCTCTTCGTATTTTCACATAGCATGTGTGAACCTCAGGATCCCCCACTCCCTTCCTTGCTTGCTTGCATCCTACCGTATCCGAGCTGCCCTCAAGGAGGAAGTTGATGGCTCTGTTGACATCCTCATTGCAGTCATGGAGCGCGACCATGCACTCATCCTGATTCTTCCCTGTTACTTCCATCAGCTAATACAAACCAAAACAGTGAGTATACATCATTTGAAACACGAGTTCTAGTACAGCAGCCATAAAGGCACACTCCTGCTCAGTAACCGTGTTGCATTCACTCAGGCCAACACCAAAATTCAGCTCTCACCTGTTTGACTTTATCCTCAAAGACTGTATCATTGCTGTCATAGATCACTTGGGCAAGGCGAATCTGTTCTGCTGTTGCCTGAAAGAGAGAACATATCAGTTTATGAAGCTCCAAAGGCCAATTCGTAGTTTTCCCAGACATCCCCATGAATGGTAATTGATAAGAAAAACAACCTGTCATAACGAGGCCCATTTACAGGACTTTACACACACAAAAATATTACCAGGTTTGACAGGCTTTCTACTACTCACCTGTATCTGTGCGGCTTGTGGTGCTGCAGGTAGCACTTTGTCCCGAGTGCCCCGGGGTCGGTCGGTGACTAACGAAGTCATCATATACAGTATATACAAAACAATGTATGTACAAAATAGAAAAATCTGGAAGAGAGATGATTCAAACGTTAGTTTCAAGTACTCATCTTTCACAATTTTCTTGCAGATTTCCAGCTATATCTAAAAACATTTGTGCTGTACAACAAAGGCTTACGCCGATGTTTTTTTTTTTTACCAAATACTACAATTGTGTAGTACTTGGTCACATGGGACTGGATCAGGATTGCGGAACAAGGAGTCATCCAGCAGGCGGCCGTCTACACACTGGCGGAACACATATGACTGCCTTGACTTAAATTTAGCCTCTCGCCAAAGGACAGCCCCGGTGTCCCATTACACTTCACCATTTGCGCTCACTGTCGGAACTTGTCTCATTTTGTACATGCAACTCGGTGTTCAAAAAAGAAACTCTGCTGGAAAAAATGTTTTTTAACAGCTCATCGAGAGCCCCAAAATAAACAGGACACCGCAGCGCCATTCTATGCGTACGGCCACTATTCAAAATTCACAAGCAGTCACTATCGATAAAACACACACGCGCGAATTAAACACCATTAGTAAATAATACGTCGTAAAACAGCATTCGGGACTGTGGGAAACGTAGGTATGTTGGTTACTTAACCTGATCCCGTATAACCCATTATAACGAATTAAACTGCAGTGTTATAACCTGGTTTAACCTGACGTACTGGGGCATTAGAGACGCAGGGGTTACAGGGAGCCGAGCCGAGCCGCGCCGCCTCCCCATTGTTCCAGCAACAGCGGCTTATTTCGCTCTAGCTGTCGACCACGACGTCCCACCTTCCAAAATACACGAAACCATCCGATTAGCGTCTAATGGCTCCTTGTTTCAGCCCCAATTAAGCGCCTCCCTTCGCGGCCTGCAGTAAAAACCAGCCCGGGTTCGAGGCCCCTTTGTGTCGACGGCCCGGAGGAGCCAGGCACCGGCCGTCACTAACAACGGCGCTTATCGGCCCCCTAACAGACGTTAGCCTTTCGACCATTCAAAAGAGAGCCCAGGGATCCATCGGGCGCGTCCCGGAGTCACGGCGCCGAACGTTTATGGCGATATTAGAGAGCCATAAGGCGGAACCACTGTTAGCCTAGCCGACAGCTCCGTAACGGGCGAAACCGACAACCCCGCTGGCAGTGCCCGCTTCTACTACTAATAACATCGAATTACTCACACATACTCTGGCTCAGAGGTTTCCTACCTTTCGTAACTATCGTTTCACTCAGTGAACAATAGGAAACGTTTTAAATACCTGCACTCGGTACGAACTGCAGCGTTTATTTCACAAAAGGCTCATTTCGTTTACCTGCTAACACGCTTCTCTTAGCCGGGGTAGACGGCGCACGTCACGCTACGTCATATCACGCTACGCCACGTTACGTCTCTACAGCGCACCATGTGTTGCCTTTCAGTCCTGACAAGAAGTACGCAGCATGGGTGAAATATGAGCGTGTGCGTCGTACGCGCATTTGGACTAGGGTTACCACCTAATCCATGTCTGGAAGGACACTTTGTGCCAGGACAGGATTTATAAACTACCATTACAATTAAAAGAATTTGGATTTCACTTAAACACCGAGTTCTTGCTGTGTGCTGACTGGCCACTCTCCTATAATCATGAATGTGTCATTAATGTTAACGTGAGTTTTTCAATCAGGGAAACAAGTCAAAACACATGAAGAACCAAACTATTTAGCCAAGCACAGGAGCCTTTAAGTTTTAAAGTAGTTTGTAAAACCTGAAATAGCTCAAAGTGTCCTTCATGACATGAATTATAGGTGGTAATCCTAATCGGGACATGATTCAGTCAGTGTTCATCTTAAACTTTCCTAACAATGCGTTCTATTTGCCAATATGTACTACTTATTTTCCAAATGTTATGTGTCTTGCATAAAACAGCATTGTTCCAGCCAGGCTGGAACAGACTGTAGCAGTACACACTTGATAAACAATTTCCCCTTTGGGGGTCAATGAAGTACCATCTCAAAAACTGGTATTCGTTTTCCTTAAATCCTTAAATTCAGCACTTACACACTACTATGTGTAAAGAACTCTTTCCTTTAATTACACATGAGCTATATGACCAGTTACTTCTATGCCTTTATGTTGAGTTAGTGCATAACTAAAATAGCCATCAAGTCTCCCATTGGGTCTATTCTCAAAATTTTGTTTACTTCAATGCTTCCCTCCAGTTACTATTGTGTGCAGCTAGAGAGATCTCATAAGCTGTCCTTTCAATATCCATTTTTCTAATTGGTCTTATAATTGTAGCAAACTATGTGAGGTCTTCCTAATACATTGAACAGCCTCATCACTCCTGAATTCAGCTTCAACATACATTTGCCTGTTTTATTAATAGAAGTATACTCTGAAATCATTCTCGCATTCTCAAAAGTATCTGCTATTTCCCCAAAATGGTATCTCTAGCATACTACCCTAGTTGAAAAATAAGATATTTAGCATTTTTTCCTAATGCCATCTTCCAGTTGCCTGTCTGCACCATAATTGCGCCATTCACTGTGCATTGTGTCTGCTATTCCATCGATGTATACCATAGTCATAACGCTGGACATGTTTTAATCTTAGAACTGCTTATCCACTTGACAAAACATTGCAGCGAATCACTCTCGGAGCTCTGCTGGAAATCAATCATGCAAAACAAGTTGCTATGTTAAGAAATAAAATCACAGCCTAACAACGTTCAGAGCTCCTGCTTTTTACATATAAGGCAATATCTTTTCTCCTAATCACAGGTCTACATTCAGATTTCCTTAGAATGTTCATTAAAATGTTAAAAATTAAAATGGACCACAATTAACAGTATACTTTCCTAAATGATTTGTCCCAATGGATCAAAGAATTTACATGTACATATGTAATCCAAGTTAAAATGTACTTGGAAAAACTGTGATGCAAGAAGTAATATTGCTTCACAAATTAAACCGATTACCTTGCATTTTCTTCTCAACCCTTTGGACTTGACCACAAATTATTTAGTGCAAACAATGAGAAGTTACTTCCTTAAAATACATGGCTGCAGAGTGATGTTATAACAAAAACAAAGTGTCTTTGTTATAATAACATGAAGAGCAAACTTCATTGAACAATATGGCTGACATACCAGCCATCTCAAATTAATCTTAAAATGCTCTTAAACCACTTAAATTAACAGTATTGTTACAATTCTCTACTTAAAGCCCTTGGAATAACAGTTTGCACCTGTTGTAAATTTGTAGGTTTTGGGGAAAAAAAAAAGTCAAAAATCCAGCACCCACATTAATAGAAAAAAGGTACATCAGTAGCATTTTATTTTAAATACTTTTTGTTTGACGTGTAATTTCATTTGTAAAAACATCTATGTGAATATATAAAAAGCAAGCACCACAAACTCTTAACTGTATGCATGTGTAATATTTTGCACACTATTTAAAAATAATTTTATAAAAGTGATGGTTATTTGTCATGTGGTTGTAATAGTGTTTTTTTGTATTCTACAAAAAACTTCATAAAAGACAAATGTCAGCCAAGGTTAGTCTTTCATAGAAAGACTGAGGCCTACTACGTAATGGGGGACAAAACAGCCTGATGGGATAAAGGTGCTCCATGAGAAAACACACACATACATACAAATCATAGGATAATACAGGCAAATCACAGCAGGGGTGATTATGGTGGACACAGCTATCAGAAAGGGGAGGTCATAATAAATAAGGTGATCAATATGAAAAATTAAAAAAGAATGATTATGAAATAATCATAGCAAATAAAACTTGGTGGGGGAGTCAAGTCCAAAATCTTTCAAACTCCAAAAAATAATTTCCCTACATGTCATGGTCCCACTCTAAGACAGCAAATGAAAACACTGCAGTATTGAAAGGTGAACCTAAAACAGGGTCGGGGGCACATTAAATATAAGACTGTGGGAGAACAGGGACCCCAAACACACATACTACAGAAGGTCAGAGGTACCTGATTAAATAATTTCATTATTCTGATGTCCCTTTCTTTATATTCCACTTTTGCAAGACATGCAACCATCCACATGTCTGCTAAACACAAGATTCTGCTAAAAGCACTAAGCACAATAAAACAGGGAAATACCATACAATTTTCTTTAAGCCAAAATATATTAAAATCTCCAAGAATCTGGAAGAAACGTATTATTTTTTTTTCTGATGCTTCCCCCCTCCCCCCAGTTAGTTCTGAAAACCCAATGAGTTGTGCCCAAAGCTCATTTCATTCCCCCCCTCACTGTCTATTCAAAGACCTTCAACAAGGCAGACAGATTAAGCATATAAGGACGTAACCAAACTTCATATATCAAAAGAAAGTACCTGATGTGGGTTCTAAGAGACAGTAATGTATAAAGCAAGGATCAGTGAATGATTTTCAATGAGCACACAGGCAAGGGGGGAACAGGAAAAAAGACTGTGATGGCAAGGCCAAATGGCAAGGTGATGAAGGTGTATTTATGTGCTAGTTCCACAGCCCGGCATAATTCCCATGAAGACCAGAGCAAAGGGGGCCACCAGCCACAAAAAGCTTTGTGCCGGAGGCGTCGTAGCAATGCGTGTACACAGCATTGGGAAAGAAGCTGTTATCTGAGAAGTAACTCCTCCATGTCTCGTCGTGACTCTGAGAAATAAGGGAGAGACACCAAATCAAACACACTTGCACCTCAATACCAGACAAAGGCTGCTGCTACTACATGAACTATAAAAGACAATGTTTTGTTTGAGACTAAGACACAGGAAAACACACAGTTAGACATGAAACAACAGTTCAATGGAAACTAAGAGGGACTGACCAGCCAGCCTTTGCCGGTAGTTAGCTTAAGGATTCCATCTCCTGTGCGTGACCAGCATCCACAGCCAGAGATGGATGTCTCTCCTATGAAGCGCTGGGCTCTGATGTCGTAGAATAGTAGGGAGCCCTGGCCTGTGCCCACTGTCACAACATGCTCGTAGAAACTCACAGACCGGATTCCTGGACACAAAGCATTCATCGTTGTGTTCATCATTGATGATTAATACTATTTCAAATTACTCAGTCTGTTAGGGTCAGGGTAATATCAAACCGCCTTGTAAAACAGACTGAACTTAATGAATTTAAGGATTTTTTTTTAATTCATTTTAAAGACAGGTTGATGCAATAAAACCACTTAGAGTATAATTACTGAATACTAGCAGCTACTATGCATGCATTGTTATACTTGTCCTTTTACCAGCAGATAATGTAAAAATGTGCTTAGTTTGGACCCTTTTCTATCAAACAATGGACTACACAGAGCAGCTATTTTAACCCCTGTTAAAGCAGTACCCACATTTCCCATTTCTACGCAAAATTTGGCTCCTACAGTTCAGTTATCTGCACTAGATTACTAAGGTATTTTACTTATAAAAGTATATATTTTTGTCTGACCAACCCCAAATTAACGTAATTTGTGTAATTCAGAAAGTGTATTTACCACTTCCCTGTTCCCGAGAGTCGACAGATTTGATGTTGTGAAGAGGTTGGCGTGGATCCAGGAAGGACACATGTGCCTGGGACCCGACGGCATACACAGACCATTCCTGCCCATAAGCCAGGCACACGTTCTCTTTGCAGTGCGGTAATTTAGTTGAGAGCAGCTGCAGAAGGAGAGGTAGTAGCCCTTTACAAAGTGCTGTTCACAGACTTACAAATCAGTAAGAGCTGAAATACAGTGAGGAATATTAATTCAGATCTCCCACAAACCTAATCACTAACCATTAAACAAGTAACAAAAAAGTCTACAGCGGCTTATATTGTACTGTTTTACCCAGTGAGAAAGGAGATTGAAATCAGAAAGCCATGGGTTAAAGACACAATCAGCAACCAGATGCACACAATAATTATAATCGTCATGGCTTCATAATTTTCATTTCTCCTAAACCAAGGGGTAAAGCAGCATAGGCCAGCCAGTGATAGATAAGGTCCAAAGATGAACATCTTGATATAAAAGCATTCACCTTGCACAGACTATGCTCTGCTTCCCACAGGTGGAAAAACCCATCCAGGGACACGGCCCCCAGTTCCTGAAAGGGAATGGTTGATTAAAGCAACAGTAAATGATACCGCAAAAAGTTTCCTAAAAGTGGTAATATTTATCTGCATGGAGGAGCATCAGAACACAATACAATTTATATTAAATTCAATTCAGGGAAAAATAATAAAATCAGAAGACCAGCTACCTTGTTGTTGTTGTTGAAAGCAAGTGCACGCACTTTGCAGTTGTATGGGTTAGTGTACTCTTTTGGTAGGTCTTCCAGGGCCCGGTGGGAGATGTGCGAGTAACTGGGTACTCCATCATCCTGGCAACTGTTGCTCAGACTGAGCACCTGCTCAGACACCTCCCACAGCCCCATGGAGCCATCCCGGGATCCTAGGGATTTTCGGAGGGATGGACAATTTTAGCAAAAAGACTTCTTGTGAAAAGACACAACTTACATTTATGTATGGCAGACTAAATACAAATATGTAACATGAGACATGATTTAATGTGCTTCATTTATTCCTTTATTTCACAGCACTTACCCGACACAGCCATGGTATCACTAATCCATGCAATGGAGAAGATCCAGTCATTGTGGCCATCCTAAGAGGATCAAGACCACAGTTACCCCAATGCCCCTCAATGATACCTAACTTCAACACCTCCAACATGCCTTAAACATAGATGGCTTAAATACATTTAAATGTGTGGAAATTTACCACTGTGAAGTCATGTGAAGACCAGTGAAGGAATAAACAGAAATGAACACACATAACAGAGTTTATGCATCCAATAAGCAGCACTTACATCTCCTACACATACAGGGTCTAGCGTTGGCAAACTGTAGATCGCCAGACTATTGGGATTGTCGCCACCTGTGGCCAGCAGAGTCCCTGAGGGGTTTTTCTCGATGGCATGGATTCCACAGCCCTGCTGATCTATCCCGGAAACCGAAGGGACCACAAACCCCAGCCCCCCATCAAGGACCTCCCTGTCCTTAAGCATGGGTATTTTGGTGATCTGTCCAGTCAGAACATCCACGACAAAGAGCTGCAGGAAAATGACAAGTGGATTTATTATTAAAATTCACCTGAGAATGCCAGACAGAGACATATCCTCACAGAAAGACAGATGCATGCACTGACAGACAGACATATCCTCACAGAAAGACAGATGCATGCACTGACAGACACATTCTTTTTCTGCTGACCGTGTTGCACTTGGTTCCACACACCACCTGCCGATGGTTAAGCCACTGGGATGCGAACACCTTGTTGAGGCTTCCTAGGGAAAACTCCTTCTCTCTCAGCATGGCAGGCAGCCGGGCAGCAGCGAATCCCCGCAGGCTGCGCTGGAGATGCCGCTCGTGCTGCTGCTGCGGCTGGAATTCGCGGCCCTGGAGAGCACACACCACAGAGCGCTGCCGGCGCCATGACAGCCGCGGGTGCTGTGACGAGGAGGCAGCGGCGGTAGAGCGTAGACGCTTGTAACTTGAATGGCACCAGCCCAGCTGTCAAGAGACGTATCCATGTAGAGTTAATTAAATGTATGCTGACCCAGGGCAGTAACAGTAAGCCTGTATTATTGGCTAGATTATTTCAGACAATTATGATGCTTAGGCATTATTAGGTATTATTTTTAGCAGAACTGCGAGGCCCTTTGCATTTAGATACTGCTAAACTATGACATACATACACATAGACATTAGATATGTTTCTGTAATCCTAAAGTATTTTATAGCTTAATAAGTAAAATGCATGACACATCATGCTACCACCTTTACAGACTCAAATTATTTTGGATAACTGAGATTTTTACATTCCCTACAGTTACTCAGGACCAAGTGTATGATTGATGATGACTATTATGGCACACTTAGTTTGGGCAGTGTTCAATAGCATATACCTGAATCGGGCGTCTTTCATCTAACACACTGTAAATAGGGCTGGGCGATATGACCAAAAATATAGGCTGAATTTTGCTCCAGAGTGAAGATTGAAGAAACCAGATTGTTAATTATGGTTTTGAACTATTATCATCAGATTATGGCAAACACTTGCCAAACCATATTTCATATTTCACTAATCTCAGGCAGAAATTGAATTGGTTATTTTAGTTGGCACCACGAAAACCCCACCCCTTACTTTCTTCCTAGTGTTTCTGAATTCTCTGTGGAGTATTACTGTGTGGATTTCTCGTGGACTGAATTTTAATGAGGACTTTCGTTTTGGATTTTGCTGGATTATTCTTAATGGACAGGGTGCTTTGAACTTACCTACACTCCTTGTGAGTTGCCCTGTTGTTTTAACTGTCTTTCGTCTGCCTGCCCTTCTGCACTCTCTTATTGGTTCAATAGGGCTGCACCATATAACACTGTGATTATATGGAGCATGTACAATAATCACCATGGCTTTAGAGGATGGGTGTAAACATTTGTCCAGACACCAGCTTTCAGTACTATAGGGACTCCCAATAATTAGTAATCTGTATAAATTCAGCGCATCCTTATGTTTAATAAATGTGTCGGACTACAAACCGCAAAAAGAACTGCCAAGTCACTGACATCTTTTTACCTTGTTTATCCACAATCTCCTCTTTCAAAAGAGATTGCGGCTGCTGAGCTGTCCCTTTCTTCATGGCCACTTCAGAGCTTATCACTTCTATGATTTACCAAAACAGTAGGATGTGGCATGCTTCGCGAACTGAATTTTAGTAAACATAAGGATTTACACTGGTGATTATTGCACATACACCGTATAATCACAGTTATGTCGCGGTGATATCATGCAGCTCGATTGTTCAATAAATCCCCCATTTGTGTTTTTATGGCCGAGTCATTCGTGCTCGTTCTCATTGCTGGTGCTGACAAGCAGTCACGGAGAAAGTGACGTCATTTCATTGTGATACAAAATCTGTCGCTGGGGACACTTTGAATGTAAAGTCACATTGAAATGTCATCAGGCATTTGTTATACTGATAGAGGAGAGAATCACATTACAATAATTATCATTGTACTTTTATCACCCTGCCCTAAATGTAAGATTCCAGCAAACTGGGAATGAGAGAATTACCATAATAGTACTGCTGGGCAGTGCATCAGTTCATCCAGTATAATGGTTTTAATTACCTATGCATTAAAAATTTGTCATAAATGCTGACATAGGAAACTTGACACACGACTTACCTATGTCAGCGTTTATGTCAGCCACAAAAGTTGGAACAATCCTTTATAAATGCTTATGACAAGTTATGTTGACTGTCATGTTATGTTGACTGACTGAAGGGCTTATGTTGGGCTCATGTTGCTGTCATAGAGCACCCTTAAGTGTTACAGAATTTTTCATATACCACCATACCATAGCACAGCTGAAACATCAGCTGTAATGCTTCAATAGGCTGCATATTATATAATATTGTTCACTGGCAGCACTATAGATCGCTGTGCAGAGTGTATTGAGAGGGCACCCCTGTAAACTCTGCATACCGTTCATACTAACAGTTAAAAATTTTACAGCACAACAATTCTCCACATATAACTGTTTTATAACAGCATTATAGTATATATCTACTGCTTAAGTCTGTGCCTGAAAAAATTGATTATATGTAATATAATTATGTCTGCAATTCAATGCATAACGGTAAAGCAAAATCCCAATTCATAATTATATTATTAATTATTAAGACCATGCCAGTTAAGCAAACATGTTGTTACTAGCCGTGTACCGATCCGATATTCAGGATCAGGATCAGCACTGATCCATACCTATTAGATCAAATACCACCCATATGGGACCAATCCAGTATTTATTTTTTGGTGCTCTGTGCAAAGAAAGCTCCCTTTTCTTGTTAAATCAATTTGCACAATTGCATGTCAGCTCAGCCACATTTTGCATGTTTCTGCAGCATTCAAGTTGAACGCTAACACTGCCACTCAGGAGTAGGGATGGGTACCGAAACCCGGTACTAAACGGGCCCCGGGGCAAAATTTTTAAAGACCGGAGCATCGATAAGCTCTGACGTTAACGGTATTGCTTTCGGTACTGGAGAAATTAATAAATCAGATTTTTTTTCTTTGTATAAAAACAATCTCTCTGTTTATCTGACCAGCTCTGTTATTGATTAAAACGTTAACCTAGAGCGCTCTCTCGTGTGCGATGGATGGGGAAACTCTCACGTGCACACAGACGCTGGCGTCGCTACCCGATCTGCGGGCGCATGCGCAAAGCTCTGTTCTGTGTATGGCTGTGTGGCATCCGCTGGACCATGCCCGATCGGCGAGAGTATGCGCACAAATTAAAAATTTAATACATTGTAAGACAGAAAAGCAGACGTACACAATCACATGATAGTTAATATTGAAATAGACATTGAAATATATGACAAGTACAGCCTGCCTGCCAGGCAGATATGCAGCTTTTTATTTTATGAGATAGTGTAAAACATTTAAATAAATGCATACAAACTCTGTGGACTGAGAAGTCGTTAGAAAGAATTAAAACCAACAAAAACGATTGTGTACATTTTTATTTTATTATAATGATTTTAGTAATATTATAAGTCCCATGTGAGAGGAGTATCTGTCAGCTTACTGTGTCGACGGTATTGCATTAAAAGCTTGTTCCTGCATTCATAAATAGGGCAGAGATCTCAACACATTTGCGGTACAATAAAATATGCGCATGCGCACGCAGATCAGGCAGGGACCGCCGAGCCGCAACTAGTGATGATGGCGGAGAGGTTAGAGATCAAAAGTGTGGTTGTGCTTCACTAGAATCAATGCGGATAGTGCCTGTTACCAAAAGTGCAACAGGCGTTTTGCGTGTAAAGGTATTAAAGGCTTTGCACTTAAATCATTTATATTTGTTTTATATTTCCCTTATCAGAAATGTTTAAAACATTGCTGTATTTTTTGTGAAATTTTATTTTGCATTTCACATTTCATGTAAATTTGTTGAATAATAATAGTGATTTGTTAAATCTGTTAATTATGTTGTTAATTTGATTTATTCTTCACAATAACAATACCATTAAAGTACCGGACCGATAGGCAGCACCAGAAAGAGTAGTAGTACCGTTAAAATCTTAACGATACCCATCCCTACTCAGGAGGAGAAAACAGTGATTTCCACCTTCTGTGATGTCATGAGCATACACTTCACAGGAGGAGGAGTGTAAGAACATCAGATAAGAGCAGGGGTGGGCAATCTTATCCATAAAGAGCCAGTGTGTATGCAGGTTTTTGGGATAACCTTAAGGTCAGCTGTTCAAACCCAAGTGTGAGGACTCTTCAGCCAATCAGTCCTCTAATTAGTAATCTAACTAAGGAGTAAGTAATACTGTGGCTAATGGCAGAAAAAGTGGGATTGGTGCACCTCTAGCTGTTACCAAACTAAATACGGTAATAATCAATAAAACATGTTGTTATCTAGCTGAATATACATTAATAAAATCGAATAAAGCATGTTGGTTATACCATCAAGCTAAATGTAAATATTTTTATTATAATTAATAAAAACGCCTTTTAAAAACATTTGCAAACATTTTATTGATGTAAATATTTGCTGCCGCGGTATGGGTGAACTTGGAAAAAAAATATCGTGATATAGCGTGGAACTGCTAGGATCTTCAAAATGCCACCTAGGGGTGTGCAGTATAAGCAGTATAAACTGTATAGTCGCAGTTTTTTTTCCCAAATACAGTTTAGTGCTCATTAAAGTATATACAGTAATGTATATTCATTAAAAAGTTGATAGAGACCGTGAAAATTATACAGCACGCGCTCAGTTGTCTGAGTCAAGTATATACTCTTACTGTCCTGGCCACTGACTGGCTCAGCTTCACGCAAGTTTGTTTCACTCATACACGCTTCTACTGTGTGCGTGTGTGTGTGTGTAATTAATGTATAATAATATTTGTAATGTCTAATATGTCTTATTTTCGCTTATTTTGTCATATATTGGGCAATACGAGTGTAATGGTGATTAAAGGGTGTCGTTTCATGTCTAGAGGGCTCTAATTGTGTTAAAAACCGTATTTAGAAGGTCGTAAACAGGTTTTCTATGCTCTAACTACGAAAATATTCGATTTATAAATAAAGAATCCTACTTCGCGGAAATTCACTGGAATGGATTAAACGCGATAAACGAGGGACGACTGTATATAGTTTGTTTATATGTAGGGTGACCAGATAATCCATGTCATCCCGGAAACTTTGAGCTAGGACAGGATTTGTAAACTACCATTTCAATTAAAAGGACCTGGATTTCACTTAAGCGCAGCATTCTTGCTGTGTGCTGATTAGTCAGTCTCCTATAATCATGCACCTATCACTAATGTTAATGTGAAACAGGTGGATGAGTCTTTAAATCATTGAAACAAACCAGTCAAAGCACAAGAAGAAATTAACTATTAGCCAAGCAAAGGAGTCTTTCGGGTTTAAAATAGTTTGTAAAACCTGAAGTAGCTTAAAGTGTCCGGGATGACATGGATTATCTGGTCACTCTATTTATATTTAAGTTTACACTTTTGTTCTAAGTCACCGTTCAATAAATGTTAAGTTGAGAAATGTTGTGTATCCTATATTATTAGTGTGATATTTTACCATGAAAATAGAGGGGGAAACGTCCAATTATCGGCCAAAAAAAATAAAAAATATCAGCAGCATATATTGGCTATCGGCTGACCCTGACTTCTAAATATCGGCAATAGAAAAACCCATATCGGTCGACCACTAATTGAAATGTACACACCAAATTATATACTGCAATATATACTATCTACCATCTACGTAGGGCTGGGTGATATGGCCTAAAATTCATATTGCGGTATAATTTGAACCATGGACGGTAGACGGTATATATTGCGGTATATAATTTGGTATGTAAATTTCAGTAGAACTGTTTGTGAATGGGTAACATACGCCCATAGCAAATGCACTGCAGCAGGAAGTTGTATTCTAAACTGTTAACACATTTCAAAGTTGTCGTGAATGTTACTTGAAGAATATTTATTGCGCAAAACTGCAATTTTAGAAAAAAATATGGAAAACCTTTCAAATAATATTTTTCGAGCTTATATCACCAAAAAAATTCTATTAAAAATACAGGTTGGTTTTGTAAACTGTAGGTAAGCAGAAAGCAATTAAGACACAGAACCAAAAGCTATAAAACTAATAAAATTAGGCTAGTTGCATGACTCCACCCCAATTCGGATGAAGACCATCCAATGTGCATACTTACTTAAAACAGATTGTTCCTGTTACCTCTTTGCAATCACTGTTGCCTGGCATATCTTGCAGGTTGTGTTTTTCTGCTCAGTATCTGAGACCTTAACTACAAACCATGTCCATATTATGTACATTGTAACAGTCTTTGTAATGAGCTTGTCCTATTAAGAAATCGTTTACATTTAGCTTGATAGTGCTGCCGATGTTTAATTACATTATTAATGTATACTTAGATCCATAGCGAACAGTTTTATCGACTATGACATTTTATTAGATTAATATGTAAATTAAAGTCAATTTTATTACATTACTGATGTATATTCAGGTCTTTACTGATGTTGCTTAACTGTCAGGGCTTTGCTGATTATCACATCAGCATTACACACTCGCATGAACACGCTAACTTCAACTTTAACTTCATGAACATTGCTACTGCATGTGCCTAAAAATGTAAATTATCTAACTAGCTCTGCAGTTAAATGCATATCAGAACAAAAAATCCTAACATTGTAGATTTCTCGAGGTAATAATTATTCAATTCATGCCGACTCAGCAAACACTTTGCTATGGAGCTAAATGCATAATTCGTATAGGTTTTATATATACGTTATATCCAAAAAAACATTTTTCAAGTTAAATATACAGTTATAATCAACAAGACATATTGCTACCGAGCTAAATATACATCAATAATCTCATAAAAAGTGTCAGTTATAATGGATAAAACAACGCTGCCGAGCTAAATATACATTATCTAATTAAACATATCGATTGTGCCATCAAGCTAAATGTAAACGATTCCTTTATCAAGAAGGATAAAGTTGAAACTTCCGGGGTGCCTTGAAGCTGTATCATTACATCGGAGCGGTGTTTTATTTAAAGCCAGGAGCAGTTGCTCTGTCTCACTCCAATACCAAGTCTGAGGCATGCCCAAATCGGAATGTGCGAGGAGCGTTTTCACTGGAGCCAGATGACATTTTAGTGGAGCGTGGATTGGTATTGAGTGGAGGAGCAGAGAGAACCAACAGCCTCGTGGGCGAGGAGCGGAAATTCTCACTCCGCTCACATGCTCTGGTCATCAACAGCCACTACCGCGGTAGGCCGGTGTAATCAAAATCTCTCCCGTTGGCCAAATTTATACAACACACCCCTACATCTATGGTTCAAATTATACCGCAATATGAATTTTAGACCATATCACACAGCCCTAATGCCACCCAGCAGTACACAGCAGGCTTGGTTGTTTTGCCATAGCCAAAAAAGCAAAGACAAAAATACTGTTCATAAATCTGTGTTGTAAAGATGTACTTTGTCATCCCATAATCTGAACTGAGTAACAAACTGAAGTCATCACTGTACAAAGTCAAAGTTACTGTTGCGTTCATTTGACAGACAGAAGTGAAAAAAATATGCAGCATGCATTTGTCAGCAAAGGGCTGCCTCTAATCTACACATTGTAGCTGGCCATGATTAAAACACTTTAAGAAAAAATGAACAACACTGTTTTTCTACAAAGGACAACCAGCCAAAACAACCTAAAAGGAAGGAAAAGATTAATACAGTTCAAAATTTAGCCCACCGCTATTTTCTGTAAATGTAAGAAAAGATAAAGGAAATATATGGTTTGGACTTTGGACTGTCAACTTTAATCGAAAAATAAAAAATAAGTATATGATTACCAATTAGAAAGGGGCAGGAAAACAAGTAATAACGATTTTTTTCTTTCAATGGTTCTTTGAAAAGTTGACCCTTGGATATAACTCTATTCTCGTATAACCAATAATGTCAATAAGGTAAATGAGTCTTTTCTGTCCATCATCCTGGTGCTTGAAAGCTACTTCCCAATTTGCTTTATAGGAAGGCAAATACTTCCCAGAAATGACGAAGTGCATGTGACAAATAATTCTGGTCACAAACTACATAAAATAACTAAACATACATACATACATACATACACACGAGAAAAAAAACATACCGCGAGGTATCGGTGCAGAACGGCATGCCTGGCAAATATATCGCAATCTCTGGTAGTGCAATGATGTGCGCAGAAAAGATAACGCGGGTGTAACACGGCAGTAAGACCCTCTGGGGGTCCAAAATACACGAATGCCAGGGTGCGATTCAAAACAAGCAGTTAACTTACTAGGCCATTTTATATTTTATATTTATATATTGTTATCAGGTCAGGTACGTATTTTGCCGTTGGATATATAAAAAACACACCATGGGATACACGAATTTGGCCTAACCCAGGACATTCGATTTTCAGAAAGACTATAAAGCTAGCATATTTATCGAGACCGACTCGGCGCTCGTTTCTCGTGTCAAATCGCAGGTTTGTCTCTGGTTTTATACCCGGTTTCTCGCCGAAAGATTTACATACAGCGCGATACAGCGCGATACATACAGCGAACTGGGTCAAGCCCGAGGACAGACCGACCCCGTCCCATCCAGCCTACCTGTTGTTCCTTGGGCTCCCCTGCCTTCCTTTTCCTGCTAACTGTTTTTCTCGCCATAGTCCGACACACACAGGTCCCTGACCCACATGGAGGACCGCACTGGCGCCGGGTACTGGGTCATATAACGGCACTTGGTGTCTTTTTCGCCGAAGGGCAACCGTGTAGCTCGTTAGCACCACGGCTAACTACTTTAAGTACGACGGACAGAACGTAGCCTCGCTAGAGTCGGTTTACCCCCTCCCTCCTCCCTTGAACAAGCAGCAAAACACCCCCTAAATAAACGTCTATGCGAGTTTTCCTTCAGCATCTACCGAAGGCTTCATAATAGCCGCTGCGGCCTGCTTAGCAAAGCGCCCCTGCACTGCCCTAAGACCGTCTCAGCGCTGCGTCCCAAACAGCAACAGACGGGCGTGCGCATGCGCACTAAGCCCGCCAGTCGGACGTCCGTGCTTCATTCGCGGCTATTAGTAAATATTTATAACACATAACATGCACTATATTGTGCTTTCTTTTACTTTAAAGTGGATAGCATCATGGGGGGATAAGATTCATTTATTGAGAACTTACAGGAAGGGATCAAGGACAGCAGAGGCACACGGCAATGTAAGGAGCCGGTTCTACAACTCCTGGCACAGGATATTAAATTACTACAATAAAATGTGACTTGTCTGTGTTTTTGTATGATTAGTGGCCTATTGAAAGAGTAATATAATATATGATAATATTAGTCCATTTACTTGACTTGAAAGCTTTGAGCGTTTTTTTTCCTTTCAGAATCAGAATCAGATTTATTGGCCAAGTGTGTGTGTGGATTTTTTGAGAGTTGGTGTCTCTCTGGTACATTGCAATACAACAAAACAAAAACGTACAGGATAAATACAATATAA
>JAODKN010000041.1:7440847-7452038 GCA_026774425.1 Petrocephalus zakoni
TACTCTCAACTGCAATCTTGCACCTTATGTATATATTGAGAACCACTTTACTACTTTATTTATTATTATTATTATTATTATTAGTATTATTATTATTATTACTCTATTCTTATTTTATTTTTCTATGTCTTTAATGTCTGGTTCTGTGTCCAACACTGCTCTACATGCCTCAAATTGCCCCTCGGGGACAAATAAAGTTTTTTGACAGTGTGTGGCAGTCAGGGAAGCAGGTGTAGGTTGGTGACGCAGGTCAGGTGTTTGTAAGGGTGATGGCTTGGGTAAAGAAACTGTTCCTGTGGCGACTGGTCCTGGTCTGCCGACTTCTGAGTCGTCTGCCAGAGGGGAGAAGTTCAAAAAGACAGTGGCCAGGGTGTGATGGGTCAGTGATGATTCTACCTGCCCTTTTCCTGGTTCTAGAAGTGTTTCTTGCCAAATAGGATAGGACAGGATAGGCTCTAGATTTTCTGTCACCCTGTAATAGATAAGCTGTTGGAAGATGGATGGATCGCTGGGCATGAAAAACCACACTGAACACCAAAATAATCCTGACAGACAAAGCAGCTACATCATGATATGGCCGTAAATTCATACTCGCCATGTTCTAATCACCCATTTCTGTAGGGTGCCACATTATCTCTCTCAAAGATTTACTTTTGTTCCATGCTAATCTAGTACAGGCTTGTAGTGACATGGAGCCTATCCCTGTAAGCATAAGTCACAAGGTGGGGAACACCCAGTATAGGATATCAGACACACAATCAATCACAGGGCGATTCAGAGACACCTGGACTACCTGTTTTTTTGTGTGGAAGGCAGTCTGAGTATTCAACCTACGTGAACATCAGGAGAGATCAGCTGGAAAAAATTAGACTACTCTAGAGTTCCCAGCAGACCAGAACTTCCTTCTGTAAAAACATATACTCTAAATAATCAGGCTTTTAAATTCTATAAATAGCTATGTTGTTGTTCTTATATGACAGTCAGATATTTATGAGATGATTGCCTTGATGTAACATTGGAAAACTGGAAATTTGCATTTGTGATTCTAAACAAACTCTTTTTGACTACAATTTTTGTAATTGGTGCATTTGCATAAAACCAAAATCTATGAGCAGGGGTGTAGCTAGATATTCTGGACCCTCCTGACAAATTGTCAGCTTGGGCTCCACTCTAGGGTTGCCACTTCTGGAAGAAATATAGCTCTTTAGTTCAATTTGCCAAGCAGGGGTGTGAATTCACCAAGTGTGGGCGGCCCCATGTTCCCATGTGTATAAATGATAATTGTATTGTATTCAGGGGCACTCCAGTTTCCCCCCAAAGTCCAAAAACATGCTGAGGTTAATTGGAGTAGCCAAATTGTCCATAGGTGTGGATTCCTATCTATTAAAACAAAAGGGTTTGTGTGAAACACAACTACTGTTTGCTGTCAGTAGGTATGATCAGTTCGAAGTTATGCAGACTTCCATCAGTTTAATTATATGAATGCAGACAATGACTATTGTCCTAAGAGCAGATTGTAGCACCAAACACTTTTTCTGTTTTTAAACATACGGCGGGGTGACGGCGGCGCTTGCGCAGAGGCGCGCGCCCGGGCGCTCCTAATGCACGCTGCGTGCCGGAAGCCGCGAGGAAAACAGGAAGACAGCGTAGGCATCCTGACACACACACCAGCTTTTACAGCCTTGTGCGGGTCTGGCGTATGTCTGCATTGCGAAAGTCAAATCCGCGACCCGTGTTCGTCGCTTTGGAAGAGTGTGGGTGTGGATCGAAGCGGGAGGCAGAGACAGAACACACCTTAAAGGCGGCTTAGCGGCAGAAGATCGCTGCGCACATGTAAACAGAGGAGCTGTGCACTGCACACACAAATACAGAGCATCATTGCATAGGCTGCAGGACGCGCACAGTGCATAGGAAGAACCTGGGAACTGCTGCCTTTTTTTGGACTTAAGGACCAGGGTGGAGAAGGAGCCAACTGTTTGTCAGATAACGTGAATTTTGGAGAATACACCATACGCAGGCGCATCCGTCCCCATCTCGCCCCCTGAGAAAAAACTGCTTTGCCAGCAGCTCAGGTTATATCAGCTGGTGTCTAACTTAGCCGGCCGCGGCGCTTTCTATGCATGGTGTAGGAAAGGGTTGAACTAACCTCCCTGCTCACATGTGCCCATCGTCTGTCACCTCATGCTCTTTTAGACCTTGGCTGGCGTCTTAACTGCATTTGTGCAATCTTTCTGTCATTATCTGGTCTACTGCCTTGCATTTTAGTTTTACGCATTTTTAACTTAACAAATCGACATGGGTAAACCCGTAAGAAAAATGTTATAATCGATTATTATATTTATTACTGTCACTAGAGGGAACTTAGTAAATCTGTTAGCATATGCCAGTATTTTGTTTACAAGTTAGCTTACAGTATGAAGCTTTGTTGTCCACCCGATCTGTCGTTTAATTCCTAAATTCAACTGTATTATTTTTCTAAATATGTGTATATGAATAGCAGTAATCAATACCACATGGAACATTGTTTCTTAAAACCTAAATTTATTTGAATACTTATGTGGTCTCTGATGGGAGTAAATGACTGCTTTGTCATAAGTCTTGCAGCCCATGATTTTATCCACCTGCAGTATTTTAACTAACTGTTATCTGAGTCATCACCATTAATTTTACTTAATCAAAATTTTACAGTATATGACGGTTGGAATTTCTGCATGCCCAACATTTGGTTAACTCAGCAGTCGGAGGAGGACTTTCTCAGCAAAACAAAAAAAAGAGTGACTTTGCTCCTACCATTGACGGATAATCAGACGAATTCGGATACCATATCCCTATATATTCTCTTTCATCCACGCATATATTTTTCCTTGCACCATCTTGCTTCGACTCTGTGGAGCAGGATCGCAATGGCGCAACAACAGATGCCAAGTTCTCAGAAAGCGCTCATGCTGGAGTTGAAGTCTTTGCAGGAGGAGCCAGTAGAGGGTTTTCGCATCACATTAGTAGAGGAGTCAGACCTGTACAACTGGGAGGTGGCCATCTTTGGACCACCTAACACACTGTATGAAGGGGGCTATTTCAAGGTAAGCTTTGGATCGTCTGGCACTGTTGGGGGAAGGGGTGCCAGCATAGTTTTTTTCTGAGCTTATGTGTACAAAATATTTCTGTACACTCTTATTTACTTGCAGATTTGTCTCTCCATACACTACTGTGACTGGTGAAATTTAAAAGGCCACGTATGAAGTAATCCTTTCGCATTGTTTCTTAGGTAAATAATTTATTTGCAGTTTCTGCAAGGCACATAGAAATTCTTCAGTTTTTACAAACCTCTTCTTGTATTTTTCTTTCCTTTTTTTTTTTGTTGGAATGAGAGCCCCAATTTTGGAGTCACATGACAGGGTCAGCAGGCTCACAGTACCCCTGGAGAGATTGGGGTTAAGGGCCCAGGGGCAATCTAATTATTCTTCTGGACGCAGGCACACATCTCTAACATATTTGACTACTACCCTTGACTAGACTACTTGAAACTACCCTTTTGTGCCATACTGTACATCACATCCATTCAAAAATAACAAAATAGCTTGTTTCATTGTTCTGTGATTCTTGGGAAAGAATGAGATAACATAAGAGGATGAATGAATGTGGATTTTATTTATTGCCCATTGCTTTGTGGCTTGAAATCTCACATTTGATGTACTACCAAAGACCTGTGATGCTCAAACAGACTAGGTACTGTTTCTCAGTCATGCAAGGTAGGGAAAATCATTCAGAATGCGTGCCTAATTACAGGAGACTGGATTATAAATATCTAACCTGAATTATTGTCTTATCTTTCGCCCTTATGCTGGTTACCAACTTGGTTTTAAGCATGACTGTTTCTATTAACAATTAATGAACAAACATTAGCAAATTTCTGTAAGTATATTATTGATTAGGTTCTTGCTTCCACTTGTAGTACAGTCATTTAGACGTATATCTGCTTTCTCTTTTCAGAATTGAGCCAAAAGCAGTCCACGTGTATTCTGTTACTCCATTAAGAAGCAGTAATGCACATCTGAATATCTTCCTCAGTCTGTTCCTCATATCCCCTCAGTCTGCTGGAGGGGAGTGTTCATGTTTTGATTATAGAATTTAGAGTACAGTGCATGAAAATATGATACTGATTTGCCTTTTCAAGTGAAATTTTACAAAAACAGAGACCATTGAACCCCCAACATTTCTGCCCACCGAGTTACCCACAATGCATTTCTTGCAGCAAGATTTTAAATAAATTTTAAATTTTATTTAATTTATTTAAAACATTTCATTCACTATTTGCTGAAAGACTTTATAAGTTACAATTAAAAGCATTAGCCAGGTCTTCCTGGAAACCATGCTCTCAGCATGTGATGTGTTCTTACAGGGCCTGGTGTTCTTTAGATTTTTACACTACTGCTTCTTATACAAGTAGGGTACATTACGTAGAAATGATAAACTGAAGTCTTCCCCGTTTCCCTGTGCTTAAAAAAATAGGCTTCCTTCAATATGAAAATTGACATTATAGTTTGTGTTGAGGGTGGAGGTGGGATAAAGTTATGAATTAATACAGAAATTACAAATTCAGAAAGCACAGTTAATTTGCAAGTGTGTAAGTTAGGGTGTTAGCTGTAATGTGGTTATATGTGAACTAAACTATACTAATGAACGGAACTAATGTCATTACTAATAATTACAAGCTTTAATGCTCAGTTCCCTTGTTTCACTTTTGCCAAACCTTACATTCTCTGCTAGTGGCTGATTCTTCCCCCCAGCCGATCAGACTTAAGCCTCCCACTTACAGCTTCTCCGGGATATTAATGGCATCTCCAAGGACAGGATCTGAAACTAAGAAGGAGTCGGAGGTAAAATGCCAGTGATGCTGGATCCTTCCTGCTTCCTTTGATTATGCTGATCAGTAATTCATTGTGTCATTAATACTACATCAGTGGTGATTCAGCATGCTGATTGGAGCTGTGGCTCAGGTATGGTGCTCAGAAATGATGGGCCATGGTAGCCTTTATGTGGTTATTAAAGCTGAGCTGGGGATTTTAACATAGCAACATGCAAAAGTTTGGTCACCCCTGGCCAAATGACACATTTAGTCTGTTGTAAGGGAAAAGCAGCAAACATGCTGCAGGGAATAGTATGTTAAAAACAACATATTGCTTTTTAATGTCATTAATGTCAACATATAGGAACAAATAAAACTGTAATTGTGGCATGTGCAAACATTTAGACACCTCAGTAAGAAAGTATTTCGTGACACCCCTCTTGCAGTTATCGCCGCTTCGAAACACCATTTGTATCCAGCTAAGAGTCTTTCAGTTCTTGCAGGGATTTTTCCCACTCTGCCTTGCAGATTGTTACTAGTTGAAAGAGATTCTTGGGACGTCTTGCATGCAATGCAATGGATGTTTAAGATCTACCCACAGATTTACCATAATGTTTAAGTTGGAGAACTGGGAGAGCCTTTTCAAAAGCTTCAACTTGCTTTCCTTCAGAATAGCTCATGGTGTATTTTGAGATATGTTTAGAATCTTTGCCTTGTTGGAGAAGCCATCCTGTTTTCATCTTCAGCAACTTGGCTAGCTGTTTAACATTACCATTTGCTAATATGTGGTGGAATTCATCCCTCTCTCTACCTGTACAATGTTTCCTGTACCACTGGCTGCCACACAACCCCAAAGCAAAATGCATCCACCCCCATATGTCACAGTTGGCATGGTGTATTTTCCAAGTGCTGTTCCTTCTTTTCTCCAAATATACCTTAGGTGACAATGCCCAATAATTCAATGTTTACTTCATCAGCCAACAACCCATTTCCATAAGGCATCTGGCTTTTCTAAATGCTGTTCTGCATACCTATAGATATTGACACCAGCACTGCTGTATCAGCCAAACCTTCCTGTAGGTCCTCGAGTCATATGAGGCTTTGCCTTTCTGGTCAGCATATGTGCTCTCTGAAAGTTTTCTTGGTCCTCTAGATCTTGCCTTGACTTCCCCAGTTCCCCTTAACTGTGATTTATTGATTACATTACAGACAGTAGAAACTGGAAGCTGGAAGCGTTTCGCAGTCTTTTTATAGCCTTCCCCTGCTTTGTAGGCATCACTTAGCTCTATTTTCAGATCCTCATTCAGATGCATAGAGGAGCCCATAGTTAGCGAGTGACAGCTCAATGTTTGTAGTGGCACGAAATTTATTAAGCTCTGCAATTATCAGTTGGTGAGGACCCCTAATGGCTCGTAAGACGTAATTGTTTATTTTGGGAAAAAATACAAACTTTTGCACATGCCACAATTACTATTATTTTTTCCCCATATTTTGACATTCTTGGACATTAACATTTGCAAATGTGCCATTTTAATGTGCTGTTTCCTGCAGCAGTTGTTCACTACTTCTCACTTTCATAATTCACTAAATATGTCATTTGGCCAAGTTTGGTTCAAACTTTTGCATGCAGCTGTATTTTGAAGGTACAGACATGTAGCTTGGGTTATATCCAGGTGGCAAAGAGCACATGTTCATTATGTGTAGAGACCATTCCTGTATTCTGTTTTTTCTCAAGCAAACTATTTGTATCTGGATTTGAACTGGCAACATAAATAAAACCCAGGACCATAGTTTATAGTAGTGGCTTAAAAAATTCTTTTGTGGGGTCACATATTTATGCCTAGGGTATCTGACTCATAAAGGGATGCAACAGCCACTTTACACTCATCCATAGCAGTTTATTCTTTGTGCAGTATTCTTTGGAGATTCTTTTTTTAAGTCAGTTTTTGGCAGCCTTGCAGTAGTGGCAACGATGTTTAAGATAATGGAACACTGTCATGATGATAAATATAATTTTTCCATGGTAAAAATCTACCGTCTCCCCAAAACCACATTTATAAAGGAATGTTGATATTCAAAAATACCTCATTGGAATAGGGATTTGTTCTCATGTCTGGAAGGTTTGTGGGTCTATCCTGTATCATGCTGTGATGGACCTTTGAGCAAGGCCCACAATCCCAACTGCTCAAAGAGTGCTTGGCAAGCCTGCTGTCAGACCCCAAGCATTCCTCTCTTGTATGGTGCAGAAACATCTGATAAGTAAATAAAAATGTGTTTTTTAAACTGAAAAAGCACCTAAGAGAATAATGTTCAGAGCTATTTGTTTCTCCAAAATAAACATTTTTGAAGCTACATATGCCAAACCTAGTAGTTATTTAAAGAAAATTCTCTATTTGATTGAATAAACTACTGTATGTAGAATAAATGCTTGTTACAGTCTGTGGCCTTTTCCTGTTAATGTGTGAAGCATTAACCCTATTAGTCTCATTCGGCCAGCCTTGCACAACGAGATCTGGCAACAAAAACAGATAAACATGGCGGGAGCTACTCCACAGAAGGTGCCGTCATGCCCGAAGGCAGATGTCTGGGTGTGTTGTGGATTTCAGAAATATGAAGACGGTGAAGAGCTGCACAAAAGTCAAGTCATATGTAAGAAATGGATATGAAATATTGTGTAATGAGAGTCTGCAAAGATGTCTGGTCCGAAATGTATTGGTGAGAGCAAATTAATTAGTTCATTAATGCAGATGCTTTTGGCTCAATTCATAAAGTGTATATTAATATTTTTAATAATGTACAAGGTCCAAATTGGATCAGTGTTGATCGGAAATCAAATTCATTTGAGGCCTTGTGAATCAGAATTGAATCGCATTGTGAAATCAGAGGCGATACCCTGTCTTAGTTTTGTAAGGCTTATATACCACCCCAGATAGATACAGAGCGCACATTATGCTAGTTGGGACATCGATACATGCCCATGAGAGTGACTCGTCATCCCCTGTCATTCTGACCCTCGTGGTAGTGAACATGTGGCATCTTCTTTTGTTTGTCTGAACAAACATGAAAAAGTTATCAGACACTTTGGCGTAGCACGCTGAACATAAGCTGTAAACGGTACTGCACTTATATACCTGAAGCATGGGAATACGAACCCAGCCTATAGCTGGCAGTCCCTTAAATCTTTATACCTAATTATATACTGAATCCACATTCATTGTTGCTGGCAAGTCTGTGGCTTCTTTCTGTCTTGCTTAAGAACAAATCGTGACTCCCCCAGGAAAACCTTTTTGAAAAAAAGCTTGTTTTCATGCCTGAAGATGCTTTAAGTGATGCACCCTGTCTCTAGCAGACAAAAGTTCTTATTTGGATTCAGTTTGAGTATAAAGTTGTCTGAAGCAGACTGGACAAGTTCAGATGGTTAATGAAAAAGAACTATGAGATAGCATGAGATAATGTGTTTCATTTGCAATTTGACTTGAATGAGCAAATTGAAGTACTTCTTGTACTGATCAGCATGCACTTGGCTTAATAGCCAATTGAAATGTTTTCGTGCAAAATGTTAAACATTTACCGTATGTGTCTAAGAATGATACAGTGCAATCATGTACTATTCGAGTGATTGACGTTTTTATGTGAGAGTACATGAAAAGCACCGTTGGCCAGGGTGAAGCTGTATTATTATGGACTTATCATGAAAATATTCAGTTCATGAAGAAGATGACCAGCAACAAGATGGGTGGGGGCTCAGTCATCTCAACGATAAATAGGCCAATGGGGGCCTGAAGCCTCAAAAGGAAGACAGAATGTTTTAGGCCAGGGGTGGGCAGTCTTATTCAGAAAGGACCATTGGGTAAGCAGGTTTTTGCTGCAACTCCCTAATTAGATTACCGATTAGAAGACTGAATGGCTGAAGAGTCCTCACACCTGGGTTTGAACATCTGACCTAAAGGTTATCACAAAAACCCGCATACAAACTGGATAAGATTGCCCACCCCTTTTTCTGGGGGAATACCATCTGTATGGTCACCAGGGCTCAGCACTGACTTGACGGAATCACTGAACAGACAAAAGGAACTATAATATAAAATATATTGGAGAATTGTGCTTTGGGAAAGAGACCATGAAATCATCCTTTTGAAGCATTTGTTTCACCCATGAGTGAACCACAGTTCTCTTGGTAAAATATTTATTTAATAAATCTTGCTCTTTTCCACATCAAGCTCAACTATTATAATAATAATAGGAAAAAACCGTACAAGTTGAGGTTTTTGTGCATGATTTCATGCAGGCAGAAGTACATTATTTTTGACCATGGTACACATTTCTTGTACCAGCTAGGCATCAAATCCCCACATTTAACTACTTGTCTTGACTAAGCACATTTATTTTTCCATCCAAACTTCTACCAGCTGAACGAGAACTGAATAACTTTTTATAAATTGTCAACATTATCAAATCCCTGAAAGCATTCCCCACAGCTATTTACATGTATATTATGGTTTTCTTCTCAGTCTGCTTATATAAAACGCGGCCAAAGAAAGAGAATTGGGCTCCCTGCTTCTTGCCAAACTGGAATGTGGTCTTTAATTACAATAGAAAGCAGCACAGTGGATTGTATTCCGAAAGGGAGGGCACCCTCCTGCACGTTTCATAAGGGCATTTCTGAAGTGGGAGAGGTGTGATAGTCACACTGCCAGCTTTCTCTTCTACAGTCTCTTCATTTCAGCGCCTGTCATGCCCGGTCACTGTTCCTTTTCATCCTGTTCTGTTATCTAATAAATTTAATGATGTTACCTGACAAGTAAATTGGATTGACTTAAGGCTTATCTCTTTAGTTCTCAAATTACTCTTTTGGGTGTTTCAGCACCTATAAATAATAATAAATGGAAAATTTCCCTGAAAATTGCATAATGCCAAAAACACAGTAGATATGAATATGAATCTGTCCATCAGTCTGTCAGAAACGCTTATCCAGTCACATCACAGGTATTTGGTGTACATGTGTATATCTAATGCTTTATACATGACTCGGTCTGGACTGTGGGTGAGCTCAGGTTAACCAGCTATGGAGTGTTTTTTTACAGGAGAATTCTGACCACCTTGATATAATATTAATTAATATATAAATCTTGCCTTTTGCATTAATTCTTTATACTGCAACAGTATTTCCTTGCTTATATATTTTTTTCCTCTAGTTGTTTTGTTAAAGGCTTCCCTGTTGTGTTTATATGCTGATATTGAGTGGTATTTTTATTTACTCATTTATTTTTCTGAGTGTCTGGCAGGAGATACATATCCCAACCCTGCTCAGTGCTTGGCAGGAGATACATATCCCAGCCTTACTCAGTGTCTGGCAATAGATACATATCCCGGCCTTATTCAATGTTTAACAGGAGATACATATCTCAGCCCTATTCAGTACATGGCAGGCGATACATATCCCAGCCCTACTCAGTACATGGCAGGAGAGACATATCCCAGCCTTACTCAGTGTCTAACAGGAGATACACATCCAAGCCCTGCTCAGTGCGTAGCTGGAGATACATATTCCAGCCTTACTCAGTGTCTGGCAATAGATACAAATCCTAGCCCAGCTCAGTAAGTGGCAGGAGATACATATCCCAACCCTGGTCAGTACGTGGCAGGAGATACATATCCCAGCCCTGCTCAGTGAGTGGCAGGAGATACATATCCCAGCCCTGCTCAGTACGTGGCAGGAGATGCATATCTCAGCCCTGCTCAGTGAGTGGCAGGAGATACATATCCCAGCCCTGCACAGTGCGTGGCAGGAGATGCATATCTCAGCCCTGCTCAGTGAGTGGCAGGAGATACATATTGTAGCCCTGCTCAGTATCTGCCAATAGATACATATCCCAGCCTTATTCAGTGTTTAACAGGAGATACATATCCCAGCCTTGCTCAGTGTGAGGTAGGAGATACATATCCCAGCCGTGCTCAGTATGAGGTAGGAGATACATATCCCAGCCGTGCTCAGTATGAGGTAGGAGATACATATCCCAGCCCTGCTCAGTGTGAGGTAGGAGATACATATCCCAGCCGTGCTCAGTGAGTGGCAAGAGATGCATATCTCAGCCCTGCTCAGTGAGTGACAAGAGATACATATTGTAGCCCTGCTCAGTATCTGCCAATAGATACATATCCCAGCCCTGCTTAGTGCATGGCTTTAGATACATATCCCAGCCCTGCTCAGTGAGTGACAGGAGATACATATCCCAGCCCTGCTCAGTGTCTGGCAATAGATACAGTACATATCTCAGCCCTGCTCAGTGAGTGACAAGAGATACATATTGTAGCCCTGCTCAGTATCTGCCAATAGATACATAT
>JAODKN010000041.1:7484497-7497247 GCA_026774425.1 Petrocephalus zakoni
GACAATGTGTAACGACCTTCTTGAGGATGTGCATCACTTCAAATACCTGGGATCCACTCTCAACAGGGATGGCACGTTTTGCCAGGAGATCAAAATTTGAATTGCCCAAGCAACAGCAGCTATGGCCAAAATACACCCTACTCTTCAGAACAAGAACATCAGTCTATCTGTCAAGATCAAGCTCTACCGAATGCTCATCACCTCAATCTTCCTCTATGGCTGTGAAAGTTGGACCACAAATGCTGACACAGCAATGTCGCATTCAAGCCTTCGAAATGAAGTGCTTCAGGAAAATCCTTGGCGTCTCCTACCACCAACAAAGAACAAACGAATCAGTTCCACAGGAAATTGAGGCAGCATGTGGGAAACAGGAAGCACTACTTCGTGCATTTTCGTTTGGTGTGGAATAATTAGCTGATTAACCAAAAACTGCAGTAGTTTGTCCAAGATGAACCAAGACAGCGTCTCAGTGTGCCACATCGAACATGCACTGCTGCAGTCGCGCTCCTGCGTATTAATACGCACCCGACATCCTGTTTGTTTGGCTGTTGTTATTTGCAGACACTGCCCTTTCAGAAATGCCAGGAAAAATTTGAAGGTGCCCAAGAAATGCAGCTGATATTTGCCGTGCAAATGCAGACATGTTTAAATATTGGCCACAAAACTGTTTATGCCCGACTTTTAGAAACTAGATGAGCTGTCAGAACTTTCTGAAAGACAAGTTCTGTGAACTGAACCCACATTTTACATTATTGCATGCGATGCCCATCAATAAATGTCTTGTAAAGGCGTGAACACATTTTTCTTGTTTTCGGTTAAATAAATCAAGACATATTTGAAAAGTTCCAATAACTAGCACAGTTTTAAGCAATATGATATGTAACACATAATAAATCACCCATCCGCCCGTGCATCCATCTTCAATGATCTGCTTCACCTGTACAGGGTATGGGTCTAATCCATATCCAAGTGCACTTGGATATCCTGGACGAGCTACCAAGCTAGCTTATAATGTGATGGTTAAATCTTCTCATCTTAATAAAAAAGTATTTTGTAACTATTAATTAGAGTTCAGTTCCAGGGAAATGTCAGGCAGTGTGTCAACAGCCCACTCCACCAAATGGCTTTAACACAGAAATAAGTCAACTGTCAAATTACATGATGCAAATCTCAGTAGATGTAAGCCATCCTACCTGTAGAATCCCCAGGTAGCTTTGGGTGGAGCACTGATGAATGTCCTTCTCTCTGGGACACCACTTTGCTTTTTCACCCCTGTGCTTATTACCAAACCTACAGCAGAGTCTTAGCAAACCTCCCAATCTGCACCAAGTAACAGCTACTAGTAAAAATATAAACCATGTCTTATTCTTGATTGCAAAAAGAAATTTAAATGTGACATCTTTTGTGTGATAGGTCAGGATTTTTTTGTTTCTTTCTTAGTAATGTTTATTTATTTAATCCCTGGGATTCACATGTCCTTAGGCATTCCTGATAGTAATGATTTTGGCTTCATAAATGCACTCTTATTTTAACTCTGCATACTTGTCTGATTGACTCAACGTCTGCATGCCTTTTCTTCATTACTGGATCAGCCACCTGTTAGTGAAATGATCTGTAAAGTACCTAATACTAAACATACGAATGTGAGTAATCGCCTAACTGAATCCCCATTCTCCATCATAAATAGCTTCTAAGTACCATGATACAGGTTCAGAGAAGCTTGCAGGGTCTTGTGCCTGTGGTTTGGCCTCCTTGATTGTATTACAAAATACAGAGCTGCAGTTTTGCTAAGAAATGTCCCTAAATTATATGCAAATTAGTTTTTTTGCATGTACAATAGCATTAAATTATTGCTTCAATATTCCATATAATCTGATAGGGCAATTTAATTCACTAACATGGATTTAAAAATAGCTTTCTCTCCCTTGTTTCATGGATATGCACTGTGATTCACATATTTTGTTATTGTCAGAAAAAAGTAAGTAATTTTATTTCAATGAATAAAACTGTCCACATTTTGTATCATTTTAATTAGGCAGAGCCTAATTAAACCACATTTTACTTATTCATCCCCTCATTTTAGGAAAATCCTGGCTGTGATATAACAATTTGTTCTCTTGTTTTTTTCTTAAATCATGGCCGCATTTTACTCCTTTGTTCCCTCATTTTACTTAAATATTGGACATGTTTTAGTAATTCATTCCCTTGTTTTGCTGAAATGGTGTCACATGTTACGGGAGGAAGTACATACAGTAGGAGCAGGAATCCAGGCAAACAAACAGGGTTTATTTAAACAAAAGGTAAACAAGGGGTTCACGAGGGATCCAAAACGAGGTGGACATCTGAACAAGGGAAGGATCAATGAACATGAAGGGTAGACACAATGACTTCAGTGACCGGACTGGGGAACACAGAACTGTAAGGCACTCTTATACAAGGTTGACAAGGGGGGCAAACAAGCGGCAGCTGGAGTGATCCACATGAGGGCTGAAACGAGAGGCAAGACACAACAGGTGTAGCTCATTAGCCACACTTGGGAGAGAGCAGGAGGAGCAGGAACATGACTATCAATCTCAGGTGTGGCTGATTTAGAATCACGCTTGAGGGAAACACGGAATAGACATGCAGGGCTGGGCTGGTCATGACAGTATTAATGTGTTCCCATGATATATTAATACTTTGTACATAGTTTTTACTATATAGCCTGCTTACATACACATATTCAAAACATAATTTTCGGTTCAGTACACAGAAATGAATATACCTTTATTGACAAGGGAGGAACCTAAATTTACAAGTAGATGCAGAGGTTCTGAAAAGGGTGGTAATGATTGCACAACTCCTGATATGTGGAACATAATTGGATAGTCTCAGTTTGGGCCAAATGCTTTAATGAGGTCTAAATTCTCTAGAATCCCCCTTGAGTAGAACACAGAAAACTGTTTACTAATTCTGGCTGTCTATTGGCTAGTGATAACACTGATTACAGTCAGTCATAATTAGTTCGGGAACATTTTGCTTCCTCAATAAATTTCACAAGCACTGGAAAGAAAGTAGTTGATAAAATGAAGACAGTCTATTGGTTCTATTATACCGAACGGTACCGATATGAAAAGGCATCCAATATGCTAACTCATTTAAACTGCCTTTAAAGTGCATTTAAGGTGTTTTTGCAAAGAAATTCAGGCTTGGCTAACAAAATACTTGGCTCATTATGGCAAAGGTTTATTGCCACTGATATGCAACCATACTTGGTAGCACAGAATACAAGATTTAGACAGGATTTAGTTCATTGTGACAGTTATGATGTTAGATTTTTGAAATATATATTTGAACATTTGTTTTACACAAATTAATTTGAACAATTTTAATAATAAATTCAAAACAAATTCTGTTTTCTCTGATGTACTGAAATTGCATTGAACCCTAAACTCAAAGTTTGATCTGTGAATTTTGTGTACCATTATACTCCTATATGAAACTCTACACCATCTGGAAAAATCAAGAACAAGTACATTTCTCATTTTTGTGCATCGTACAGCACTTAAACAAGTCTTAGTTAGGCCCTGCGATCACAGTCTTTATAAATCTCCATAACTAAACCGGAATGAACTACAGGCAACCTAATACTTGGTTGATAGGCAATTTGTACCCATTAATGCACTTTTTGAATTCATGAATATTTTTAGTAGGTGGACCTGGTTTTTAATCAGATGCCTGGTTAACATTCCAGAGTGGATTTAACTTTTAAAAATGAACTCCCAGCCACTAATTACTGAGAATATGTACACTATTTTTGTGCGTTAAATATGAGATATAATGACATGTCTTTTTGAGACTGAGTGTGATTCGTATATAATTATTATCATTATTTAATTCATGTGAGGTCCTGCAAAGTACAGAATGATATTTCACATGGCTGACACAAGCAGTAGAAGATTAATGGAACAATTAACCTTCATCCCTGGTTTGAAAGAAACAGAGAGACTGCCTGGAAGCATTATGTTTTAGGCACCATTAAACCCGAAACCTGATGCAGTTTCACAAAAAACAGTTAAAAGAATAACTGATCCATATGTTTGTCTACAATCTTGGTTAGGCATAGTTTTTTTCACTCTCTGCATGCACAGCAAATTGTCTCAGTAACACCTCATAATTAAAGATAAGGAATATGCTTTTATTTGCATATTTGTTTGGGGATGTCTCTGCTGATATTGGGGGGGACTCGTCCCTCTATCCCTCCTATTTCAAATAACCCCGCATATGTGTTTTAATCACCACGGTGATGCTTAACTCAGTCATGGTTAACGGTATATATTTCATAATAAGAGCATGGCCAAAACATTAAAAGCAAGAGAAATGACCCACATTTGCTAATCTAATGATCATACAACGCAGCAAAAAGTTCCTGTTCTTAGAAGGGGCGTATGTCATCTCCATCTGGTAATTTAAATAACTGTTGTGGGGTGTAGTCCTGTTTTGAATTACAGGAGAGCTTGGCTCCCCTGAAAAGGACACAAGCGCCCTTGAAAGCCTCCCCTTTTGGGAGAACTCTAAAAAATGTCCACTTTTGTGTTATAGCTTATATGTCAATGTTGTGTGTTTATTTGCTTATTACATTACATTTTCCCGGATACTACCTGTGTCCCTCTCCTTATTTTGTTTATTTGCTCTGATTACGTTATTAAATGTCTCGTGTGATTCTTACAGTATGTTGTTGTTATTGTGCCTGTAGTGGAAAGCTTTTTGCAGTAACCCTGTTATTGACCATGCTGCCGTGCAGTTATATGTGTGCGCATGCGACTTGGGAAGTCGTGGTATACACCAGAAGACAGTGTTCTCCCGAAAGCCACTGTGTAATTTGAACCCTGGGTATGGCCATGGGTGTATTGAAAACCCACAATTCAGAAACACAAAGCACTACTCTCTCCTCGGTCAGGTTCTATTTAGAATTCCGGCTTTTCACTCCTTTGCCTGAAAGCCAGGGTTAATGCTGGCGTTTATCCATCTGGCTGTCTCCCGAGCAGATTCCACACAGCTGTGGGTATAAGTTCCGTTGGAGGACAGTGAAGGAGTTTCAGAACCTCCACCTGCCACAGACTCTGTCGATAATACAGATTACATTTTGAAGGGGAATGAAATATTAAGGAACCTGAATCCTTCATTAATCATGAAATACCTAGGAATTTATTAGGTTCTGTCAAGTCCTGTGGCTGTCATTTCTCCAGAATGTTCTGTCTTCTGTCTGAGTCCTCCCAATGAAATTTTCGGGATTGTGATGATTGAATCCATCCTGCCATGCCCAGCAAACCTGACGCAGCACTAAATGGACTGTTCCGGTTACCAGATTGTTTTTACGTGTCCGTAATACCACCTGGGTTACCCCTGTGGGTTACCACGTTTCCTAATTCAGGTTGTCCCCAACACTCCCCAACGAGTCTCTGTCACACATCCACAACCATTGCAGCTTTAGCAAATGGCACAATGATAAATCACAACCAGACACAGATCAAAAAGTACAGAGGGTGAGAAAAGGAAAAACGTGAATTAAAATGACCTGCTAGAGGTTGACAAAAGTAAGGAAAGGCAGAATTTCCTCTTTCAGGGGTTGCTAGCCATGGTTTCCAAGGCACTCTATTGTGCTGCTGGTCTTCCTCCATCCAAGTGGGGGTGTGGAGCACCTGTATAATTATAATTGGAAAAATCCTGGAAATTGCTGGCACCATGTAGCAGAGGCTTGTTAATCTTCCATGCTGCTCTCCCAGATCCCCTTATCAACTCTCGATTGAAGCTGCCCTTCTCCAGCCAGACTGAAGATCTGGGTTAAGCCACTGCTGGACTTTTCAAATGCTGGCCATACAGAGAGCCAATGACACATCACTTTATTGGCATTCTGGGGATTGGTGGATTATTCTTTTTGTTTTACCTGAGAAAATAAAAAGGTCTGGAGGCGACAAACCATCTGTGTGCCTCCTGTGTCTTGTCTTGGATTCCACCCGTTTCTAAACACTTGCTGGTGCAGTAGCTTGGTGTGTACAAGGTAACCCACTATCGACCCCTGCTGGATTTCACACAATGGCATAGAACAAATGTTCTCCCCTGGGATTTTCACTTGAGAAGATTTAAATACGCTGCCACTGCCAGCAAGAGACTGTTGGAAAAAAGTTTAGATAAAATTTTTAAAGTGGATTATCTATGGCAGGCCAGTGTGCCAGAAATTACATAGGTGAGGGAAAACAAGCAGTGTGTTTTTCAGGTTTTTGAAGTTTATCTTAATACAAGAGAGAGAAAAGTTTCTCTGCTACAAGACGTCATGCTGCCTGTGCGTCTTTTGCTGTCAAATCTAGTTTCCCATTTCACTGCAGTCCATTACATGGTACACTAGTTATCACAGATGTGTGCACTCAATATCAGATGATCTCTTTCACCAGGACAACCACTGGTAAACACCTGCCAATTGTCGGTCAGTACTGAATGTTAAATTTACTCTGATGTGTACAGAAGTTCAGTACTTTTGGACATTGGATATAAATGGCTAAAACCACTCACAGCGGGAAATCAAAAAGTAACTAGCAGTACAGACTGATGCACCTGCTCAGAGGCACTATGGGCACAGAGCTGTGGCTAAGGTGGCTGTGAAAACATTTAAATGTTACCCTTTATTTTATGAACAGCTGTTTCTCTGTTATCTGCAGTCCTTGGGAGTTTGCTAAGGAACTATAGGCCACTGATTTAACACAGTACATTTTTAACTGAATCTATGTTAAACATTTAAAAGCACTTTTTCCCCGTAAATCAAATATTAATCTTTAGTGAAAAAAGCACACCTTTTATACAATAAAATATTCTGCAATAAAAGGGAGCTGAATAAAAAGTAGACTAAAGAAGAGATGTAGTTATTAGAATCCATAGAATATTAATCTTGGCTCAGGAATTACAAAAAATTTAATTTGCAGTGTGCAGAGTTTACATTAAAATAGCTCCCTATACTGATTCACTGATCTATTACATTTACATCACTATATTTACCAACGAGAAACTCTTAAGCCCTTCCATTGAGATGAGCGCATATTAATTCTTTAAAAAGTCAACAAGCGAAAATTGCACCCAGAAATTGCAGTAACGTGATGCTAAATCAAGCATATGGGGGAGCAAACAAAGAATGATGAAATGAATTTAATCTACCTGGGAAATGTAGCTGTTTATCACGAGCCTGAGGTGACACAAAGCTGTTAGATTACGGATTCTTGCAGGTCTACTCTCCTGGATTGCACCGGGATATCAGGAGCCCAGTGACAGGGAATGCACAAGTTGCACATTGAGATGGGAATCATGATTCTTTTCATTGATGAAATACTCCTTTGTTCGTTCAGAACAAAAAGATTCATTCAAATTCGTTCATAGATTTCTTCACTTTTTCTGCCTATATTTATTAATTCCTTGGCAAAAACACATATCCTGAATGTCCCGTTTTATTATTTATATAGTAAGTATATAATTTATATGTTTATTATTTACAACGGAATTTGAAAAATTTGTGTTAACTTTGTTCTTACACTGATAAATTTCAGTTTCAGTTTTTCTTGAACCTTCTTTTATGGAAAAGTTAAAAAATATATATTCTTATTGATGCACTGCATAATTTCAAATATGGCAGCTTCATTGTTACATTTAATAAACTCAATATAAATTGAAAAACAACATCATATAACTCCATTAAAGGACAGACTGGCATTTGCTGCAGGTTAATAACTTTAGTTTTGCCCCACAGGCGATCTCACATTGCATGTTTATTGAGTAGATTGTTGTTTGTACAGAATTGTCTTTTTCACTCTCAATGACTGCTGGAAACTTGCTAAAAAAGGTTATCCCTTGCATTTATTAAAGTGTGATTGGGTGCTGTGGACTGTTCAGTCATTCCAGCAGAATAACTATGATACAACAAAACCTGATAACGATAACTTGTTAGTAGTGCAGTATGGTAATCATAATAATTGCTGCAATATATTTTTTTATGTTTAAGTGGACATTTATTCTGTGATTATGAGCAGGCTGGGCCTTGTTACACTAGGCACAACTTGTCACTAAGAATACAGATACAGTAGAATGTATGTAACTAGAGAATAGTAGAGCTTCTGGCTTTGACGCTGACTCCAGCTGAAGCTGAATCTGTCCCTTTGAGAATATGCTCCTACCCACAATGACCTATTCACGTGACACTTGTGAATGTGAGAGAAATACACAAAGAATTGTTCTCATTTCCAAATAACACCTGATACTGAAAAAGCACTATGCTTTCTGTGCACCATATTTAGAATTATAATTTGAATGGCTATTGTAATAATTTCACTGCAAGTTGTCCCAGTATCTCAATACAAGTTTGTTTTGCAAAGTTTTTTGCTTTGCTTTGCATAGAATTTCAGAATTTCTGGCATAAAAGGTCAGAGGCCTCCTTTCAGTTCAGACTATTGAATGGTTGTTTAACACGTACACTTTTAGTCCTGGGAGTCTAGCTGGGGCAGCACAGTGGCTCAGTGGATAGCACCATTGCCTCAGACCTCCATAGTCTGATGGTTATCTTCACTCTGTGCATGTGCAGTCTGTTTAGTTATTTTGACAATTCAGATGGTGTAGCTGCAGTTATTTTGACCATTGTCACCACTGGAAACAGAAAGTGTTAATGGGTGATATTAACACATGGGTGGAATATTTCATTTGTGTAGGTTTACGGAACAGAGACAAGTATACGATTTGAGTAATACGTTACATTAACACAATACTTCATACTGTAAGGGAAATATGCCATTTTACTAGAGGGTAACAGCCCAAAAGTGGTGTTTAAGGACATGGACTTGTATCTCAAAGGTTGGTTGTTGGTTCCAGTTTCAAAGGATACTGCAGTCCCCTTGATGCATAACCTCTCTCGCTCTAAAACATCCTGCTATATAAATGAGTAAGAAAGCAGCTTTGGCTGCCTATTATGAAGGTAAATGTCAATAGCTTTTTATAGCCATTTACAATTTATATGGAAATTGCTATAGTACAAAGGCACTTTATACTGAAATTTGTGTTATGCAATCTTCTCCGCATAGAGTGGGGTAAAATAAAAAATACGAGGACCATAATATCACCTTGTTATTGCATGGTTCTGTTACGTTTGATATCAGAATAATTCTGTCTGCCCCCTTCCACGGACTGTTAATCATCCATCCATCCCTTCGTCTGTCTGTCCATCTCTCCATCCATTGTCCTCAGCTTATTTCAGTCCAGCTGACAGGGGTAGCTGTCTAAGAAGTGAGCCCTTCCTCTCACCAGCCACCTTATTATTATTATTATTATTATTATTATTATTATTATGCAATAGCACTATATATAAATAGAGCAACCATTTCATCCAAGTGAAATTCCCATTTACATTTTTTTATATTTTTTCATATTACTGTGGTAGTGTCAGGCTAACAGGTTACCTAATGCACTGCTTGAATTGCTTTATCTAATGAACTGGGAGATTAATGCTAATGCTGTCTTGCCAGTGTGCTGCATGAAGTTGGCATTACAGCTACAGTAAGTGGAGAGCCCAGGCAAGTAGTAAAATGCTCTGGCAAGAATCTCTTGTTTTTATTTTTATGCATCTTAGGCAGACAGTACAATTTTGTACAAATGTTTTACTCAGGTTAAACCAGGTTATGCAAGACTCCGATTCTATAGTTTATAGCACTGCCACACCATTTACTAATATGCATTGTTAAAACAATACATATTATGTAGTAGTTAATACCTGATGTTTTATTAAGTGAGAAAATGCATGATATAACAGACACATTAGTCATATTTTTAATGGTTCAGAGGAATGGTCTATTATTACATATATAATACATTATCAGTGAGTCTTCTGCAGTTTTTAATGTGTTACTTTGGGCAAAAGCTGAAAGAGCCAAAGTTGAAAGATCTTGGACTTACATTAGGAAGTGACTGAACTGGGTAATGCAATGAAAAAGCATCTGATATACTCCCCCTAGGATGCCAGGTCAGTGATTCAGAGAAGAGGCTGGAAAAAGCCAGCCAAGAAGTGCTGATGAGGACCACCTCCTCTGAGCTTCATTGGAAGGTTAACGGGGGCACTGCTGTGCACGCGAGTTCATTTTCCACATTATTATCTTCTGAGAGGGCAGCCGTACTCTACTCGAAGTAGAGCCGGCTGTCTCATTAAGCTGGAAAGCAGATGGAAGCATAATCGTTTTTTCCCCCCGTCCTGATTCCTGTTCATCAGCGGCTCTATCTGTCAGTTCGCCACTTTTCCCAATTATCAAACATAATGTGTAAATATGTTTTTTTTTTTATTATCCAATGATAAAATGTCCCTTAGGGAAGTTCGCAGAACAATTAAAATGATGACATGGGTTGCAACGTGAGGCCCAAGTGGCCTGCCATGTAACACCGCATTTTTGTAATAACTTGACAAAATGTAATAAATTTTCACTTCATCGTGTAAGAACTCCCTCATTTTGTAATGATCTACTGCATTTTGTAATAAACTGTTTATTACACTTATTGCATTTATTACATTTTTTTTTTACGTTGTATTGTCGTAACACACCATTTTGGTTCATAAATAGATTATCATAAGCCAAACATAAGGCCACATTCATAATGCAGTATAAAACATCCTTAATTCTTTTACTGACCATTGTAAATCATTATGAATGTATTTATAGTACATTATGTATGAGACCTTCATAGAGCATTCACAATGCATGATAAACATGGCTATAATGTGTTATGCCATTTTATAAGTATTTATTGCCATGTTTATAATACTTTATGAATATCAATGAATTGTAAGAACAGTTATCAGGCTTTACGAATATGGGCTTCATAGAAAGTGTTACCAAACTGATCTTTTAGGCAAAACTTCTTCCAAAGCACCAGAATGTACATTTTTTCTTATTTTAGTACATCAGTGTTAAAGCGAACCAAGCAAAAAAATTTAAGTTTATTGTACCAAACTCTTTAAGTGGCAAATAAAATATGTACTGTCCTGTACTTACAGCTGAAAAGGGCTGAAGCAGAAAAGACTTTTCAGTTGTAAACAGTACCTATCCTTGAAAATTACGCGTGATGTGAAAGACTGCATTTTTGTCTAAATGGATATTGAGTTTGTACTTTTCGCCGTTTTGTGTTGGTGTGAATATATCTGTGGGAGTGCGTGGGGTCATTCAGAAGCCATGGACACACGTTCAGTTAGGGCAGGAGCACGGGAGGTACTGCAGCTGCATTCTCTGCCCAAACTCCATCAGCCTTCACCAAGAGCGTGGCTGCAACTTAAGGACCGTCACTCATTTAATTAACTCTGATTTATTAATTGGACTATGCTTGAGCACGGCATGTCCATTTCTAGTTCCCAGTTACTGGGTTTGGACTAGAAACTAAACCCTTCCTTGTAAGAGCACTGGTCCTCAGCCTGCTCTTTGATCTGCCAATGTGAATGTCTCTGTTTACCAAGTCATCGCATATGGCTGGCTGTAGACTTCTTCAATCGCAGTATGATGCACCTCTTTGATCTGTATGTTCACAGCATAGCATAGTGGGACTTTGTTGTCTTAGAACGGGACTTGATTCAGAAAAACCCACTATGAACCGCTTGAAGTTGGTGTTGCATTTGGCTGTAAGTGATGTCTGACCCAGGAGGGGGGGGCAACCCATCTCAGGGAACGCTCACATCTCTGAGCAATTTGGTAACTCCTGTTATGTTCCTGAACTGTGGCAGAAAACCAGAGTACCCAGGGGACAACCCGGTAGTGACACAGGGATAACATGCAGACTCTACACACATGGAGCTACAGAGGAGACTTGAACCCTAGTCCCAGAAGTGTGCGGCAACAGTGCTAACCACTTTCACCACCATGCTGCCCCATGAATGTGGATGTCTTCTAATTTTGCTTCAGTGCAGGCAAATGAAGATAACTGGAGATAAACTGCTCAGTTTCAATCTTTTGTTTAAAAAATACAACCCTATTGTTAAAAGTATCACTGTTTAAAGGCTTTGGATGGTTTTATTTCACTGTGGTGGTTGTTCAGAATTAATTGCGTACTATCAAAGTGTCACATCCAGTCCAAAATCGAATTCATTATTTGCTGAACACAGGCATGGTTATCCTCCATAGCCACAGTCATTTCCAGAGAAATAGACTCAATAATCACTCACAGCTACAGTTAATAAATCTATAAGTATCAGTCAGGCTGTGTAAACTTTGGTTAAGACTTCTTGCTTATACTTTTGTTTTGGTTCTAGCTATTCAATGTTAATGGTGCATGTTTTTTTTTTATAGTTGTCTGGCTCTAAATCACAGAAGCAAAAGGATTTCTTTCTGGCCTTGAATTCCAATTAATTCTCTGGTCTCTGATTTTGCTTAACATAAGAACATAAGAAAGAACATAAGAAATATGCAAACAAGAGGAGGCCATTCGGCCCATCAAGCTTGTTTGGGAAGAACTCAACTAATAGCTCAGAGTTGTTAAAATCTTATCTAGCTCTGATTTAAAGGAACCCAAGGTCTTAGCCTGCACTACACTAACAGGAAGACTATTCCATACTCTTACAACTCTCTTTGTAAAGAAGTGCTTCCTCAAATCCAGCTTAACATGTTCTCCCGCTAGTTTCCACCTATGGCCATGAGTTCTTGTATTTGAACTAATGCTGAAGTAACTATTTGGTTGAACAGCATCCAAACCTGTTAGAATCTTATAGAC
>JAODKN010000041.1:7498980-7509024 GCA_026774425.1 Petrocephalus zakoni
GTGATTGGTTGATTAGATAATTGCATTAATGAGAACTTGAACAGGTGTTCCTAATAATCCTTTAGGTGAGTGTATAATCTCTGTAATCTAGTCTTGTAACAGATAATACCACAGCCTCAAGACCAGGAGATACACAGCTTTCATATATTATATTTGTAATGGATTTTCACAGCTGAATCTCTGAGACATCGATACCATTAAATCAATGTTGATGAAGGCATTCATAAAAATTTAATACATAATTAGTAGTATGATAATAAGGTTTAGTTGCTCAAAAGAGGTGAATGTCACTGGTGTGCTGAAGTAAGTCTTGCAGCTTCAGCTGAAGTCCCTTGATGATGGTCTACAGGGAGACAGACTCTGTTTGAATTTACCTTGTAATCCTCATGAAAGCTTGATGACACAATTACTAGGTTGGTATATGAGGGCGAAGTTAAATTGTGTTTTAATTTCCCCTACCCCCCTAGGGTGTGCAAAAAAATCAAGATATCCCCCCTTTGAGTCTGGTTCTACCCAAGGTTTCTTCATTCTAGTGAGTTTCTCTCACTGGGGGCAATGGGTAGGGACAATGTAATGTGCTTTGAGACAATGTTACATTATGAAAATATGCTATACAAAAAATTTTATTTGTCTGAATTTCTGTATACATACTGAGAAAGTAAGAACCTGACTAGGCTACCTCAAATGAAGCCTTTCTATATGATTGGGTGGAAGTTATTAGAAGTCACTGGACATTCGACATTATAACATTAGTAACCTTTTGGCCCTTTCAACACAGCAGTTAGAAATACATACTTTAGCTTTTGTTTTTTTATCTATATTTCTGATTTATATCTTATTTTTGCATTCAGTATTTTTCATTTTGCATTCAGATTTTTTAATTGAGCTTTTAGCTTAATGAAGTTCTATGCTATAGAGATATGTAGTTTATTTTACACTACAGAAATACATAATGGTTGAAACAATTATAGGTAAATCAAACTTCATTTCTAAATAATGCAAATATATAATGGTAAATTACAGGTATTAACAGGTTTTGGGTGAAATTAGTGCTTCTGTAAATTATGTTTTCTATCAGAACATTAATGCAACATTAGGGCACATAACATTGTGAGCATTAAAAGAGAATATCATACAACTTCATACATGTTGGGTGATTCCTTAGCCTTTGTGTCTGACTAATGCATTAATTCCACCTTCCCAGGATCAACAGGTTTGAGACACGCCAGCCCAAACCAGAGGACCGGGAAAGGTGTGCGATTTCCATACGAATGAACAGCACAAGCGGTGCATAAATACAGAAAATTAGTTATTGACATGGTGGTGTTCACAGAAGCGTAACCTGAGCCCATGTCATTTTCAGGTAATTTTCCCACAAAAGAGACTAAGCAGTTTTAAAAAGCAAAGTTAAAGACCAAAATAAAGCTAGATGCTTCTCTTAAAGCAGAATTCATGTATAATTTGCCAGACTTTACCTGTATATTTAACATTATTCTTCTTAAGTGCTTTTTTAAAAAATCAAATCATCCTTGTATCCCATGTACACATGAAGAATTCATTGGGAGAACCTAAGAAGTAGTGAACATATACATTTGAAGTACCAGCACCTAATCCATATTATATACATCTGACATGTATGCATAATGTTTATATATATATATATATATATATATATATATATAGTCACTTGATTGACGTAAAGGGCCATATACTGTATGTGTATATAATATATATATAGATATATATATATATATAATATATATACAGTGCCCTCCACAACTGTTGGCACTCCTGGTAAAGATGTGTAAAAAGCCTTTAATTTTGTATTTTTCTTTATTTTGTATCTCACACTAGATTTTTTGAAAAATCTAACCTTATTTGAGTACATTTATTCTTCGGACAATAAATCCCACATTAAGAAATAATTGTTTATAACAAAATCACTAGTGCCACAATTATTGGCACCCCTAAGAAGTCCTATAAAATAAATGTAACTGAAGCGTTTTTGAAATATATTTCTTGCTTTATGTTAATTAGAGTGTTTAGAAAATTTTAATTAGTAATCCATGATTTCCTGTTTCTCTGGGGTATAAATACAACATGTCTCAGAGGCCCATTTCTCTTAGCCACTTTTCAAAATGGGAACGGCAAGAGAACATGCCATTCAAGTAAGGCGGAGGTGTGCTGATCTTCATAAGTCCAAAACATATGGCAAAATCAACACAGACATGGTTCACCAGACACAAAATCAACCTTCTTCCATGGCCATCTCAGTCCCCAGCCCTAAATCCCAGGGAAAACCTGTGGGCTGAGCTGAAGAGGAGAGTGCATAAGAGAGGACCGAGGACTCTGGACAATCTTGAGAGATTGTGCAAAGAAGAATGATCAAAGATCCCTCTCTCAGTATTCTCTTACCTTGTGAAATGTTATATGAGATGATTATATGCCGTCCTATTGGAAAAAGGGAGTTGTGCAATGTATTAACAGCAGGGTGCCAATAATTGTGGCACTAGTGATTATTTCTTAATATAGGATTTTTCCCAGTGAAAAAAAATTACTCAAATAAGAGGTTATTGCAATACAAAAGGATTTCATTTTAGCTTGTGAGCCTCAAAAGTGTGGCCACCCCTGCAATAAGAGATAAATCAAAGCATCAACGTCAGTAAGTGGTTTGGTAAGATGGGGTGGGAGGCGCTAATCCCTCAGCTTCTCGTCACCTAACAGAAACTTTGACTTATAGAGTGATGGACTCATAATACATGGGCTATGGAGAAGGGAGTGTAATGGCGGTGAAAGACTGTGAAATAGATAGGCTAACCTCCTGTATTCAGTTGTGTTGAATGCACCTTTTTTACAGAACCATGAGCAACTGAGCATATTTCCACTGCAACATGCTGCAAATATGAACAGATAGGAACTTTAAAATCCTGATAATGGTAACTTTAAGTCTTTAAAAGCAAATAATCAGACCATCAGAACTTTCTTGTGCTCTACTGAACACAAAAAAAGATTTTCCCTGGGATCTATAATGTTTTTGCTGTGCTATCATGCCACTGTCTTTTGGAATCTGCCAGGGGTGGTACAATATGTTGTGATATAGCACTGGATAAAAAAAAAAATCTGAAATTTAAAGCAAAAAATGACCTGCATGAATAAATAAGCTTGAGGTTTTGCACAATTATTCAAGCCTATGTACAGCCACAATCTCTCCAAAACTGCCAGCCTGGCCATATTTAATCCAAACAAGGTAACTGTCCAATCAGGGTCAGCTGGGTTTTATTACTAGAGGAAGCTGTAGGCAGGGTGATTGGCAGTTACCATGGCAGTGTCACAGAAATGAATACAAGCTTTTCCATCCTTAATAAGTTGCTTGTTTCATCGTGCAAGACATGTGGGAGCCTGGAGCCATTTTGGTTAGACATAACATTTTACAGAAAATGTTTTCATTTTTATGGAAATTAAGACATAAAATCAAATGTATGAATATTACTTTAATTAGATGTATTGTTGTCAGAGGTGGGGAGTAATTATAGGTTTAACTGCCCGAATTCACACCACTAACAGATACAACAGTAATCATTTTATGTCAGAGTAATCGCGATAATTACATAATTACAGGAAAGATCATTCTGCAGCCTGCTGATTTGTTGAGTGGTGCTGTCTGTTAGCTGACCTGGGTTATAGGTTCATGCACACATTCCCTGTCGGGGGAGACCCTGCTTTATGTAGAGTTTCACCAGTTGCGTGGGAGGGGCCATTTTCCATGTTTCTGTAACTATTGAAAAATGTTCTGCTTATTTATTCATATTCTTGACACATCAAAAATATTTTCACAGAAAATAAAGTGCTATCGGAAATTGTTCATTTTTGAGCTTTGTACTTCAGTATCAATCATTGATTACATCTCTGAAACATTTATTTGTTGCGTGATTTTGTAGTTATTTGTTGCGTGATTTTGTAGTTTATGCCAGTGGGATCATTTGATCTGGTGCATTTTGTTTTGAGCCTGCAGAGAAAATAAAAGATAAAATGATGATACTTTATTGATTCTCGGGGGGGAAATTGGCTTTTAACCTATCCTTTTGTGCCCTCCATGAGACACACAGACAAATGTATGGGCAAGTGCAAGCTTGGGAATCACAGCGCAGGGTCAGTCCGTCTGCTGCACCCCAGGACCCATAACATACATCATACATGCATCACATTTACATATCACATACAGTACACAATACATATCATATACAGCAACATCAGCTTGCCCCGGGATTCAAACCAGTGACCTTCTGATCACAGGGACACTTAGTCCCTCCCTCCTACTTTTGTAAATTCTCTTTTTTTAAATAGTAATACTTAAGTGACTCGACAGTAATTGAAGATCAGCTTATAATTATCCGCCACATGTGATCAGCTTTGCTGAGGAAAGGAGGCAAAATAAGGCATCCATTTCTATCTGATTTAGCACTAACCCATAACCCATAAATGGCCATTACATTTCGGACTGAAGAGTGCTGGCTTTCTTGCACTCCTTAGAGTTAACATAACAAATGTAGCCAGTAGCATTTCTGGCATAATTGGTGCCCTGGGCAAAACTGTGAGCCAACTGCTCAGATGTGCAGGCACTCCCTGGCATCCCATGAACAATGCCACCTTAGGCAATCATCCATGTTGCCTTTGCCAGGATCTGCCCATGAATTTAGTAAGTAATGACTTCATATGGGAGTCTTTGAGTTATCCCTGGACTTAAAATTCACATCTAAACTCCGCTATTTAGCTGCATGAGCGACTGTGAAAGGTAACATGCAGTTCTATAATATATATTACACACAGTGTACACTGTATATGTAGGTTGTCTATATGTAGATTTGCCACATTTTTTCAAATTTTTATAAAATTCTCATTTGTGCCTCAGTGTTTCTGGGTCCGAATAAGACCATGCAACGTACAAGAGAATGACAGACCTTTCCACTACTCCCTTACAAACCATAGACTAAGCCTTTACATACTCTTCCTCCTACTTGTCCAAGTCAGCACACACCACTGTAACATTGCTATGGGTTCTAGTCACATGACAAATACAGTCTAATTAACTAATTTATTGGTTCACATTAGTCTATTAGCCAACATTGGGAACATTACAATAAATTCAAAGATATTCAAACCCACTTGGCCTCTTTAATCCAGGCATTATTTAGGGCAGCCAAATACAATTCAGGTCATTTTTGAGTCCTCATGCCACTCCAAAACCCAGAATAGATTAAAAAAAAAAAAAAAAAAACATAAAAAGGTAAACTGATGTCACACTGTCATACTTTGAAGGAATGGAAGAAGCAGGAAGATGCATAAGGGCAAACAGGGAGGATTGATTTACAAAATAGGGAAATAAACAGAATGACAGGGGAATAAAATAGGGCAATAAGTGATCAGCACAATTTCAATGAGTGGACTGATGAGCACACAACTGGGAAGACTTTATAACAAGGAGTACAAAGGGATAACAATGTGAGGCAGCTGAAGTGAGTTAATATAAAGGCAGGAACGAGAGGTGAGACTAACACCTGACAGGTGTGGCTCATTAGAGCTATGCTAGGGAGAAAACAAGATGGGCAGGAAGACAGGGTGTGACACACAAACCATCTTGTTGAACCCTAGTGGCTTTAACTGCAAAGTATTGTAGGTATTCTCCAAGCTAGCTTTAAGAATTGTAGCTGAGTCTTTTGAAAGTACCTAGTTAGTTTACTTTGAAACAGGGCCTAACTGGGAACAGTCCTTAATTTATTGCTGACGCATTTTGACATGGAGGAAAATCGTGAAAGACAACTGATACATAGTATCATGTTTTACATGGTCAATGTGCTTGGGCAGACCACAAGTTCCTGATGATGTGGTCAAAAGCACCCGTGCTCATTTGCTCATATGGTGTCAGAGGCAAATGGAGTAAAGCAAACATTGTACAGAATTCATAGGGTCAGTGGCAATTCACAGAAAGTCTGACAGTTCATTTCTGGGGGGGAACTATTCCAATGCATTCTGTTTTTCTTGAAATGTCTGTGAACGCTTTGCCAGAGTTTCTTGAAATAAGTTGTGTTGCATGAGTGTTTGTCACAGCAGAGGCAATAAAAGATTAAATCAAAACTAAACGGATCATGATAAGTATGTTGATTTTGATAAAAGTGTCTACCAGGTAATACACCATGAAATCATGGTGCTAAGGCTCTGGGCCCATGATTGGAAGGTTGCTGGTGCTAGTCCCATGTTTTTGCTGTCGGCTCTTTGAGCAAAGCTCTCAAACCCACATGATCCAGGGACTAACCAAGCTTTCTGTATGCTCATTGAGTGAAAATACCTACACAATAAATGTAATTCATGCTTTTAATAAAGGAACTAGTTAGACATTGAGCAGTTGGGCAGTGCTACGAGGTACCTTCAAGTAGACTCTTGAAGAGCTTAATTTGTTCAAAACATGCCCAATAGAGTCATCGACATGAGCTGTGGACGCCCACAACACTTGGCTTCTTCTTTTCAATTCCATTTTCACTTACTGACCTCCAAACGAACCTCGCTGATTGCAGATATTAAGTCTAAGTAAAACCCATGAATCTTAGCCCAGGACTGATGGCCCATTAAGCTGCTTGTCCCGATGTGGCATGTAAAGCGTCCCAGGTGCTATAAAAGCAGATCAGAAGCTGTGTTCATGTGTCCGACCCTGTAGGGAACTCCAACAAGGATATCCAGGGATTTCTTCGGGTTTTGAAGTGGAAATGCAGTCCATCAGAAAACTCAAAACTCATCTTTGTTGACCTCTCTCCCCAATTGAGCTTGCAGCAGTCCTGTATCTGACACACCTTTACAGAACTGGCAAAAAATTAACATCTCCAATTTGCCTGGGTGAACAAAATTAGCGCCGAAACAGATAACACCCATCAATTATTGTAACAGTGTGTACTCAGTATAAGGGAACTATTACCTGTGGTAAAAACAGACAGAAGAACAACATACCTAGAAGATACAGAAATACACTTAACACCTAATAGCACTTAACTTCTCATCCACACCACCTCAGACAGGGCGATGTAATGTTGGCAATCTTTCAAAACAGAAAATAAGCACTTAAAATGTCTTCTCTCTGCACTGTTCTTGTGGAGTATTTCCCATGTTAATTAAGCATCTAATTTGAATGCAAAATAGAGACATGTAATTTGGTTTAGTACAATCTTCATTTCCAAGGCACAAGGTAATCTATAAAATATTTAATTGTCATCTGAAAGCGGTTTACCATGTTATTTAAATATTTTTGTTATCACTATCATGCATAAATGACTTGGTTCTGGATGATTAGCAGAGTTGTGGAATTTATTGCAATTGTGATGTGGCTATTTATGCATAAGAGTTAGGCAAAGTTGTTTGAAATATGATTGAAGAAACTTTTGTGGAATGAGGAATAGCCCATTTCAGAGGGTGTCACAACCTGAAGGGAAGGCATGACCCAAAGGCAGGCTGTGGTTTAAGTAAACCCCATGCAAAGGACTTTATTGAGGACCAGCATGGGGTAACAGGCACAGACAGATAACAGCAGCAGGACTACTGGCCTGGGAAATACAAGACTAATGAAGGGGCAAACGAGAGGCAGCTGTGAATGGTTACCATGAGGGCAAGAACAAGAGGCAAGACAAATGAGCATCAGGCATGGCTTGTTTAGAGGGAAGTACAGGGAGCAGACTAGCAGGGGTGCTGGATGTGACAGAGGGAAATTAACTTTACATTCAATTGTTTTATTTTTCCCAAGATAATAATAATATATTCTGTATTTCTTGTAGAATTATGATTTTTAGGTAGAAATAAATATTTTGTTCAAGGTACTTTACACATACAATACATACATACTGTACAGTGCATAAAATAGCAGAGATTTAGGCTTTTCCAAATTTAAATTTAATTGGCTTTACCGATGTGTATACCTTACATTTTTAAACAACACCTTCTATTGCTAATCCAATGGATATCATAGGAAAGCAGGAGAGACACCCTGGGTTGTACATTTTCAAATGACAATTAAATTCCTTTTGTAAATAATCTCTCTGCTATGTGGCATTTTCCATGTTGGTTATTTTTGTACATATTATTAACTAAGCCTTTTTTAGCTTTGTTTTTTTTGTCATTTTCCAACTGTATTGCTATAATCCCCAAGCCCCCAGTGATGAATTCTTCTGACACCATTACAATAATACGCATTTATGCAGGTGGTTAAGCACATTAAGCAAGGTTACGCCCTCCTGGGACTTTAATTTCAGCTGTCTGCTTACACGTCTGCATCCAGACTGCCAGATTGCCTGCCTTCTGCACACAGCTTCTTCAGGATAATTTTCGTTTTACAATGGAAAATAGTGGATACCAGCCAGTACAGTAGGTCATGTTAATCTGTCATTATCATTGCTTAATTATATCAGTATATTTTCATGTGGTATGCATATTGTGTTTGTGTATATTCTAAATATAGCGTTATCTTTACTCTACACTACCTTGAATAATCATAAGAAAGAGGTCATCTGTACAAACTGCTAGTAATGAAAATTCAATTAGAATGCAAATTGACTATAGCTGATGAGTGTTTGGGTCACAGTTTGACCGTCTGATGTTAAAATGACTAATAATTTGCTCAAGCATGTGTCCCAGTGAAGGAAGAAAGGTTACATCTAATAAATATTAATAGAGGTACTAATGGAATGCAGTGTTTATGTTAAATTGCTTGGGTATTTGACTCCCACCTCTGCTCTGTGTGTGTAGTTTATATGCTCTCCCTGTGCTGTATGGGTTGCAAAGAGATGCAACTATGCTAATTGGTGTGTATAGTGTATGACTGTTTGTGTTTATGTGCCTTATAGAGTACTACCATTCTATCCAAGGTGTGCCTTATGCTTCTTGTTGTCAGGTTCGGTCACTGCCTGTCCCAATCTGTCCTTCATTTCTCTAAGGTCCTTGCACTCTGACCATAACATGTTGCTGGTCTTTTATAGTGTGCTTAATGCAGGGGTGAGTGTCTGAGGGACCGAGGTGGAAGGCAAAAGCAACACAGGCAATCCGTGAAAAAAACCCCCCTTCGGTGAACCAGTCACATGTCCCTGGGCCCTTGAATAAAGCACTTAACCCCCAGCTCCAGGGTCACCCTTTGGCTGACCCTGCGTTGTCACGCCCCAGCTATAGCGAGCAGTATGGGGTAGGCAAAGAGAAGAATTCCAATGTACTTCTGCAAATGGAAAATAAAGTATTTATCATTAGTCCAGTCCATGTCTTGGGATTATCACTGTGTCAATGTCTGTTTCCTGTATGGCCAGTGGGTGTCGCTGGTCATCCCGTTCTGTTCCTGTGTTCCCTTAGGTCTTAGTTTCTCTTGATTCCTGGGCCGCTACATAGCTGAAAACTGCGAAAACTGAGACTACATAGTAGGTTGTCAATCATGCCACCCTATGACAGGTGCTCCCTGTGATTGGCCAGCGACTCTGACCAGCATAAACAACTATTGCTACTGTATTCATGTAAAAACTACATAATAACAGATTTTAAAATAAAATACTAGACATCTATTGACAGATATAGATAAAGGGATAAGGCCAAAATGTTTGTGTTTAGTACCCATGTTTGGGCTTTAGTAAAATACCACAAACCATCAGAATTCAGACCCCATCTCTATTATTTTGTTTGCTTTACATTGTTTATGAATTAATGGTATTTATCATCCAAATTGATAGAGTGTGGTGCTTGAAGTTCTTCTACTTCTAAAACAATCACAAAAGTGGTTTATAAGCATGTGGATGTTCAGTGTCCCCAAAATATATTGATCCATCCATCCATCTTCTAATTGCTTATTTTTACTTTTTATTACTAAACTGGTCTTTATGTCTATTTTTTTAATTAGGTTTACATTTTTTAATGATATTTGCCAAATACCAAGGTCATGGGCGTCGCTAGGCCATTTTAGCCCCCCTAACATTTGTACTCAGCCCCCCTAAAAATTCTCCGTAAACTTTACACAAATTTGTGATCGCCCAC
>JAODKN010000041.1:7512680-7532214 GCA_026774425.1 Petrocephalus zakoni
GCAGTTTTTGAGAGATGTTGTTTTTCCTGAGGACTCTCAGGAAGTAAAGTCTCTGCTGAGCCTTCTTTGCCAGTTCCATTGAGTTCACGCCCCAGGACAGGTCGTCAGTGATGTGAACACCCGGGAAGTGGAAGTCCGACACCCTCTCCATTTCATTCAACGTGATCCTGTTTATTTTCAGTTCTGTAACTTTCCCATTCTGTTAATAAACCTTGTTTGTGTGCACCTAAATCCTGATCCCGTGCCCTCAGTTCTGCCCAGTGACATGACACTCTCAAAGTCAGTGTTCATTCCTTGCAAACACTTGCAGTGTATTTGCCTACTTACCATCTAGCATCCAATAGTGTTACAGCCTTGCAAGTGTTTTGATAAATAATGGCTGTTTGGCAAACACTATGCAAACTGTTCTATTTAAGTAGGTAATTCCTTAGGTTTGTGTTTAACAAGTACATTATACCTTTATTTACAAATAAGGCTCAGTCTGTTTTCTTCATTCTTGAGTATGAATGAATGCACACAAATTACAGACAGCTGCAGTCTTCTTTAAATGTGCAATGTGAAGTGGACTGGTTCTGGGCCAAGTTCTCGCAGTCCATAGAGCATGATCATTTGGTTATGGTGAGAAATACAGGAGTCTGGAAGTAGCAGCTGGCAGGCACTTTATATCCAAACACACCACCCCAGGGCCTTACGTAACACCTGCAAGCCAGCAAAAAGGCAAAAAAGCAAATCTGTGTAGGAGGAAAGGTGTGACAGCAAGAATGAGCAGGCTCAAATACCCTGGCGTTTTCTTCTTATGAGTGATTGTCTGCAAGACACGAGTGGGGAGTACTTGCTGTTTTGGTCACAGTAATTCCATCAAGTTTATGCCGGTTTAAAAATCAGCAGTGATGCCTGGGCCTCAGTGTGCCCTGACTTAAGCCCAGAGATGTGAGAAAAATTCTCAGTGTCAGATGAACAGGGGACCTTACAGATGCCTCCCACTCAACCTTGAAAAAAAAAGAAAACGATGACCATTGAATCACTGCCAAGCTTACAAAACCCTCCCAAGATTAAATGAAGCAGCGTTTAAAAAAACACAACAAAAGCCCTCCAAACCAAACCTGTTTCACCCCTTCAAATTCTTTCCCCACAAACTTGTATCATGAATGCTCTCTTAAATGGATATAAAATTCCACTTATTTTCCCACGATAAATTAAGCCATGAACCAAAGACATTAACTCATAGACTTCTTCGTGTGAAAATAAATTGTAGTTCGGTCTTAAATTTTAGCAGATCTTTATTTTTATGATGTTTAACTATGATGTATTGGAGACATATATGGCCAGAACTGTAAAAGGTAATAGAGGGATAGTTTTAATATCCTGAAGTACCTCTGGATAAGCACTTAGGGAAAAGCAGAAGCATGCAGGCGCACTGAATTCTCGCATAAACCATTTGCCATGTTGGACACAGGTGTTGTGGAGGTCACTGTTTTCTTTTGCAGTTACCTTCCTTAGTTAGTTAGGGCCCTGCTGAAAGAGTCTACCTTGGCGTGGCAGCAGGCTTACAAATATTTTGGCTAAAGTCTTTTACTCGACAGAAGTATGGGGGTGTGGGGCCCAGAATTTGACCTAGTATGGGGCCCAGGAATTTCTGATGGCAGCCCTGTGTGTGTGAGTATGTGATGCCGTCAGGGGGCTGCCATTGCATACATAGTGTTAGCCTGCCTTGTGACCTCTGCTTCTTGGGATGAACTCCAGGCTAACACTGCAAATCCCGTACTGGATAAGTCATTATAAAAGATGGAGAGATAGAAAATTATATTTCAGCAATGTTTATGTGTTGCATTATTACAATATCTTTTGATTAAATTACAAGATGGCACAACTTGAATTTTTGCTTTTTAATTTATGTCACAAAAAAATCTGGTTAATTTTATTGATCCTCTATACACTTCTATACTTTTAGGGTTAATTGAGTGTTAATGCAGTATGTGTTATTTGACAGTGTTCACGCAAAAAAGGGGCATCCCTTACTCATTGTTGGGAATTTCCATTGGCTTGTGAGGCCATTCATTTAACTATGTGCAATTATGCTATCATGCTACTGCACTGGTCTGTGTTTTTCCTGCTGGAATCCCACAGGGCTTAGAGCACTTTCCATCATATTCAAATATTATTCCCTGCTTCTTCTGTGTACCTCACAGCCCTGATGAGCCTGTCCTTGGGAGTATTATTTAATGAAACCAGTGTCTGGGCCCAGGAAAGTCTCCTCCGTTCTCCAAATAAAAGCCAACAAAAGTGTTTTAATGGAGTGTTCTGACTCCTTATTGTGACTGTTCTATGCATGCGTCATGGCATGTTCAAGTAAAGAAATATAAGTGGCTTTCAATGTATCGTGTTTCAAGGCAAGCAAGTTCTTTTGCACATGTCATATTGATGGTTCTGTTGATACCCTAGGAATTGTCAACATCAGTTTATTTTCTTCATTAACTATTTGCTCCATTAACATTTCATGCTTCTTCATCCAGCCCCCAGCCTGTTCACAGTAGTAAGAAATTCATCTGAGAAAAGCTCCTTTACAATAAGTAACAAACTGAACTTAAATGTCTAGGTTGCCTAAATCTGGGTCAGGGGTCTCAAACTCACATTACCTATGGCTATGTGGTGTTCCCCCAAGGGGGCCACATGAGAAATCATACAAAAGTGTCTCCCCCTTTTCAACTTCAAATTGTAAATTTATCTATAGAAAAGGGCCTCTCATCAATTAACGAAGAATACAATAATACAAAGTAGAAATGAAATGGTATGAAAATTTAATGTCACGATTATAGTTACCAAATTTATCATGGTTATCAGTGTTATTGTGGTATTACTAATATGTGCTGAAAAAGTTCATAAAGGACTAACACACAAACTTCAAGTTCTACGCTGGAAATCAAAAATCCAATTAGAAGCACTATGCACTTTTTGTTTGTAGAAACATTAAAACAATAACATATCCCATGCTTGTGTTAACATATGAAAACGTATCAACATATGAATATATCATTGGCTAAGAGTTCAACTATTTACTGAACTTCAGATGAATTCTAATATTGCTGTGACATCATAGTTACAGTGAATAATCCATATGGGAGAAGGAAACAAAGTGGTATAAACTGTTTTGTTACAAGAAAATATAAAAAGAAAGGTACACAGAACTCATTCTTAGCAAATGGGTATTTAGCTAGCACAGAGGCTGACACAAAACAGTGCTGACTCTGCAAGCTTCAGTTTACATTATTGACAATCTATTAACAAGTTAGACAGACAAAGCATTACATATTTCCCCATTCTAAAGTTCCAGCATCATGCATTGAGTTAAACATTAATTTACCTGGCATTCGCTATAAAGTAGGAGGGGTGGTCAAGAAGATACAAAATATAACCACACCAGACTTAGTCCTCATAGGAGGCTGAAAAATGATAATACTGTCAGGAATTTTATCATGAATCCGGTAACCATTGCACTGCATTTCTTTAGTGCATCCCATATGAAACTGTCTCACAGGCCTTTAATTTGAGACCCTTGACATAGGTGAATTCACTGTATTTATTTCAAGTCTGCATACCTGACTTAAGGCTACAAAGCCTTAAATTCATTGCTAAAAGTATGTGGCTTTAAAGGTGAAAATTGATGTTTTATATTCTGACAGGCATTTCAAGCTGTCGAGCTCAGATTTTAAAATGCTCACACATTTTACTTCAAGTGAGAACTCATTCAGGTGGTTCTGTAGAACTTAAAAGCAATTTAAGAGCGCATTTGTGCAGGTAGATGAATTCATGCTCACCAGCTTTTCTGCATCATTCACAATAGTGCTTTAGATATAGATCTAAAGTAAAAGTCAACTCTTAGTTGCTAAATGTAATACCAGGCTCTGTCATGGAGCCATCTGCATTGACACTGAAGCCTTCCATATTCAGCTTAAAATCTAAAAGTATGTCTCAGAGAGGGCTGAATTAATCATGCAGTCCTTTATGTTCTTTAAACAGCTCTCCTCTTTAGAGATTTAAAACATTAAAAAAATGTATTAAAATTCATTCATTGGAATGAAGCTAAAGGGTAACCTAACCTGCTTTCCAAATCCTGTGTTCAACACAGATCTTTTCATTACATAAGAGTAACTAACAGCTATTGCATTGAGTGAGGGCTCATGGTGTCAATTGTGCAAAACTTTTATGAATTATTCCCAACAGACAAAAGCTGAAACCAAAGATACTGCAGTCTGAATTCAGTGGAGACATTCAAAGTCACAGATTGCACAGGCCGACACTTACACTGGGTCTTTAAGTATAACTTCATAAATAAGCAATTAATAACAAATACTGTTTCAAGTCAGTAAATTGCCCCTCTTGGACATTACTTTCCTCTGTGTAAGCTCTGAGCAATTTATTTTAAAGTTCAGATAAACAATTTTGATCATTTAATGTTTTATTTAAGGCTAGCTGAGTGAGGCAGTAAGTGTGAAGTGGGGAAATTGAGGGTATCTGGGAGAATTTTCTTTTGTGCGAGTCTTCTTTGGAGATGAAAAAGTTGAAAGTCTAACTCTTGTTATTGTCAGTCTGGTGCTTCTACAGGGATTTCCTAATTAAATAAATGTTTATTATTTATTAGTTTATTAGTCCCATAACTCTGACCAGGATATGTGATTAGATTAGATAGTAGATGGGTAGTTTATTATTTATTCTTTCTATGGCTTTTCAATAAGGATATTTCCCCCCAAAATATGATAATTTTATAATTATGATAATTGTAATGGTGTGGCTATGAAATGTGTTCCCCACCTACAGTTCTTTTAATATAATATGGCTATTTTTATAACATTGACTAATGCCTTCCACGTGGTGCTGTAGGTACAGAGAAATTGATGTTAATAACATGTAACATACAGATCTGTCTGTGTGTCTGTTTTAGCCCCAAGAGGGGATCTTACTGCTGTCCTCGGGATGAAGGTGCTGTACTGTACTGTACAGAATGTTATTGCAAGTTCTATTTGAAATGCATAATCAGTAACACCACAAACCATTTAAAATAACTGAATTAATAGAATAATATATTACAGAATAAATGTATTTATAGTGGCAACGTGGGTAAACTGACAACCCTAATATTGTGTGTTTTCAGGTTTTGAATGTGCAGAGATTTCTTTGGATACTCTGAGTTCTTCTCACAGTATAAAACTGCTCTTAGATAATTATGCATAATTTGTTACTTTGGATTTCCCTTTTAATTTGTAAGACGCTGATTCACTTTTGTCCCTGTAAAATTACTTCTGTTCTTTTTTTTTTGCTTCAAGCCACTTTGGCCATGATAATGGGATCATCATTTGGATTTAATAACTTTTCAATTCCTGAATTCAAGTCACTTTCCCTTGGTTAAACTCGTCAACTTGAGGTTCCTCTGCTAAGCTGGGATAATCCTGCACCTGCCCTGCAATGAAGCTCTGTTTTCTGGAAGATAGTCGTGCTTGTCTTGGCACGAAATTACACAAGGAGGGTTTTTTTTTAAACCTTGGGTGATGTGTTGACATGAGGTAATTTAACCTTCCAATTGCTGGTGGTAGTGGGGGGGGGGGTAATAAAAAGTTTTTGTTGAGCAACACAATTATCTGAAAGATGTGTCTATGTCTTTGCTTATATAATGTCTATCTTCAATCATGTCTCACTGTCATGCTTTTTAGTGAATTCTACCAGACATCATAATGTAAAAGTGGATTAAATTACATTTTAACAGTCCAGTTTCAAGTGCGCATGGTCTAGCGTATCTGACTTCTGTTCTTGTAATATGTCGTTTTCTTTGGCAGCCTAAGACTTTTGCCCAGTGTGGTACATCAAACAATTAAGCAAAAATAATGACATTTGAGGGCAATTCATTCTTATTATTTAGAAGCTTGGCATAATCACAAACCACTTACAAAAATGCACATTATTCTGCAAAGTAACAGTGAATTCCAAAGCAGCTCAGAAAACATTTGGACATTAGCTCTCTGTGCCCATGATTGTAATGTTGTCAAATCTTCAAATCTCTAGGCTGGCAGAGTAATATGCACAAATGCCTTTCTAATTGCACACACTGATATGCAATGTTTGCACAAAACATCAGGCAAAATGTCAATTTGTAGTTTAAAAGCTTCTTTATATTTTGTGTAATCCCAGATTTAAATGTCATCCACATGGCTGGACATAAGTACATATTAAGGTAAAAGGTACTTTCTTTCTCATTTGTATGGGTACAGGTACAAAGAGATTATGGGATCTGCAACATCAAGTACATCGCTCACAGTGTCTAAAGCATATAGTTTCCCCTGCTTCTGTACCCAGAATGTAATGAATATCGAAACATTATATAATGTATCTGTTCCTGGTAGTTGTAGCTTCCTTTTTTCACCAGTTCATAGCTTGTTGTGGGGGCTTGGCTGTGCACAGTAGCACCTGTTGTTAACTGTTGTGGGGCATGACCTTCCAATACATCTTGAGTACTGTGGCTTGTGCTGATTCCCTGTTGAAATAACATTATGCTGAAATAGTTACTATTCAGCAGAACGTGGACTTCTGCAGATTAGTAATTTTAGAGTACTTTACAATCACTGTTAGATTGTAACCTTTCAGGTCAGTGTTGATATGGACAACAAGTGCAACATTTGACTGTTTTTGTAGCATGTTTATATTCTACCCTCGTTTGCATAAACGTCTCCCCAATTACTGAGTGAAAATTGTATTGCAGTGTGGTGTGATTCTGTCTATCCTTAGTCTACTCTAGGTTCCAGACCCCTGTATCCCAGCGAATGCCAAGTGGATATAGAAAATGGGTGGAAGGATGTGCATAAGTTGACATACCTTTTAAATAGCTACCAGTGATAACTATGTAAATGTGGACCCCCACCCAAAAAAAAAAAACATTCAGACACTATAGCCACAAGGTACCCTTAGGAAGCCTAGAACACTAGTCCCACTGAATAGTGGGGAAATGCCTTCCCGCTGAGTAAGTCACTCCTCCTCTCTCACCTCCTTGTTTAAAACAGTAACATCCTTCAGTGACCTACAGTATGGTCCTATGCTGTTGTGAGGTGTCCCTGTCCTATGCACAACAATACAATCATGGGGCTAAAGCAATCTTCACTGCAAAAGACGGGCCATGCAGATCACATCTGAAATGCCAAACGGCTGTTAGTACCTCCAGAATCTTACGGCGAACTACACAACACCGGCATTTTGCTTTGTTGAATGTCATGCTGTAACAGGCCACTAGTTTCTAACCCTATTCCCACATGAGCGAGCATCAGTGTCTAGCATAAATTGAAGTGTTCAGTCTGGTGTTGTGTGCACTGGGACCGCCATCTGTGTGCGTTGCCAGGGGCAAATTGGCCTCTGGCACTCCTCAATTTATGTGAAAGCCCTGTCCTTATACCGTGAGTGGAAGAAACGATCAGTGACACAGCAGAAGCCCTGAACAAATCTTCGGGAATAGGACCAGGCCAAGAGCTGTTAAGTTCCCATGAGTCCAACAAGATACATTCATTATTAATGGCTGCTACTCTGCTCCCCAAAGTGCTTGTGCCCTTGCCCACCACCTTGTGTCCTAGATAGGTCTTGTGCTTTTTCATGAAGGCATGTTTTACATAGTGCAGTTTTAACATTTTGCCTGCTAATCTCTCCAAAACACTCCAGTGACCCCTAAGCTTGACTTGAAGCGTGACTACCATGCTGCAGAGATCAAAGCAAAGGAATTTCTATGGCTCCCTGAAGTCTGGAAGGTATGACACTAGATGGCTATGGTACCTATCCATGACCATTTGGGGATATCCGGTGAGTAGAACCAGGATGACCTGGCCATAGACTCCAAAGACAGATTTGAGTATGGGGGCATCTGAAGGAAAGTAAAAGGTGATTAACTGTCATTTTTGACACACCACAATGAAATGTGTCCGCTGCATTTAACCCATGTGACATTTCAGTGGGCAGCTATTTCAGCACCCGGGGAGCAGTACCTTGCTCAGGGTACCTCAGCAGTACTTGCGGGTCAGGAAATCAAACTAGCAACTTTTTGATTACCCAGTCGCAGATAACCATTAAGCCACCACTGGCCCAGCTCATTGCTTATCAGTTGCTTATAGGTTGGTCAGAACCTCCAAGGTGTGATGACTTGTGTTACCTATTTGGTTTTCTGTAGCCTTTTGTTAGCAAAGTAGAAGGTGACAGGTTGCATTTTGATTGGACTTGGCATCTCTTGTATCTGGCAATTCATCCTAGACAGTGATGCACATGTGGGAACAGGGATAAAAAGTAGTGGCCTGTGACAGCATGACATTAAACAAAGCAAATGTGCAGAGGCGGGTAATTCAGGTCCAGAGAATAAAAGTCCAGACCAAGAATTTGTTTCAACCAACCAGGTGAGTATAAAGATTCACTCAGTTGGTTGGTTGAAACACAATCTTGGTCCGTACTTTTACTCTCTGGACCTGAAATAACCACCTCTACAAATGTATGTAACACGTCCTTCTTCCCAAGAAGCTTGTCACACAGGGGATGCTGCAGCACACTATTTGACCCCTCTCAGTAAGCTTGGGCTGCAACACAGAAGTACTGTGGATACAGCAAGTGACATGCAACCACAGCAGATCCTGGGGCAGTTGCATGGCTTGGGCGCTGCTTGCAGAAACCCAGCATGAGTGAGCATCTTCTACTCAGTGACCAACACAGGGCTTCCTTCAAAACACTTTTCTTTGTGACCCTCCCGTTCTCAGTTTTCTTTCACCAAAGCCATCTCCTCTTGGTGTTTCTGTTTAGGTCACATATATCTGGCCAGGTTCTTCTGCAGGAATGAGTACTGGGACTAACTGCAGAAAAGCCCCTTAGAATAAGCCTAATAATGCATGTGTCCTGCCAGTGGTGCAGCAGTCTCTTATGATCTCCTACACAGTGCAGGAAGCATAATCGGTACGTATCTTTGTAATTGAGCAAAAGCAAGCTTGATGAAACACCTGGAAGACCATTCTGCTATTTAGCTGCAAGGTCTGAGCTTGACATTAAAAGTCTGTTAGTCTCTTTTAGCCCAGTTATTTTGGGGTTTTCATAACAATCGATGGATGTAGCCATGTTTATGTCAGAGCTATTTACTTTCTCACATTAACAATAACACTTTAAGAGTTTATGGGCTCAGCAGTAGAAATGTAGGGAATAGTAAATATATAAAATAATAAAATTGGTCTCGTCAGGGTTACTACAATATTAACATTTTTTTTTGCATTAGAGTAGCAAGCTGTTTACTCCATTTACAAAGACCACTAAGCTTTTCAGGTTTTTGCTGAAGTACTTTTGGTTGCATACTGACAGAGATTTGCCAAAATGACCCATTTATTAAAAGGTTGCTGCCCACAAGGCAATTCTTAATAGTGTTTCTGTTGCTTTTCCATTAGTGTTGAGTAATTGATGTACCCCAGCCTACACAAAGTACTCTGCAATGTTTTTCATTCAATTCCATGTGGTAGCTTTCGACTGGGCTGACACTGCATAGAAGTAATACTGTTCATGCCCACGGTTGACTGCTAGCACATTAGCCGACATGTGATGAAAATGCATGTGAATGCTCCCTGACAACCATTTTGCAGCAGAATTAGCCTTTCGTCTCCTTTCAAATATTACCTGGAGGTCATTAATCAGCCTTCCTGGTTTGGTCCTCCTATTTGTCACCTAACATTAAAACATAAATGAAATGGCTCAAGGAAGCATGCACTGCTGAACTCGTGTTCCACTCTCCGGAACATTACATTTCCAGGGGTTTTGCCTGCCCTTGAGAAGTAAAAATTTTTATCAGTACATTTAAAAAGTCAGAAATGCGTGTTTGGAAGATGTATGAAACTGATGGATGGATGGATGGTTAGCATGACAGAGAGACAGCAGGAATATTACACCTGAACAAATTCTGTCAGCAGTGTTTCTGAAAAATGCAGACATTTTCTCCTTTTTCTGTGAGACTTGCAAAAGACTATGATAACTGCAGCAGCTTGAGGTAATATTTATCCATTGGTTCTAAACTGCTTTATTCAATAAGAATTTGATTTTCTGAAAGAGAAAGTCAATGAAAAATGTTGATCCTCCACATGTAAAATCTAGGCAATTTTGGAACATTTCACAAAATCAAACAATGACTTACATTAGCAGAATATTTAAATATAATCAGATTTTTCACTGAATATTGATTGGTCCTTATCAATAATATCTGGACATCAGGACAGACGGATTTGAATCTTGCCAAGAATAATAATGTTAATAATGTTACATTACATAAGAATGTAATAACTGTCAAACCAAAGGAAATCCATTCTCAGTTTTTTTTTATAAAAATATCAATGAATGTCCTCTTGAAATATTTGGCATAAAACTATATTTCAGTTATTCTGGATTTTTTAATTATTAAGTTCATTATTTATAATAACTTTAATTTACTTTTCTACAGTTTTTCCACATTCCATTGACTAAGCATTTTTACATTGCCATTTTAAGAGTAAAACTTAAACTAAGTGTCACGTCCTGCCCGTTCGAGCCTCCTGTGTGCTGTTTCTAGTTCTGTATTAGCGATCCTGTGTATTTAGTCCGTGTTCAACTTCGTTTCCCCAGTCCCAGTCATTGACGTGATTTGTCTCAGCGTGCTGTTCCCTGCGTGTTTCCATTAAATCCTTGTGTGCATTACCTTTTGGAGTCCTGATCCTGCTTCCCCGCTTTGCACCCCGGCACGCTGGTCGTTACACTAAGATGAAAACTCAATAGAAAAAATACAGCTGATCTGAAAATAGAATAACAAAATATATTAATATTTTGATATAATATTGGTTAAAAATTGCAGCATCATTGAGTTTTTAATTAATCAGACATAGTTCAAAAACTTTGTTCTGACATCAGTAATGCAGGTGGAAGGCTGTTTGCACGAGTATGCTAATGAATGATATTTTATTAGATTTGAAATATTGCCTATGGAAAAATAAACACTTCCCAGAGCATTGAAAAGAATGAAGAAAAATGTCATCACACTTCAGGATCCAGGGAAAAAAATGCTCTCACTGTTACTGAGATCTGCTTTCGTTGTTGAGTAATAGGCTGACGGGTGAAGTTGGTTTTGCTGTGTTCTGTCAGAGACTGACAGTGTTAACTGTGACCTTAAGGGTAGCTCCCAGCGTGAGCTGCACTTTTTACCGAAAGCCTCCTAGGAAGCACTCAGCTGTGGAACCTGGGAGTAGAACAAAAAACAAACTCTTAACTTGGCATTTTTTCCATCTTCACATATTCCATCTTGCTCTCCTTCAGCACACACACAATGCACTTTCCTCTCTCTGGAATGTCAGAAAATCAAGAGCTCTGACATAAACATGGCTACATCCACCGATTGCTATGAAAACCCCAAAATAACTGGGCTAAAAGAGACTAACAGACTTTTCATGTCCAGCTCAGACCTTGCACCTGAGTAGCAGAATGGTCTTCCAGGTCTGTCATCAAGATCCATTTTTTACTGTCTCTCTATACTCTGCACCTTCTAGGTGGTGTGCCAAGTGCTATTAAAACAGAGCGAAGAAGTGTATCTAAAATTACCGGCCTAGTGTGTTGCTTAGTACCCTTTCTGGGTTCCAATGGAATGTGACGATTCTGCCAAGCACAGGATTGGAATCACTTGGTGATCACTGTGACCTAACCTGCACACACCTGACCCCCCCCTCCCAAACTATGTTCCTCTGTCGAATAAACAGGACAGGGGTACGGGTTAAATATAAGCCTCTCATTAAGGTTGGATAATAAGCAACGGCTAAAGGGAATGACAGACCCTGTCTCCTCACAACTATTTCCCATGAGAGCTGGTATAATGCAGAGATTTTTACCCCCCCATAAAGACCAAAGATATGTGTGACTATAAAAACAATGCAAATGATCAAATGAGGAATACAAAGGGATACTGATGTATATTAAAGCTTTTACATGAACTGCACCCTATTAATGTGCCATCATTATGTATAAAAATACATACCCATTTGCTCATTTTTTTGGTTACCATGCTTTAAGAGCATGGTTACTATTGGGTTATTTCACTGTTCTGTGGAGTTTTCACTCAGCAATACCTATTCCCGAGCCCTAACTACCAGGAGAAACTGTCATGGGAAAACAGCAACAATGAATATACTCAGTTATGTACATATATGTTGCTTTTGGAGTCAGATGAAAATTGAATATGATACAGCAACAACAATAACACGAGTGAGAATAACGCATCATCCAAATGCCATACCTGGGGAATTTTTTCTAGTTTTACTGAATTGCAGATGCCTCCCTCTACATTTAGAAAAATCTTTAACATTGCCCAAACAACGGTAAATCCTCCAGGAAGAAGTTTTCAATCCCCATGAATGCTTGACATGTCAGCATTAATTCAAGACAATATTGCCTGTTGGCAAGAATGACTGTGGACAGGTAGGATGCTTGCTTGGCAATCACTCTGGACAGGGAGAGAGGTTTGCTTAGAACAGAGCAGATGACATTTTTTAAAGTGTAATATTAGTGTTAATAATTCATAAGGGAAGAAATATTTAAGTTATAGCACAATTTTGTGCCGTCATTGTAGGAAATTTATTTAAAGGCCTCATATTAATATAGGTGATTTAGGCACTTGATCTGTAACTTAAGGTATAAATAATCAACATACCTGCTATTCTCAGTTGAATCTATATACTCTTACTATGTTTGCCTCGCCCACATTAGTTACAGCAGGTTCTGCCCCTGATGCTGTGCATGGTTAGATTGCTTTTGAGATGACAGTACGGTTCTGTGGCTAAGCAGTGCTTCCTCTAGGGTGTCAGTCATGACTTTCCTTCAACACTGAGTGTTACTCACATACTGAGTGTTACTCACATGAATGTCCACCCTCTGTTCTTGTCTGGCACTCCATTTCCCAGAGCAGCGCTTCCTCTATATATCTGCTTTGAGTATCTGGATTGTAGGGCAGCAAGTTAGGGTCTCCAACATACTATTATTAGAAATCTCATTCACATGAGACCCGAAGCAGTCATGAAATCACACTATTTCTGTAACCCAGTGAACCACATTAAGCTTCCAGAAGAACTACCTAATAAACTGTCTTATGGTTTCTATCATTAATGTCCTAAAATGTACCTTTATGACTTATGTAATATGTAATATATACATGCATATATTAAGAGGAGTATTACATCTGAACATATTAGTATATCAGTTGAAACATTCTCTCCCAAATCACCTTTCCTATTCTATCCATGCCAAGGCCAAACACCCACTTTGCTTTCACATCAGCATCTGTCTCTGAAATGACAAGACAGCTTTAAAGTGTCTTCAGCCAAAGGCAATTACCACCCAGTGTGACTGAGCCACTCTGGGATGAACATCTAGCCTTGGTTCATCTCCTGCACTTAGGTTGTGGGAATCTGTGTTTTTGAACATTGACCTTTTCTAGCAGAATTTACATTTACATTGTTTTCTTTTTTCTCAAGGATACAAAAGGCTAATACCTCTAATACCCTTTCTCTGCCTTTACCATGAATAGGCTGTTAATCATATTGATTCCTTGAATGTGCACACCATTCTTATTTGAGTACATGTTATACTGGCCATTGGTACGTATCCTCAGTTTCTTAATGGAAATACTCAGTGCGTTCTAGTTCTACATTTGCTTTGTTATGCATGGTACATAGTTCATAAACAATAATCATAAATTAACTTTTTTTCCTGTTTTTACTGAAAAAACATTGCAGAATTTTACTAGCATTGTTTACATTGTCTCTTTGCCGAAATTGCACCCTTGATTGGCTAATTTATAAAATTATGAAATTAAGCTTTCCAATTAATACGGATAAAAGGCAGTTTAGTATTAGGGGTTTAAAAGCACATTTGTTCCAGTACTCTTTATCTTCTACTGGAATTAATGATTGGGAAGAAGACTAGTTGTTCTTGGCTATCTTGAGAACCCCCCCTTTCTGCTGATTCTACTGTATAGAGGACCACAAAACAATTTACTGAGTCACTTGAAAATGAATCTAATGGCTTCAGTCTCACTGTGAACTTGTACTGGACAAATGTCCATCCATATGGATGGATCCATGTTATAAAAGCAAGCTGTAGAATAACAAGTCAGTGAAAACGTTTGTATATAAAATAAGCTTCAGCAACTAAGTCAGTGACACAAATATTAAGATGATGCATAAATAGCTAAGCACAGATGGCCCATGTTGAATTAAGGTAAAAAAAGTGGTTTAGTTAAGGCATGTTCCCACTACACAAATTCTACTTGGAGAAGGTTGTATATCTGTTATACGTGTTTTAGATATAGCTGTTAGCCATAAGGCAAAGAGCCTAGTAATGGAGGATTTAGGTTGCTACACTGCAAAATGAATTTCTACTGAAAGCCTAACTAGGCAAATTGTGTGACTGAAAGGTCATTTTTTTCAATAGAAGGAAATGTCACAACTTGACCGGAGCTGATTCACAGCATATGTTTGTAATTTGTTTGTTCAGTGAAACCACCCACGTCCGTTCACACATCTAATTTAAAACCATCGACAAGACAGACAGACAGAAAGAAATGTTGTAATGGATCATTTCTGTTCTGTCATAAGCTGGTATTAACTGCCAATCCATTTTAATTTCTTGAACTAAACTCCTGTTTACAAGGACATATTTTTGTATACATATTTAATCACGAGACAAAGTAGATTCAAATAAACACAACTGTCCCACTAATAGAAGTACCCCAAGCTATGTGACATTTATAATCCGAATTATTTCCTGTGCAGGAATCTGCTGTGACGTCTAATTGTAATTTGTCGCAGCTTAATGCCAGTTAAATGTCATTAATATGAATTAGTAACTGTAAAAACATTGGAAGGTCATTCAAGGCTGATATCCAATATTTTATATCACGTCATGGTAAAAATTTAAGTAACATGTTGCTGAAAGCCTCCATCCATTTTCAGAAACTGCAGGAGGGTCCTGGAGGCTTCCGCAGGGGCTATAGACACAGAGCAGGGAAGAATGGGGGATGGGGGGCAACCCCATCACAGGGCACATTAACACATAATTTGGCAAGTCCGATTAATCTCAGCATGTTTTTGGGACTGTGGGGGGAAACCTGAGTACCCAGAAGAAATCACAGGGAGAACATGCAAACACCAAGCATGGAATGCTGGTCCCAGAGGTGTAAGGCAACAGTGCTAACCACTCTGCCACCCCGCTGCTAAAATAAACCAAAATGTTTCTAAGCACTGCAATGTAAATTTAATTTTGCAGCTTATCCAAATTATTATTGATTGAAAGCCACTACTCCCTTATGTGGTTTGATGCTTCACTGGAGTGGTTTTATGGATTTTGTTTCTTGGTATTCATGCTTCTGTATTCTTCCACAGCTCCTATAGAAGCTGATTGGTTGGACTGGTCACATGGTCGGTCCCAGCATTTAAGTCACACCCCACTGGACCAGGCCCATCAGGCAGGTGATAATGGAAATAATGAGAACTCAGACTTGGTTTAAAGGTTCAGTCTTCTGTGCTGGTATACCTTCCAGAGCACGTAACTACAGACAGGCACTCTAACCAAAGTACCATAATGGGATCTGACTTTTGTTAACCTGAAATGAACTATGGATGCTTCCCGAAAAGAAAATACCTCTCTCCTGAAAGTGGCTTCATCTGTACCCCTCCATTCACCTTTGTTTCTCCACCAAACATAAATTTTTACCACCAGGTGCCAATGGTCTCTCACCCCTAAAGCATACATACTGTATATATGTAAGTATAAGCGAGTATTTCAGCAGGTGAAGTTGGGAACTGTGCATCTGCAGACTCTCAGTTGCTGCTGGATAATAGAAAGGTTCTAACAAAATGCTGCCCTCGCTGCATTGGTCCGTGTTTATCAGCTCAGATCCTCTGCCACCATCTTTCTTAATAAACATACACTTACAGCATGAGCCATTTATTTCTGCAAACACGTTTCTATTTTATATATAATTGTTAAAAATCCATCCTAAGCAGTGTAGTCATTGTCTTCTGCCCTGTGATTCCTGGAATTAATTCCCAGCCCTGTCCTACAGCCCTGTACTAGATAAGCAGTTTGAAGATTGATGGCTTGACTTATGGATGGATGGATGGATGGGTGGATGAATGGATTATTTTAAATCTGTCCAATAGCTGTAGACTATTTGCGTTGCACAGGATTTGATGTGGATGTCAGTGACGCTGGAGGGTGCTGACAGGCATCTCGCTGTCAGCCTGACAGGCAGGGGATGTGACTGCCTGTCACATGTTAAATGTATTCCCCCAAACCTCAGTTCTGTTCAGCACTTACTCTGTCGGTCACCCATATTTCTCCAGTCTTTGGCCCAGGCAGTCTTTCTTCATATCCTTGAGACCAGTTTGAGGTACAGGGAAGAGGAGAACCTTTTATTCCAGAACCTCTTACATCTTTGCTGCATGTTATCCCTTGAGTAACTTTATTCCTATGCTGTTGGCAATACTGGGCTTTCAATGTACAGAATCTATTTCTGGGCTTGCTATAGTAATAATAAACAAATATATCCATCCATCCATCCCTCCATCCCACTTATCTAATATACATAATAAGGGCAATCATACAAACATCAGTTGACCTAATCATGTGCTTTTAGACTGAGGAGCTATCCTACGCAAATCAAGGGAGAACATGAAAACAGACACGTGGCTGGGGACAAGACCTGACAACTCACTGTTAATGAACACAAAGAAGCCCCTCATGACTCCATGGGATGGAGGACCCATATTTGCCCTGCTATGCATGTATTGATATAGTATGCAGATAGGGAAGGATGACGTTATAAAATGTTAGGCCTTACATGCTGTTGAAAACCACAAAATGAAGGTGAATGAAGCACATTGATTAATTGTGAATATCACAGGAGCTCTAAACTATGTACTGCTGACCTTACAGAGGCACAAGAGCAAAGTACAGTAACATTGCCTTGGCATCTTTTAAGCAATGTACTTTACATTCATATTGTAATTTGAACTGTTACAAGGGGATGTTTTTCAAACCAGAAATTACATATGAGGTCGCATATGAGCTGATTGCTTGGGAAACACAAATGAAAGCCGACATCGTGAAAGAATAGCATTCTCAGGCTGCTGAAGGGTTATTAGTGTTATAAATACCATTTTTTTCTGCTCTGATTGGTAACTGAGTTACCGAGATAAAAGCAAGTATATTTTATAAGCACTGTTGGCACATTGGGAGGCCATCTGCAGTAAAATCGAGATCCATGCACATAAGATATTTCTTCACTGATTCATAGGTTTGTGCAGTCACAAGACCTTGGCTGAAAAAAACTGGGCTCTGAACACATTTAGTGCTCTTGCTGATTATGCCTATCTATTTATCATTGCCGTAGAAAAAAATGGCCCATTGTGCTTCTCGGACAAGTTGCAGCTTTTGCAGAGTTGAGTCTGAATTTATCCAGAAAGCTTTGTGTTTTGTCCTTGTCGGAAAGATTTTTTTTATTTAAGGCTGTATTCAGAATCACTCCCTATTGCAAAAGCAGTGCACTACAAGGTGTGTTTGCCAGTGAGGTTTTGAATTCCAAACAACTAATCAAGATTCATTATATAGGTTACTATAAAATTCACTGCACTGCAAATCATAGTGTACAGAGGATGAACCTTACATAATGTAATCAACACAAAACAATTGTCTTTGATATGTCATACATCTTTAACTGAGTAAATTCCTGAGTAGCATTCCTAAAATGGGCTGAATTAAAGCATGCACAGGCATTAGGATGTTGTGTTACTCCATATAAAATTCCCAATAAAAATAACATCTGAACGTCCCTTTCTTTGTATGAGTGTTTGCATTTGTGCTTGTGTGAGTGTTGTGTCAGTTTTTCGCCAGTGGGGGTTAACTCCAAGAGTACTACTAGTTCTATTGATGAATGCTGTTCATTTTCTTCCTTAACGTGATTTCTTAAGTATTTGTATTTGTAACAATTTGCCTCCGCCAGATGGGTATCACATTTCTCTGGCCCATGGTGGAGCCCAGAGAGCGCGTGTCCATTGCACAAATATGAACAGGAGTTTCCATAGCAGTTCCTTTCCTCGTCAATCTGTCAGATGAAGTGAAACACTTGTCCTATTTGCTCAGAAGCCCTAGCACCTGATGTACATCGACTTGTGATTAGACAGTTATCAACTCAACGGCAAGGATCCCTGTCATTTGGCCGACTGCAGTTCGACTTTCACTGGCTGAGGGTAATGTTGTACAGCAGTCTCGTTATATTTTGTGTCCCTATGAATTAATATTCTCCATGAGTTTACAACTCACTGCTCTTCCTACATGACTGGGGGAAGGTTATGATTTTTTCCACAGAAGCCTAAATATCTGAAATATCCTCTGGAGTCTGGCAGTATGTTGATTGGAGGCTTTTTCTGACTGTACAAGGAGGCCTAATTAACATGGTGTGCTACACGAAGCCAACTTTTCCTACTAAACTTCAGCTCCACTAAACCTTGTTACTTCATGGCAGCTTTTTAATAGTCTTTGGAATGTTTTTTTTTCAGTTTTTATTTATTATGCAACATTCTGACAACTCAGAGACTGACAATTGGACCCAAATTTGATAGCTTCTCAGCAAGTTCGCCGTCGTAGGCTTTGCGTAACACTTTCTGCTTCCTGGCCACATAGGGCCTGGTTTCCAGTATTTGTCATTTAAGAGCATTCACTTCCCCTCTTCATTGATTACATACTGACTGATAACGGCTCACAGGCTCTGACAGGGAACCTTTCACTTTTTTTTGGCGGGGGTGGGGGGGGGTGGGTTGGTGCTAGGTGCCAAAATTTGGATTTAATTCAATTCACCATGAAATTAAGCAGCTATGAGAGAGATACACGCTGACTTATATTTTATATATTTGTCACTGGGGAAGTGAGAGCCTTCGTTAAACACTGAACCTGAGATTTGCCAAGGCACCATGGGAACTTACTCAGGAATGGACTCTTAATTTTAAATGCGTGACCGGGAAAAATGCGGTCTGCATTTTTCGCAGTGTAGTGGTGTCAGCAAGCCACTATTCAGGACTAATTCAGTATATCGGAAAGTGGATTTTGGAGTGCTGAAAGACCCCAGTTAGAGTGTTAACAAACAGGCACTGAGCATCTAGTGGTTCAGATTTCTAAGAGCCAGATTACTGTAATTCATAACACAGACAAATGAGATTTTTGTTATTTGTGACTATGATGATTAAATAAAATAACCAGGGAGAACATGGAGCTTAAATATCATCTATACACTTTTAATTAAAGCATTAATTTAAGTGTTTTTTAAAGTGTTCTACGGACTGCAAATTTCTGAAGTAAATCAAGTATCAATCAATCAATCAATCAAAAAACTTTATTTGTCCCCAAGGGGCAATTTGAGGCACGTAGAGCAGTGTTACACGGACACAGAACCAGACATTAAAGACATAGAAAAATAAAATAA
>JAODKN010000041.1:7547294-7564952 GCA_026774425.1 Petrocephalus zakoni
ATATGCACAAGCTCCTTACACTCTGAGAAGAGCTCCAGGTCTCCTGTGACTCTGACAGGATAAGCTGATGAAGGCTAGCTGCAGTAGGGTAACATAGTGTATGGCTGTTGACTGACCAATGGAAGCCTTTCCTGCTCAATTGTTATACTTTCCATTTTGTTCATTGTGTGTCTTGGAACAGGTTAATAATTTTTAACGTCTTTGTATCTCAAAAATTCCTCGTCCACTTCAGGTCAACCCAGCAGTATAACATGTGACAGTCTTTTGTTACAATGTAACAGTCATTCGCTATTTTCACAATATTATAAATCCTGAATTCTGCTTGGCTCCTATGCATTCTTTTATAAATGTACATGCATATAATATCAGCATGCATTATTAGAGTTAACAATCAGCAGCGAATTTAGTCCAGATGGGTAATTTTTGCTCCATTTTTAAAAATAACAGGGTGTTATGCAATACTTGAGCACTACCAATGAAACTGTTCTACCAGAAGGACACTACATTATTCCGTTTTGTAGAAGCACTTTCACTTATATGCAGATTCATAGTGCAGTTGTTAAGAGTAGCTGTTTATAATATCTTCCAGAGTCATAATGTAGGTGCTATTATTTATGTAGCTCACCCATAATAACCCATATAGAACTCAACAAAATGCATTTTTACAATATGAACAATTAATAACAATGAACAGAACCAGTTCAAAACATGGACCAGGAGATGTGCACATACAGTAGATTTGAAATAAATAAAATTAAATAATAAATAAAAATTCTGTGACCCTGTCCAGGATAAGTGGTTGGAACAGTCAGAAAAAATATATATTTTATAATTCATAATTGTAAAATATTTAATTAAATATATATGTCTTGCAGTAAAAACAGGAGGAAGGTGTCCCTCCCACGTCTATAAGTGCTCTGTGCTCGACTGCTCTCGGGTCTGTCAGTATTCTCCTCTGATCTACAAGCAAAACAACATCTTGTAACAAGAAATCAATGTTGCTCTGTTCACTGCAAAAGTCAGGGCAAACAAGCATTTCATTTAACATCAGCTATATTCACTACTTGATTTACTATGTAATCTATATTCTTCACCATACAGTGATTGCTGTCTTTGTGTTTAATTCCCTGCCCTAATAAAATTGTTTTTTTTATATGGACCTTGCGTTAAACTAATGAATGAACACAGTATCTTTTCGGAGGGGTACCCAAATAAGGTACAAAGGTACAGGGTACAAAGAGGGGGTAAAGAACTGTCCTTAATCAGTATATGTCTACACTATATTTCCTGAATTATTTTGCTTTTCAATAAATCATCATTTTTGCTGAAGCCTACTATGGCCCACCCATTCAGTGTTCACAGCGAGGATACAGTACAATAAAAAAATTTTGACTGACAGGTTTGTGTGTGTGGTTAGATTGATCAGAGGAAGAGTGCTGTTGAATCTACATTGGGGAGACAATACCACTGTATTCTTTACACTGGGAAGAGAACAGTTTCGGAGGTGTCATTAACTTTTTAAGGGGAATTAAATACACTTGTGGTACCCATGTGATCGATGACACATTCAAGCCTGTATCCTGTTGTAAATAAAAAAGTTTATTCCTTGCGCTAAATCTCTGTATTTGCTGGGTGCCGTGCATACCAGTGCTGTGCATTTGTCTAAGGCCTAAGATAATCATTATAACAGGTTAATAATTTCTAGTTTAAAAGTGTTGTACCTGAGCCACAAGTGAGTTGTCACCCTCATTCTCTGCCTGCACCATGCCACTCTGTCGCATCTGTGACACACCATTTTAAAACTTTCATAAAAGATAATTACAGAAAAGGCAATAAAAGTCTTTAAATAAAAGCCTAAAAAAGTATTCCAATTTTAGGCACCAGGGTGAATGTCTGAAAGAGGTACAATGATTTGAAAAGCCATTCCATAAGCAGTTACTCTTCATGATCCTAGCATTTACAGCATTTTGTGACACAGAATATGTTTTTCGCCTGTATGACAGCATCAAGCTACAGGTGAAGTGGTGGGAGCCCACAGGAATTTGCCAAAACATAATTCAAGGATTCAAGGGATTTCTTTGTCACATGCAAAGTATTCAGCTGAACTGTAACCTGCAGTGAAATGCAAGGTGGTCAACTCTGCCGTAAGAAGAATAACGGAAAGCAGTATGAGTTACAGTATAATAAATATGTAATACATAAGAAATAGTAAAGTTACACAGGCAAATTAGAGGAAGCCAGATATGTGCGACGTAGCTCCAAAAAGTGTATGGTGCATGAGTAAGGAGAACATATTTAATTAGAACTGTCAATTAGTGTTAAGCAGTCTGATGGCCTGAGCATAGAAGCTCTTTCTAAGCCTGAACAAAGTCCTATCAGCTTAAAGCAGGGTTCCCTGATTCTTGTCATAGCTTGCAGAGCTCCCTGCTCAAGCACACCTACTAAACCTGGTAATTAGCTGATTAAGATGTGTTTGAGCAGGGAAATCTGTAAACTGTGTTGGATTCTGGTCCCCCAGGACCGGAATTGGGGAACCCTAGCTTAAAGAAAAACGATGGGCTGTTTCTCTAATTTATTTATATTGAAAACGCCAAATGCACGTGAGGCCAATGAGTGCATGTAGAGGTGGTGTGCAGTCCAGCAGGTATGGGTGCTTTACGCTTAGCTGGAAAGCTTCTGCTTCAAATCCCAGAGTTGGCAGAATAATGTCACCTTTGGGCCCCTGAACAAGACCCCTAACCAGAAATTCTCCAGGGACTGTGACCCTGCTTTCACAATAATATGTCAGCTTGACTAAAAGCATCTCATAAATTATCACAGCATATTTTTACAGTATTTTTTTCTGTATATTCTAAGGTCATATGCTTGTTGTTGGGGATGATATACATATAACTGGGTTACTAGTGAGAAACCCCATATTTTCCCAGGTTCTTTAGACAAAGTCTTTTGTGAGCTCTTAGTGTGACTAAAGAATTTATATAGTGCTTCCGGGTAATGAAATGTTGGGGGTAAATTCCCAGGGGTTAATTGTTTAAATAATTCTCTTATGTGCATCTGTCTAGTCTTATTCATATGGGCAACTTCCTCCTTTCCTTAAATTGAACATGGTACTTGAAAAGACTTAGCCATTGTTAAGATCTTGTTCAAAAAGGACTTGTTCATAAAGTTTGTGTTGCCTACAATACTAAACAGAAAGAAGGCTGTCTTCTTTTACACCAAGAACATACTGCAGAAGGTACCAGCTTGGAAGAAATATGGAGCACATTCCAGCCAAACATTTCTTATATCCTGTCTGTTTACCCTGAAGATTATGAAGTGCAGTCAAGAATGAAATTATTGCCTCCGCATTCCTCAGAATGCCTTGCATCCCTTCCAGGGTGAATGATGTCAGACCAATCAATACGATCTTATTTACTGGGCTGCTGTGGCTGCTAGTTATTGTTGTTATTATTATGTATTTCGCGGACACTCTGGATGTCATTGATGCATTTTGACGATATCATCAGGCAGCTTTTATAAAGTTGAAGATGAGTTCAAATATTTAGTTTGAAAGGCAGCCAGACAAAAGTAAATGCAGTAACAGCAGAAGTATTTTAAAGTTTCCATTACAGTTCTGGGAAATCTGCAGGCTAGAGTAGCAGGATACATTATCGTTATAATATGATTTATTTTTATTTGATATGGGCAATGTCTTTAAAAGGTCCACCCGTGGAAGCAATAAATGAAATGTTGAGACCGGGGGGGAGTTTTGAGAGCCAAAAGGCAGTTTTACACTGCACTAAGACTGCATACACAGCTAATTTTGCTAAATTTTCACGTAGGGGATATGTTGAGTGTTTGCTTGCAGGGGCTAATATGTATGCCTGAGTGGAGAAAAATCCAAGTGAAAAAATAAGAAATGTTAGAAAAAAACTGTGTTCTTTTATGTGTTTTCCCTGAGAATGCTTGATAAACATCTGTAAAGGCTATTGTACTACATGGAGCTGGTAATGAACGACAAGGCTTTATTGACTGCTCTACTGGGAGTTGGCAGACATGGATAGAAACCATCGTGGTTTTAAAAGATGCTCCAGTTTGGTTGCTAAGAAAGACACAGTTCAGGGAAACCAAAAGGCATGAAAATAATGCCACTGGTTATATTGCACTAGGGAGCGTTTCATCAATGGAAATATCAAAATAACAAAAAACACATTAAAACAAAACAAGATAAAAAAGCAGGCAGTATAAACTATTTTTTAATGAAGTGGATGTTGCATTTTTTGATTATTGCATATATTTTTCAAAATATATTTCAGGGGAATCTAGGATCTTCGGATTGGCTCAGGGCGCACTGCAACTCAGTAGACGTTAAGTGCTTAAAAAATGTATTATAAATATGAAACATACAGCAGTTGGTATGATGTAAATCCCAAGCAATCCTTCATTTGGCAACATTGCATAATGTTTGTGACTGGTCTCTCTGGCATATTTTCATACAAAATTCATGATTTCCCGAAAAAACAAAAACACAGGGGTCTCGTTTTTTCCTTTTAAATATTACTGTAGTGACATGTGCAGAAACAAATGAGACCAAAACACAACCATACTACATTCAGACCGAAACATCCATCCATTTTCCATAATTATTCACCCAGGACGGGGATAGCAAACAGCCTAGAGCCCATCACTGGGAACCAGGACAGGCGTCAGAAGACACCCTAGACAGGATGCCAGTCTGTAGAGACAGTGATTTGCCTAATCGCATGCTTTTGGATTGCAGGAGGAAGTGACAGTTCCTGGAGAAAGCTACTGCAGAGAGATTCCTACACCCACAATGTGGGATGTATGAGCCCACACTGTTACTCATTGAGCCCCCCTATACATCAGCATTTTCCAACCCGGTCCTTGGGGTCCTGAAGTCCATGTTTTTGTTGCCTGTCTGGCAGGGATCTGGGAGGAAAAATATGAGCTGTTTGCGGGTCCCCAAGGACCAGGTTCAGAAATACTGATACATATGAAAGTTTTCCATATATTGGACAATGAATGTACTTTTTTTTTTTAGCAGACGCCTTTATTTATCCATTGGTAAAATCTGCCAGGATTCAAACTAGGCAGCTTTTGACCACAGGGACAGAGTACACAATGTCCCCATAGAATACCGCTTCAACGCAAAGTGGTGCACAATTATGAAAGCAGGGTCAGCCAGTCTGTGAAACAATTGGAGGTTAAGGAGCTTGATTAAGGGCCCGACAGTGACACATTTCCATCGGATTTGACCAGCAATAACAGAAACAGTGCCCCCACCTCACTGAGCCACTCACAAATGCACCAGAAAGTCCCCTCATGTTTGTTCTATTTAAAATTTAGACAAGGTCTGGTGACAGAGTGTTTGTATTTGTCCCCTGCATTATAATGGCTTCTTTAAGAGACTGGAAAGGGATTCTTTAAGAGTATAAAATGAGTTTAAAAAACTGCTTTCTCATAACACTTCATCCATCCATTATAAGATTTAACTTATACGCAGCCTAAATAAAACTTTAATGTGATGATTCCTAATTAAAGCAAATAGATTTGTTTGTCCATCTATTAAATTTTAAATATGCACATTCAGAATGATTATATATTACAGCCTCTTCAGGTTGTTTACACTAAGCTTTGTTTCGTAACTGTAGTTGGGCCTTGGGAGTCGGGCCTGGCTCTTGCAGGAATGTATTTAATCTAGTCATGTATGCTCAAATAAAAAATCCAATTATAGTAAATGAAACTTTGCTCAGCAGGAGTTTGAAGTTACATGAGTCACATGCACTTAGGCCAGCCTTGAAATTCAGCAAAGGAATGATAGTTCTCCTGCCTCATCCAAAAGTAGGCCTACAACGTTCATACATCCTCTGTACTGCATCTTATTTCCACCGCATTCCCATTCTCCCACCTCTCTGTCATGGATTATGCAGCTAAAAGCTGCAAATCAGTTCCAGTATTGATTAATCATTCATCAATATGGGCCAAATAATATAAACATTGACAATGAAGGCGGTGCTAAATTTACAGTATTTGCGCAATGGCAGGGTCAGAATACAGTTAATCCGAAATATACACTGCATGACAGTTTCTTAAAATTTCAGATGATACAGTGATACAGGCTGTAAATCACCTTATTTAAAACTGTCACCTGAACATATTAACAGCATAATAATAATAACTGTATTAATCTCCATTTTGCAGTTGGTGTTTCCTTCCACCGACCTGTTACCCTGTAAACTTACACCCATGAGGGAAGGGTCACAGTAAAGGTATTAGTAACCACCTCTCAAATATGTCATATCCATAAATTGTATCCGTACTCTCTGATTTGCAATTAGATTGGAGAGATGGGATTGTTAAAGGCCCCAAACTGCGTCAGCAATCATGAATGTCATCTCCTTGATGGTCTTGTTTCTTTTTAATTGTTTTCTTTTGCTTTGCTCAGTGTTTGGATTGGCTTTATTGGTCTGTATTATTCCATTCAAATTCTGCAGAAAGGTAGTATTGCTAGAATCTGCCCTTGCTTCTATTGGACTGTATCTTTAATTGCAGGTGGTGGGAGCTCTGTATATGCTGATTTTAGGATAAAAGTAAAAAGCAAAATAAAAGAAAAAATGGCAGTGCTGTGAAACCATCTTAAAATTTAAACTGCTTACACTCTAATCAAATCTTGGGTTTTAAAATTGCCTTTTCCAAGAAAATCTTCTCAATCACCAAGTCTCTATAGGGCTAAAACCCCCAGTGCCTCACATACATGAAGCTAAGTTGTCTGTTATTGCTGCAGAATTTTTATTACATTTTGATAGCTCAAAGAAAAGCAGTTATTTGGAAGTATATTAGCCATTGATTATCTCACCGAAATTCAGTCGGCAAATCATATCACAAAATTAGTTTTGACTTTCTATTGTCACGCAACTTGGTTTATGTAGCTTATATTCTAAAGTTGCCTTTAGTTGCATTGCCTCATGAAAATGTTGTACTGATTAAAGCCACTGTAGCGCTTGGCAGACCAAGGATCACAGCAGCAGGAATGAAAAGATGCAAACCGGTTTCAACAGGAACCTTTAAATTAATAACATAAATGGAAACCACACTCTGAGTGCAAATAATGGTGAAACTCAAGAAGGTCTGATGCTGGACTGTAAGGCACACACATAGTAACTATTAACAGAGAATATAGAAACACCTGAGTAACTGGCACAGATCAGAGCACACACAGGCAAACATACTTACATTAACCAGATACATAGCATAATTATTTAAAATAATAATTACACATGTGGTTATTGTCACGATCAGCCCCGCCCTACGTGTCTGGCTCCCAGTGTTTCCCTCAGGCGGGGCTTGATTAGCCTCACCTGTTCCTCGTTGTGCTTACCTGATGTGTCAATCCTCTTGTTTGCCTAGCACACCAGCCTGGTGTTTCCTCCCTGATGTCCTGCCCTATTTAGTCTGTCTGCATCCTGTTCCCCTCGTCGGTTATTGTTTGAGCTGTGTTGATGTTCAATGTGGCTTGCATCCCCTTTTAGTCCCGTTGTTTCCCCATTCCTGGTAATAAACGCCCCTTTTGCGGGGTTCAAACCCGCAGCTTGCGTTATGGGTTGTTCCTCCCGCTGCAGCCATCACAGTTATTTACATGCCTCATGAGCATGTTGCCAACACTTGCTAACATCTAATCGCTATGCTACTATGTTTGTTTTTTACTTACTCCGTATTATTAATACTTCATGAAGCACATTTTTGCTGAACTGTCAGAGGCATCACATTTGTGGTTTAGATACTGTAGTGTATCTTTTAGTGTGTGCCAGTGCGGAATGGATAGGGGAGGTGTCAGCACCCAAAAGGCGGGACAGCTCCATTTCACCCTGCATCTCAATGATCACTAAAGGTCAGCAATCCTGCAGATGTCATGTTCCAGTCATTTTACACACGGCTTTAAAGAGACGACCCCAGAGCACATGGTATGAAATAAATATGGTAATTTACAGGGGTATATCAGTCCAGGGATGGAATGAGGTGCTGCATAAGTGGAGCGAGAGCATACAAGTGTTCCGTTTGGAATTTCGGACGATTTAAGTCGCCAACTGTCCCCAAATCATTGGTCCTACCAGATTCTCTCAACTCTGTGTCTCTCGACTTTAACGTCTAGTATCGTTCAGACTGTGCACTATCCTTGAGAAGACAGGTAAGCTATGTATGTTTAAAAAATCTTGACTGGAAAATGCACTGGCGGTCAAAAAATGATTATAAGTTAAACATGTCTTTGCAATTTCTTGTTTAGTGTTTATTATTATTATTATTATTATTATTATTAGTAGTAGTAGTAGTAGTAGTAGTAGTGTTTGTCATATATTATGATTAAGAAGAAAAAACTGTCTTTGTTGCCTGCCACTTTATTTCAGAATTGACACCCTTGCATTTCTGGGTTTTGCTTGCTTTTCTTCAACTTTTTAAATGTTTAATACACAATTTGTATTTCAATTCACTTTGTTCGATAGTTTTATATCAGTTGTGGTATTACTCAATTTCTAGAAGTTAATTTGTTTCTTTCCTAATTTGCTGTTACAGAATAAACAACAGGAACCAGCGATGGGCAAATTACAATCTTACAGAGCGAACATTCTTTTTTATATTTATTTACTGCCATATTAAATCTTCTGCACTAGTTGCCTTAACGTGTCCACGATATACTAAACTGTGCTTTGTGGTCATTTAGTTACCATTTACATATGTATGTTTTGCGGGCACAAATAACGAAAACGTGAGCACAACTTCATTAATTCAAGAGCTTGAAATAGCAAATTGAGTGCACAAAAAACAACATTATGTGCACATACTAAGCATTTTGTGAGCTTAATGTAGTGTTTCGTTGAAGTAGTGCGCACACCCCCCCCCCCCACCACCACCAAAAAAGAATCTGTTTGTGGTCCATACAGGTCTCCATACATTCTTGTTCAACGTGACTTCTCCCACATGAGACTACAAGCACAGGTGTTATGCCTGTTGGGGGGCCTTGTAGCTGCTTTCCTTTTCAGGCATGTTTAGGTTCTGAGGCCCTGTGAAAAGAGATGCAGGATTTATTCCGTTTCCATATATGGCAGACTGGAATTCATACTCTGCTCTGGCCATTTACTGTACTACGATACAAAATAAAGCATATTTTGGATTTGCAAATACACTCAGAATATTGGTCAGAAATATATTTACTACAGAGTGCAGCCTTATTATGTAAAAAAAAATGCCAGGATTACAAAAAAAGAAAAAAAAGAATTATCACACATCTTCTTCTCACACAGTTAGGCTAATTTAAAGGTATTGTACGAAAGGCCTTTTTCACCTGGTGTGCTAAGATAAAATAAAGTGGACCAGTTTCTAGTGAATCCATCCATCCATCCATCCATTTTCTATATCCACTTGTTCTATGCAGGTTCCAGAGGTATGAGGCACCCCTGCTAAATACTGCCCTGCTACACTACCCCCCCCCCCCCAATGAATTCACTTTCATTTACATTTAAAGTAACATTTGCCTAAGAGTGCTTTACATATACATAGACAAACTGACATAACTCGCTGTGCAAGCAGAAAAAGCCAAGATATGAGCGAGAAGAAAAACAAAAACTATTTATGCCGGTTTTATAGTAGCAAAGCACCTCTGGGGGTTTCTCTGACATACCCCCCCCCCCCCCAACCCCACCGCAGGCACGCAAGTTCCATCAAACCAAAAATGTTTTGGCACATTTATTTATTTACAAGGCCATGACAAAATGAGATAGCTGGAGAAAAGGGCTCGTCCAGACGTTGTCATTTGTACAGCATGTAACGTCATACATTTGTGAAAAACTCTGTATTTTGGAAGGCAGTTGGACAAGCAGCTTGAAGAATGTTGTGGTTGGCATAGTGATGTCACCGTTGAGCCCCTGAGCAAGGCCCTTAACCAGAATTTCTCCGGGCACTGCCTGACCTGGCTTTCTCAAATGTATATCGCTTTGGGTAAAAATGTCAGCTAAACAAAGAGATTGGAGAATGGAGTGGAGAAACATTATTGACACTCTTAAGGGCTGGAAAACCAGGCAAGAAGACAAGTTTCTGGCCACTCATGCTTCACTCTAATGCAACACAAACTCACTGTATAACCCTCTGATGTTTAAGTAGAGCCTTCAGTTAGCTGGGCCTCAAAGGAGAGAGGAAGAGTAGGGCCATCCTCAATACAACTGAATGGGCAGAGACAGCCTCAAGATGGCTGTGGCAAAAGAGAAGGGAGTACCAAGTTAGCCCCCTGGATACAAGCTGAGGTCTTATAAGCACCAGCTGGGTCATCTGGAGGATTATGTATAATGTCGATAGACCCGAAACACCCGGTGATTCCAGAAGCATCACTGAGGATGTGTCCAGAAGCATCAGTAGATGTATTTACACTGCAAAATTCCAATTCTAGCACTTTCGCAAATTCTTTCTCTTTCATTTGTACATCAGCCAAAGAAGACGACCCAGAGAATGCAAAGTATCCCCTTTTTCTATTGGATGGAGGAGGCAGCTGGGATCCTCTCCCCTCATAAGCCAACGGATGAACCTCCTGTTGAGGGCTGTGGGTGGCATATAGTGAGTGTTATATTACTCAAGGAAACTTGAAGACCATAAAGTGAAAAGAAGTGGGAGGTTGACAGCAGGCATATCTTAGGCGGCACCAGTCCTCACACCCCCATCGGAGCTGGCAATGGCGTCATGTGCTGAAGAAAGATTAATTGGCCATTCCAAACCAGGTGAATGCAGGTGAAAATAAAAAAAAATGACAATCATCATATCTCAGGTTAATCTAACATTCTTTGAGGAAGATAAACCCAAATTCAAGATCCATCCATTTTCACTATTCATGGTCATGGAGGGTCCAGAGCCTATCCTGGAAGCTACAAGTGCAAAACAGAGAATAGCCCAGGTTGGGGCATCAGCCCATCACAGGGCACACTCACACAAGCACACTGACGGGCAATTCGGTGGCTACAGTTCACCTTTGCATATTTTGGACCGTGGGGGGAAACCAGAGGATCTGGAGGAAACTCCACAATGATGCAGGGAGAACGAGCAAACACCACAGACATGAAGCCATAGCAGAGACTGGAACGCTGGTCCCAGAGGTGTGAGGCCACAGCGCTCCAACCCACATAAATGATGTAAAGTTTCGTCACAAGGTCTTAAGGGAGAAAAAAAGACAAATAAAACCAAAATGGCAGCTTGGTCCATAAGGTCACAAGACACGTTAGCTGAGCGCATTGCAAGCGACACCATGTTTTAACATAGGGATGATTTATTCTCACACGTGCGGAGTTACTTAAACTGTCGCCATGCTCCAGAGGTTGTGGAAGCAGATGTAGCTGCTAACACACTTATTTTGTATTATTCTGGTTCTGTGGTCCTGGCAGGTAAACGAAACACCAAATAGTGAGCATTCATTTACAGCTAGTACAGGGATGCATGCAAAGTGCCTAATTCCCAATATTGGTGCGTAATAGAGCATTACGGTTTGCATGATAGAACAATTACTTATAGCTTTCGTAGCATGCAGTACCGTGTCCCAGGCAGGATTAGGAATATCAGTGTTAGTTGTTTTTTTCTTTTACCATCTCCTAAAGACAACTCTCCAATATCCATTCTTCTGCATCAGCGATGATCTTGGCACTTCCCTAATTTAATTTTCACTTTCTTTTATTGTCTCTAATTTGCATTTCTTGTAAGCATTTTTGCACAAATATTGCTTTTCCACATTGCACCTGCTGTCTGAATTGCTCTCTAATGCATTGTAAGTGGTCCTTTTTCTAAATGGGATTATATTAATTTTGGAACAAACAAGTAACCATTACAGCACCAGTACATTTGGCCAACTGTCCTCCATTTCACAGGAATGCAATAGGATCCTAATGCCTACTCAGTGACTACTTTGATTGAAGGAGATCCTTGGTTTTCATTTTTGTTTAATTCACTTGATTTGTAAAAAGGGTCCAGAGAAAGTGATTTCATCTAATCTCTGTGCGAAGGCCGTTCATTTTTCCCGACACTTTGCAAACACTTGCCATATAATGATGGGCTGTGAAATGCTGAAGTTTGAAAAGGACCAGACGGAAAATGCACATGACACTTAATATTTATTTAGGCTAGTTTAACCAAAGTGATGTACTGAGATCAGCACTTGGTGTTCAGAGGCTTGTTCATAGCCCCAGTGGTGACATCACCTTGCAGACCATGAAATTTGAACTGGCAACCTTCCGGTCATGGACACCCGCTAACCCGCTGAGCCACATTACTCCATAGGTGCTATCCTACATACAACAGAATCTACACAGGGAGTTATGGGCTCAGCCCATAGGGGAGTCAGCTAAACAGTTGATGCAATAAATAAAAACAAGCAACTTCTGTTGAAAAGATACTCATCTGGTTAATCCAAGATACTCATCTGGTTAATCCAAGATACTCATCTGGTTTTTTCCCAAATTCTGAACAGTTTATTGCAAAACAACTGATTAACAAAAAATCAAAGAGCAAGCATTATTCTGTTTTATCTCATGCTTGATTTTGTACAGAATATCACTGTCCTCTAGATATTACACTGAGACTTCACCATTTAGACTCCTTAAAGTTTACCAACATTAAGCTTTAAAAAAAATCCAGAAGAGTGTTATTTATTTATATGGAAGAGTATTATTTATGTATTGTTGTTTTAGTCATTGTTACCGTTATATTGTTGCTGTTATTGTGATGCCATGGTTGCAGTGGGTAACCCAAACCAAGCCACTGGGAAAGAAAGAGGTCTGAATAACTGAGTAGGATGGATAATGAAAGGAAAGGTCACGAAAAGTACGGATGGGTTGGAAGTAACTATGAAGGGAATTTCATGAGAATGGGAGCCAAGTAACATTCGGAGTGTGAGACTAGACAAGCTGAAATGCAATAGGAAGACAGAACCGTTGTACTTTTGGGGAGATGGAGAATTCTGGGAGAGTAAAAACAGGATACATAATTCACAACAGTAATAAACACCAGCAGGGGGAGTAAAGGCCCTGTGCATGAGGGCCTAAAGATGGATCAAGAGAGCCCACGGCTGGGGGTAGAGCTAGAGGCAGAGATTGAGAAAGGAGACAAGTCCTCTGAATATGAGAAAGAGGAACATCTCTTCTTGTAAATATTGGGGCTGAGGGCATTCATATTCATATTAGCATTCATTCTTACACAGAGTGGGACACATGCCCCACTAATGACACATTGTCACCCCACAAAGTCCAGGAGAAGGAAGGTGTAACAATCCCTAAGTATGACATTAAGCATGTCCAATCATCACAGTAGAAACCAGGAATATTCCCCCAGTAACAAAATTATAAAAACTACACTTAACATAGCAAACACATTACATAAACCATGCTGGAGGTTGCTTGTATCCAGTAAACTGGGTAATATTTCTTTAGGCTAATGATTATTATTTCAAACAGTTTAAAGGGCAAGGACAGTCCATGGCTTGCTATCAGTGTGAGGCATAAGAGAGCTGGGTGCATAACGGTGGGGTTTTTATAACTGCCCGTGTAACAAAGCGAGTCTGTCAGCTTTCCCTGCGTCCCTGGATCAGGACTAAACAGGAAAGATAAAAATCTAAGCACCTCACATCACGAGTTAAACGAGAAGTTTCTTCTACCGTTTCAAAGACTGTGTTCTTTTCATTTACTGTGCAGGTAGCTATATACTATAGAAGTACAATGTAGCTTGCACTGTTAAATTGTTTTACAAAGAAGGTGAGACGCACAGCAATCCGACAATTAAAAAGGTAATTACGGAAATAATGTTTGGGTTGACGGATCAAGTCGGGCCATCAGCGTTGCACTTGGCTCCTCTTACCTGTCATCTATGACACCACAGTGTGGCAGGCGGCGAATCAATAATTCCGTAGTGTCCATATATTAGCAGGACAGATCCGCCCCCGCCACCCGCCCGATACAGCTGCAGACCCTTGTCCCTACCCCCTGACGATCCCGGGTATTTAGTAGATTTTGTGAGCACTGACTGCCGATCTACGCAGCAGCTCAGGCACAGACGCCGGTCGCCGGCTCCCGTCAGACAGAGACGGGATTGTGCGGGACCGGATGAGCGCTCGCCTCATTGCGCTCGCCAAGTTTCTCCATCATAACCGGACTAATCTAATATTACCCTTAAAAACGACAGGGTTTAATAACACGCAAGACACTTCAATTAACATGCATTAAACGTGTTTTGCCCTCTTGTTGAGATGGATTCTTCATTTTACCGCGTTTAATAGTGACTGTGCGAGAACGCGATGCAAAGAGTATCCGGACGCCTGTGCCGAGGTAGTTTTGAGCGCATGTGGATGTGGAGGCGGAATGAAGCCTGAATCTTAGCAAGCGCTGGGTCTGATCGCTCGGATCATCTTACCAGAGATGTTTCTGGTGCCAGTTTTTTGGTTTTTATCCGGGACTATTGCGGCGCCCTCGCTGACGGCCGAGCAGATGAACCTGGGGGTGGTAAGTGAGAACGCGAATGCCCATTTGAGCTTCGGTTTATGGAGTGTTCTCTCTTATGTACCAATGTACATGCTGCACAATTTCCTGTAACGCTTATTCTTTTAATTGGAATTCATTTCAGAGATACGGACCAGTCTGAATGTTCTGGGTCAGACTTAGCTTTTGTTTCGGTAGTTGATACCAATTGATTGATGTTCTGAAGAATATCCAGTAGCCAATAATATTTTTCTTTCTTTTGAATTTTTTTTAAATTTAAGTTTTTTCTTTTGTTTATAAACAAATTATGCTTAATACAAAGTGCCGCTTGGGCATTCGTAATTGATCATAGTTACAATTACAATATATAACGTAGACAAAGCAAAACGATATTTCTTAATTCTTAACTTCATTATTTGGTTTGCGTCTCGAATTGTAACATAGCTAGGTTTCTCAAGTGTAGCTATTTCGGATATAATAATTTTCTATTATAAGCGAAGGGACTTATTAGAAAACTGCAGCACGAAAACTTAGTTTCACGCAAGTTGCAGAAACGCAGCTGTCGGATGAATTGCGTAATAGTCCCATCCATCCGTCTTCTAGTCGCTGTTCGTTGGCAGGGTCGCCAGGGGGCCTGGATCCCGTCCTACAGTGTAGGAGGCATCAGCGGCACATTAACATGATCAGAGGCACCTGGGCTGCTTGAATTGTCAGAGGCCTCCCTGCTATTCTCTACGATTGTGTAGTTGTCGAGCGGGTGGGGACTGGCTACGGTAAAAGTTGTGGACCAGAGGCTGGGGGTGGGATATGGAATAATGTGTCAGGACGGGTCTGCGACATTAAAATTTGATGTGTCAACCTCGCGTGGGGGGCAAGGGGATGCCGTCCATTGCAGAGAACATAACGTCAGAATGTAGGCAATTTTGCAGCATCAATGAGAAACACACACACATAGACTCCCGTATCTAAATTCATTTCGATGGAAAAAACCCTAATCCCAATCAGGACACCCTTAACCCCTACTCAGCCATAACCTTAACTATAAGTAACCAAACAAAATACAAGACTGCATTTTTACTGTTTCGATTGCATTCATGGATTTTTCTGAAATGAAACATGAAGTATCAGATTTATATAGCGGGAACCTGAAATATCTCCCCACAGGTTAAACAGTATCAGGTTTTACATGTGGTAAATACCACCCACCACCATTCATCCATCTTCCATCTTCTAATCATGTATCCTGACCAATGTCACTGGTGATTGGATAAGAATTTGTTGATAACAAATGGCCAGATATACTGTAGTTAATGACGATTAAACATGATGATTATTATTATTATTATTAATAAACATAAAACATAGTGACTATGAGGGCATCGCTACTGACCCAGACACACGTCCTCTTGGTCTTTGTGTGCTTTGTATTCTTGCAGGTTATCTAGAATCCCTCTGTAATCTCAAGTCATGCTGTTAACATGTATTACTGACTTCTAATTGTCTTCAAGGTGGGCATATACTGTCACAGACTCAATTCACTTTTGGCACGCTGTACAATCTGTACCTCCTGGCAACAGCTATCGGTTCAGTGTGAAAGTCAAAATGTTCTTCAAAATAGATTGATTTTAGTTTGTTGGTTAGATGTCATGTATTTTATTTTCTTAATGTGTTATCTTGCATGGTACCATACGTAATGCACTTTTACATATTTGCATGATCACATTCTCAAGTCATTCCAATGTTTTTTTTTTTAATTTCATGCAGTGTCATTCAAGACAAAGCAAATGAAGGTGATTAATTGTCATTGTTGACACACCACAGCACACAACAATGAAATGCGTCCTCTGCTTTTAACCCATGTGACATAGCAGGGGGCAGCTACGTGAGCGCCTGGGGAGCAGTGGTTGGGGACGATACCTTGCTCCAGGGACCTCAGCAGTACTTGAACCGGCAATCTCTCAATTACACAGTTGTGTCCCTAACCACTACACCACCTGCCTGCCCCATGGCTATATAAATGGCTATACACATCTGTAAAAATACATTAAAAACATGTTATTCCCTACACTTTTTTGCAGTGGGCTGGCATACATCTGAGTTTGTGAGGTTTTAATTTTTTTTGGCAGATGGCAACTGAAATTGCTGTAGTCTTGAGTGTTGCTTTGTTTGACCTTTGACGTACTTTTCTTGTACCTGGCTCAGAAATTAACCTTATGGGTACAGGAAGCTAGTGTGGTGCCTACAGATGTCCGAATAATCCTCTTTTAGTTGATTCCTCTTCCTCTTCTTGATTTTTACGGCTTAGAAGTAATCAAAACAAAAGACATTTTCTGAGCTCTTATTAATGGATGGCAACATGTTCTTAAGAAAGTTTACTTTGGCTTATATAGTAAGTCAGTCAGTCAGTCCTTTGAGATCTGATTTGAGATCAGGCTGATGTGTTGGTGGGAGATTTAAAGGACAGACTGTCAGTGCCCTGGGCCTTGAATTCAGATGAGGTTGGTGTGGATAAATTCCTTCACAAGTTCACTTCAGGGTACTGTGTAGGTTTGTGTACCATTAGGTCTAACCCAGAATTTCTGTGATCTGTATTTTTTGCAATGAATATATTTTGTAAGGATAAATGCTATAAAACAACACTAAAACAAATCCTGCACGGTTTAATCTTTCTTCTCAAATTGTTCGTTAAGACGCTAATCTTGACACATAAAATATGTATATTTAAAAGGGTTTCGATTAACAGATGAGCATAAAAACATAGGCGACAGATCCTATGTATATCAACAATAACACACTGTAAAGTACAATAAAAAGTATATTATAAACTGTTGTTACGTAAACTCTGTTGAGTCTCAGTGGCATCATGTCTTTTATAAATACTCTGAAATTCACAAAATAATACTTACGTAGAAAATAGTCTTAAATACACTCAGGTGACTACGAATTTCTGGGTTTGGTCTCTGCTTTATCACATTCGCACACAACAATTGTTTAACTAATAAACAAATGTTTGTTAGTTATCTTTTTCAATTATGTCACACTGGCTCCCTTTTGGTTCGAAACGTCATCCAAAACACACACACACAAGAAAACAACAAAACACAAAAAAACTGTATAAAGTTGCTAAGAAAAATGTCAGGAGGGGGGTGGCATGGTGGTGCACTGG
>JAODKN010000041.1:7592339-7602963 GCA_026774425.1 Petrocephalus zakoni
TCTATAAGATTCTAACAGGTTTGGATGCTGTTCAACCAAATAGTTACTTCAGCATTAGTTCAAATGCAAGAACTTGTTGCCATAGGTGGAAATTAGTGGGAGAACATTTCAAACTGGATTTAAGGAAGCACTTCTTTGCACAGAGGGTAGTTAGAGTATGGAATAGTCCTCCTGATAGCATAGTGCAAGCTGAATCCTTAGGTTCCTTTAAATCAGAGCTAGATAACTCTGAGCTATTAAGTTCTCCCCAAGCGAGCTTGATGGGCCGAATGGCCTCCTCTCGTTTGTATGTTCTTATGTTCTTATCTACACAAACATTTTGGAGACTGGCATTTGTGTTGCTAAGTAGATGGCTCTCGTTTTATTTTTCAGGCTGGTCCGTGATGCCCCGAACAGATGTAACACTCACTTTGATGCAGTGGCTCAGATCCGTGGTGAGGCCTTCTTCTTTAAAGGTACATGGCGGGGATAGAATCAATACTAAAATCAGCCAAGCATTCCCTAACTTTCAGTAGAACGTTTCAGAGTTTGTCCTCGGGGGTAGGGTGGTGCAGCAGATCCAAATGCTGCTACTCTTTATCTAGTCAGTCGCTTCTTTTCATCAGGATGAAGTTTATGCTCATGATCTCAGCTGGGTTTAGTATTTATTAAAAATAATAATACATCCACAAGCGCACAAACACGCACCTGTCAGACTGCTTGAAAGCAATTTTCAGTTGTTTACTATTCATACTTCCTGGTTCAGTGGAAGCTCTCCTCCCCATCTCTCGAACCCGAAAAATTAGAGTTAGTATAGCAAAGCGTATTACAGGAGAGGCAGTTTGAAAATTAAAGCATTTCACAGTCATTTCCCTTCCTCTATTCTGTGTTTCTTCTGTACACTCCATGGCTATAGACAGCATATGGGACGTGACAGACCTTCATGTAAGTTTTTTGCCCATTTGTGATGGTTACTTTGTAACTTCAGATGTTAAAGTCAGAGGCACATATGTGATCCCTTAAATCAAAGCTGACCACTGTAATGTTAATTACAGTGACCTACATCATGACATTCAATTCTGTTCTATATTATTTACGGACAAAATAAGAATCTGAATCTGAGAAGAATCTGGTTTTGGTATTTTGTGAATCTCAAAAACGGCATGGTCAGATTTTTAACGTGGTTCTCAAACTTGTTTTCTACATGTGCATGTACAAACATTTTCTCAAGCAAATACACTAATTTCAAGGGAAATCAGCATTTACCAAATTTGTGCCTGACTTACCCAAAAACTTTCCAGAATGAATGAAACTGTATATAGCAAAATTCACATGGACTTCAATACAGTACACTATGATGTGCTCTAATACAACTCTAAATAATGGGAATGATTATTATAATGTTGTGGAATTCTAAAAATATATTTAAAAAACAAATGAGAAAGAAGAAAATTCAAGAGCTGGAAACATCTGCAGTGTGTACAAGTGTCCACATCCATTACAGCAATGGATGCTTCACATTCCTCCCCCAAATCATTCTAAAGCCATCTTCCGAGCTTCCTTGACACTGAATGTTTTCCTAAGCATTCTATTTTGGGGGGGGGGGGAGCCTATTCTACAGACTACTGGCATAAGGCCAGAGAAAAAAAAAATGCTGTTTATTGGTTGTTTAACGGTTGTCACTCAAATTTGGTGTTAGTACATAAAGTTAATTAAAGCAAAATAATCATGGACAAACGTTCCGCCTGTCATGAATGCTATGCTAGCAGGGAATTAGAGCATATATATCAAAAAACATGACAATTATTCATTTATGTACGTACGTAACAGATCAGTCTTTAAAATGAGGGTGATCACCACTTTATTTGATGGTTTTGTTAGAAAACTTTGGGGATGAATGACAGCAGGATTCTACTGCAATTGACTTTTTCTGTGATGAGTGAACAAGCCAATCGAAAACTTGACAGTAATTTTAATGGGAAAAGGTTTTATCTTGATGCTGTTATAGTTTATGATTTTATGGTGATAAAAGAAAAACACATGGCACATAAAAATGTGGCCCTTTTTACACATGTTATATAAAGAGTTTGGGGCATGGTGTCAATTTATTGAATATATTGTCCTTTCTTCCACAGTTACATCCCAAAAATACATTCATAAGAATGGATGTGGCTATTTCCACAAAAACACCGCATTGGGTTTGTTCACATAGTTTATCGCACACTTACATTACAGTTCAGGAACTTATTTTTACCTGGAAGAATCGGTTCCCTTTGATTTGAACCGAAGAAGAGTTAAGAATACATGTTCTCCCTGGCTCCGTGTTTCCTTGTTCTAGGGATTTATTTCTGGCGTCTGACGAGGGAAAAGCAGCTGGTGTCCCTTCGCCCAGTTCATCTCCACCGGTTCTGGAAGGGCCTGCCTGACAGTCTGGACAGCGTGGACGCTGTGTATGAGAGGCCAGGGGACCACAAGATTGTCTTCTTCAAAGGTACCGCTAAGACTATGAGATCATTACGTTTCTTGTGTTAAACACAGTTTTGCCAGTTCTTTGTTCCCTGTGATGGGTCTGTGTGAATTTGTTTTCTGATATTAATTAATATGTTACCTTCTGTTAATTGCCTGTTCATAACGAAAGCCCAAAATGTGCTGATTCAACCAGAGGCAGTTCTTAGCTGTAGCCGTAGCTTATTATGGAAATCACAAGAAGATAAATAGTATCCCACACAGATCAGAGCCAGTTCAAATATATTACTCAAATATGCATTTAAACTGCATTATATTGCATCATCATTGTGATTGTTCTGAAATTAATGAAGTGCGTGTTAGCTTGTTAAGCATGAGTGATGAGTACTTTATTATTACAAATGAGCTGCAGATTTGATGGTTTCAATTATTCTCCTTTTGTAAATAGCTCCCTATAAAAATGATGTCTTTATGCACTCGACAGACATCTGTCTCTGTTAATATATCAATGTTAATACTCAATATTAACTTTAAAAAATAAAAAAGCCAATTAATTTGTGTCAGTTATTAAGCTAAGAACTAGGTTCTGGACCCCCCTGCATATGACAAGTGGTTACAGCGGTTAAAATGGATAGAGGAATATTAGCCTAAAAACATACATTCTATGAACATTAAGCGTACGGCTTAATGTGTCTCTGCCTCTGTATTTTGCATCCCATTGCCTCATAATGCGCCTCTGTTTTTCTAATGATGTACTAATTGGAAGACGTATGAGTGTTTAACAAATATATTTTTTTAACAAATATTTTTATTTTAAATTTTAAAGTCATTCATTCCAATAAAGATATTCAATATACCGCGAATACATATTTTTCTGTTATTTTTTGTTTCACTTGATATGCAGAAATGGAGCACTGGGCCAAAAACAGCATTTTTATACTTCAAAACATTTTGTGGTGTTTTACAGATTAATTTTATAGATTTCAAGCTGTGAGAATTCCATGTAGATTAGAGGCCATGTGTTGGAAAAGCAGCCTGTTTCTATGGGGTACAGCTTGTAATTCACATGTCTAACGGCTGGCATTTGTTTCACAGTGATGGGCACAAAGAATTGAACACATTTTTCGTTGTGAGCAGTACAGTTTTAAGTGAGAACATATGCTTATACCAGTCTTCACACTGTTTAGTTAAATATCAAAGCACAATATTTGCTGCATTATTAGGCACTAGATGTTTTTTCATTTCTGTTGTTATTCATCACAAAGACAGCTACAGCTTGCTAGAGCAGGCCTTATGTCGAGTTTTTCCAGCTAATAACTGAGTTCCTTCTGAAAAATAAAGATCCCCATTTACGCAAGCAGTCATTAGGCCAATTCATACTAAATGCCACTGATTATTGAATCATTATAAAATTCCTCGATAATAGTTTCATGTTATTTGCTGACACTGGATGTTTTGCACTGCAGATTTGTTTATTGATGTTTGTGTCACACCCTCAGGATTAAATTACTGGGTGTTCAAGGACAACAATGTGGAGGAGGGCTATCCCCGGCCAATCAGTGACTTTGGCCTACCCACAGAGGGCGTGGATGCCGCCTTTGTCTGGCCACACAATGACAAGACCTACTTCTTCAAGGGTGGTAGATATTGGCGCTATGATGACTACCTGCATCAGATGGACCTGGGCTACCCCAAGGACAGTGTGCTGTGGAAGGGGATCCCAGCACAACTGGATGATGCCATGCGCTGGTCCGATGGTGTGTGTAGTCCCTGAAAATCAAAGCATATTAATGTGATAGCATGTTAGTAACCTAGACTTGATAACTGAGGCTTGGTCTGTTTTATTGGCAGGGGCCTCCTACTTCTTTAAGGGGGCAAAGTACTGGCGCGTGCGGGGCAGTGACATGGAGGTGGAGGCCGGCTACCCACGGCCCATCGGCAAAGACTGGCTGCTCTGTGCAGACATGCTGTCGGACTCTACAGCCTTGGAGGCCAATGACACAATGAGCCATTCGCGTGGGCTGCACCATGCCAGCCACGCAGGAAGCAATTATGAGGTGTGTTCCTGCACCTCTGACTCGGCTGCCCCACTTTGGCCTCGTGTATCACTCCCTCCGTTCGGGCTTTTGGTTTCCCTCTGGACATTTCCTGTGGTCCTCACTGCACTGTGACCATGTGACTCTAAGATTAATGACACGCCAACCTGCAGAACCTCTCCTTGGCTCGGCTCACTTTCATTCCCCATTAGGCGATACAGGCTCACAGTTCACCACCATCTGCAGTTTGGACACCGGAATTTTTATAACAAGTGTCAGTTGAGGTTTGTTAGTTGGTTAATGAAGACTTGTATTACCAACTGAGTTCTGCCAGTTTGTATACCTAAAGTGGTATGTCAAAGCATGTGACCTTGTCACAGTTATGTCCAGGTTAGGCTCAGAATAACATGTGTTACTTAAAAAGGATTTCTGTCTATTTGCTTTAATTAAACAAAGAATTTTGATTATATTACCTGAAAAACCAACTTGAGACTTTTCCTGTCCATCTTGGGATAGTGTCTGTATATTCGTGTTTTTTTTGGTGTTAGTTGTGCATAGCCTGTCAGCATTCTTAGTTAAGACATAAAAACTGTCTAGTTGTTTCCAATTAACACAGGCTTAGTTTATGACAGGGAAAGTATGTAATATATTCTCACAAAACCTATATAAATGCCTGTCAGCGGTGTCACAATGCTTGTTATCCTGGTCCAGGTCAGTGGGGGTGTTTGTTATTTTCTGAGATATTCACCTTTTTTATCTTTAACTGTACTGCATATGAATTTAATGCCATGTACAATTGCTGAAAATACACTGAAGCTGTTCTAAAGGCCCGTTATATGAAACATGTCTATATTTATGAGAAAAGAGATCACAGGTCAAGTTTTTCAAATTTCTGTAATATTTTTGAATACAAAAAAAGCAATAACCTGGTGTGCCAAGAGTGCAGTGATTTTGTGTCAGAGTGGAATGATGTACAATTAATGCACTTCCAAAAGGCTTCAGAAGATTTTCACTCAGTAATATTGGATTATGCCAGGGAAAAAGCAGTAAAACTCAGATGTAGATAACATGAATTACACAGTATAACTATGCATTAAACATGCCACATAGTTTGTGATGCATTTAAAATATGATAAAATATTATGCATTTATCATAATGAAAGAAATGCATACCATATTTAGTATGTTATTACATTATCACATGGCTTAAGGTGACTATGGGAACCCTGTAAGACTGTAAGCAGATCCATCCACATGAGGGGTGTCACGATTCAGCAATAGTGACATCTAGTAAGTAGTGACTCAAATGTTCCTGTCATTTGAGGAATGGACCTGAATCTAAATCTCTTTTCTTCAGATGCTTTCAGAACTTTAAACAGCAGCTACAGCTGAGCTTGAAATCATCAAACTTTGCTTTTTAATGCAGTTTAAAGAAGCTAAAGCTGTCAGAGAGAAATCAAAAGTAAATGTTTTATTAAATGCAGCACAATGAAACATTTATATTTCCATATTTCACTTTTAGGTTGGATAAAATAGGAAATGTGATATAAGCAATTCAATTGACGGCATGTTTAAAAGAATGTAAGTGTCAAACCTCTGGGACTCAATTAAGGAAATCAATTACTTTAAGATGCCTGCATTGAGAGGCCTATGGTTCAGGACTTATTCGTTGTTCCCCAGTGGCTGTGAGCAGTACTCTGATAGCAGTGAAGCATGACTGGAGCATCAGTTTGCCAAGCTGCCATCACACAAGGACCTTCTAGAGGATTTCCTCCTGGAGGGTGGCTTATAATCGGGGGTGCATGAAACAAGTCGCTTGGAAACAACGAGGAAACGAGTAAACAAGCAAGCAGCTGGGCAGTAACCTGTAGTGTGTACATTTTGCATAGTGCATTGTTACTAAAATCACATGGCAAGGCAAATTTATTTATATAGCACAATTCAGACAAAAGGCAATTCAAAGTGCTTTACAAAGACAAGAATACATTCAAGTCAGTAAACAAATTGAATCTATTGAAAAGCTGCAGCAAATAGAAATGTTTTAAGCCCTGATTTAAATAAACTGACAGTTGCAGCAGACCTCAGGTCTTAAGGAAGCTGGTTCCACAGGCAGGGAGCATAGAAACTGAATGCTGCTTCACCCAAGGTGTCACACAAGACACCTTAGAAAAGAATCCTTCTGTATGAACACATGCAAATAACAGAACAAATTACTGTAACACATTATCCTTGCACAGTCATCTCAGAAGGGGATAAATGGGTTCTTAGCTGCAGAGCACACAGGTCAGTGATGTAAAATAATTTCAGTTGGGGCCTTGCATTGAGAATACCTTTATAGTGCTATGCCCAACTTCCTGCCTGTGACTGTCTCCTTCCCCTACTTTTTATCTAGACACGCTTCATTGCACTTAATTAAGCACCACACGGACATAACAAGCAAGAACAGGCTGCGTCACGGGGGTCCGCCAGTGCCGTGTAAGGGGGAAATTACTCTGCCGCTTTCCCATCATCCCATTTCCTTCTGTTCTTCGCTTCAGTTAATTATTTTAATTAAGCCTGTCTGAAAACAACAAGGTTTTGTGTGTAGATCTGGTGTGCGAGTAGGAATTGTTTATTAGTCTTTACAGGGAATTAAAAAAAAGGAAAAAAGGGAAGTTGCTCTGAATTTAAGCCAATAGATAGAAAAGAAAATGAAGATTTCTCACCAACTTATCTCTATGAAGGACTTAACCTACAACGTACTGTGGTGGATTTCTGCTGCAGCAAGTTTTAATCACTGAAATAAAAAAAAAAAATGACATAGGCAAGGACTCAAGTAACATGACTCGGACTTCGACTTGGACTTCAGTTGCAAGTTTGATGACTTTAGCCAGACTTGAGGGCACATGATTTGACTTGACGTGGAGCTGTTGGAGATGTTTTGACTCAACCAAGGAGTGACTTGTTCCCATTCCTGTCAAAGAGGGCTGAAGCAAAAACTGAGCATGAGCAGAAGCACTGGCTACAGTTCCTGCTATTCCAGAAGCTTCACCAGCTCACGGTAGTGCTGTTTATTGAGTTATTGGCCTGCTGTGCACAGACTGGTGGTTTGAACCCATTTACAAATAACACATTGTAGGTCAGTGTTTCCCAACCTGGCCCAAGTTTTTGCTCTCCCAGATGGTCCTCATTTTTGCTCCCTCCCAGCATCCAGTAAAGATGTGGACCGTCTCTGGATCCCAGAGGATCATATTGGAAAATATTGCTCTAGGTTATATATACTTGTCATGCCCTGCCTACCTGCCCCTCCCATTTTTCCCTAGAATGTCTGTGATGAGCCATGGCTGTTCCGCATTTGTCTCAACTCTCATTTCTGCCCTCATGTTGACTCACGCCAGCTACCTCTCGTTTGCTCTTGTTAGCCCTGTATAAAGTGCTTCCCAGTTCTGTGTTCCCCAGTTCCGTCATTGATGTTGTATGGTGGGCCAGTGGTGGCCTAATGATTACCTAATGGTCACGCCTGTGATCGAAAGGTCACTCATTCAATTCCTCAGCAAGGTACTACTGAAGTACCCTGAGCATGGTACTGTCCCCAAGCACTACTTCTCGAGCGCTGAATTAGCTGCTCACTGCTATGTCACATGGGTCAAATGCAGAGGACACATTTCACTGTTGTGCACCCTGTGCCTTGGTGTCTCAGCAATGACAGTTAATAACCTTCTCCTGTTGTCCTTGCCCTGGCCTCCCTTTTGATCCCCTGTGGCCCTGTTCTGTTCCTACTTCTATTAAGTGTGTCTAAATAATCCTCTTTTTGTTTGTCCTGAATATTGCTCACTGCATCCTCTGTTCTGCCACGCATCGCAACAATACTAGCCTTTATGACAGGTGAATTTATTTCCTGGGTAGCTTTTTTGTCTCCAGAAAGTTGCTGGCAGATGTGACTGGAAGTATTGACACCGTTGTGTTTTATTCAAATAATACAAATAATTATTACAGTCGTCCCCTTTCCACATCGCGCTTCAACTTTCACGGCTTCACGCTATTGCATTTTTTTCAAATACAGTACTGTGCTCATTAAAGTATATACAGTACTATGCTCATTAGAGTATATACAGTACTGTGCCCATTAGAGTATATACACTACAGTACTATATATTCATTAAAAAGTTGATCGAGACAGTGAAAATGATACAGCATGCGTTCGGTTGTCTGAGTCAATTATATCCTCTTCCTATCCTGGCCACCGACTTAGTGTCTCTCATACACCCTTCTACGTTGCTATGCATTGGAAGCATATTTGTTTGCGATTTCTGAGAACTTTTATCTAAGCCCCACGATGGTTCCTAAACATGCTGCTTCTTCTAAGCCTTCTTCTTCTTATTATTTTCATAGGTTAGTGGTTCTGTGTAAGAACTGTGTGTGTGTGTCTAATTAAATGTACAATAATAATATATTTGTAACGTCTAATATGTCTTATTTTCGCTTATTTTGTCTAATATATTGGGTAATACAAGTGTAATGGTGACTAAAGGGTGTTGTTTCATGTCTAGAGGGCTCTAATAATGTTAAAAAACCCTATTTAGAAGGTCGTAAACAGGTTTTCTATGCTCTAACTATGAAAACATTCGATTTATAAATAAAAAAATTTAAAAAAATAAAATCCTACTTAGTGGAAATTCACTTTTCATGGTAGAGTCTGGAACGGATTAAACACGATAAACGAGGGACGACTGCATTCCTAAAAAGTATTGAAATTAAAAGATTTTTGACGTTCATGTATGCTTTTCTTTGTTTGACAATGGAACACAACAAGCAAAAAAAGCCATGGAAAATAACTTAATTATTGCTTATTCTATAACGCCATTATAGATGGTAAGTATTATTGATACCATTTAATTCTAAGAAATAATTGTCCTGTGGGGGGACCCCATCCATCTGCAAAATTCATCATTCCCTCTCTCCTGACAAAATGTACCATAGGGCAGTGTTTCCCGGTCCCAGTCCTTGGGGACCCACAGAAGTCCACGTATTTGCTCTAGGAGCTGAGAAAGAACAAAAATTTGGACTGTCTGGCAGGAAACTCGGGGGGAGCAAAAACACTGACTGACTACGGGTCCCCAAAGACTGGAAATGCTGCCATAGGGGACCACTCTTTACGCCCTGCATGCCAACCCAGCACGATTAAGTGTTGAGTGAGAACACCTGGCAAATTCCCTTTAAAATCCAGCTTGTTGATCTGGATGTCACTTGCAGAGTGTTTTTCCTGTGTCCTTCATCAAGCTTCATTTGCTACAGCCATAAAGTCCAGGGCTGATTATAAATCGCTGTCCATCACTGGGGATATTATAAGCAGGCTATGCTCTTCATAATTACTATCACTATCACTCTTCAGTTACATAATCACTTATACTGCCAGCTCCTAAAGAGCTTAATGTTCTTGTGCCCACTGTTGCCAACATTATTGAGAAATATAAAGCCCATGGGAATGTAGCCAAAATACCTCAATGTAGCTACGGTAAGAAAATTGGAAGGGAAAACTGAAACAGATCTCAGCTGACCATCAAGCTCAATGTACAACAGTTTCAAGCTTCACCATTCATTGCTTCTGAATAAAAATGGGCTCCATTGGATAATTATCCCAGAAAGACCCCACTTCTAAGGATGAGACAAAAAAAACTGACTGGAGTTTGGCAACCTGTATGTTGATAAACCACAGTACCCCTGGAGTATGTCTTTTGGATAGTCAAACCAAAATCAGAGTCCAATTGTCAGAAAGTTGTGTTTTAGTCACAGGTCATACGACTTTAATAATGACTTAAAATGTACACAAGAATGGATGAGAAGACTGTTGGACCATTCTGAAGTGGCTTGCATTTAATCCTGATCTAAATCCCACTGAACATCTGTAACACCTATAAAAAGCTGAAGCTCACAGTTTTTTACCCAACAAAATTAAGAGAACTGGAGGTTCTCCTGTCGGCATCAACAGCAATGTGCAGCACACACACACACACACACACACACAGCCTCGGCATACCAGTCTAAATGGGGACCTTCCATTCATTTCTTTGGGAGAAACTCTAATCTCAATCATGACACCCTTAACCCCAACCCAGCCCTAACCTTAACCATAAGTAACCAACCCAAATACAAGACTTTTGGCA
>JAODKN010000041.1:7637496-7651724 GCA_026774425.1 Petrocephalus zakoni
TAAGATGCCATCAGGGCCCTGAGATTTATTTATTTTGAGCCTAGCTAGGCTTTGTAAAACATCAGCTTCAGTTATGTTGATATGGTGATAGAAAGAAGCTACATAGTAGGTGATACAGAGCGAAAGCATCAGTTGTATAGAAGCACTTCACATGAAAAGCAAATGAAAATGCAGTCGGCTGTCAATATTGCAAAGCAAAACTTAAATATCACCACAGCATGACTGTAATGCAAGTACATCTTAAAAGAAGATGATCAGGTTTGATAGACTCACCCAATTTTGCAAGGTTAGCCATAGCTCTTGTTTACACTTAATTTTAAAATGCACCAGATCACAAGTGGATTGTGCCAAATACAACTGTAAACGATCACCAAGATGCACTGTGATCTGATCACTCAAACCACTGGCCAAGGTGCACATATCATTTGCAGTGTAAACGCTAATGCATCCCAGACAAGGACATTACAATGACTGTGCACAGAGTCATTTGATCTTCATGCAAAGTGATGTGAACAGTGACAAAATCTAAATAGAAGTGGTCAGCTGGACACCTTGGAGACGCATGATAGACACAGACGGAAATTACGTGTCTCCATTGCAAGGTATCTTCCCCCACTTAACTATTGATTTGAAAATGTAGAACTTAAGTTGTAAATGTATGAAGCATGAACTGTGATCCATAATTATGACCTGAACATCGTTGACTAGTATATTAGGATTTGTAACTCTAATTTTACTTGTGTAGGTGTCAGGCACAGGTATGGATTTGCGCTTGATAAGTTATGAGCTCTTCATGACATTTATGTATGATTACTTTAGACATTGATTTATCACCATAGTACAAGAACAAGGACAAGAATGATTAGGATTATCTTGAAGAATGCATGCAGAGCTCACGCAAAAGCAGCAGTGGTAAACTTTAAATGGACTTTTTAAAAAAAAAACATGCAGATAATTATGAAAAGAAACCATCATTAAAACTGCAAAGCTTGCTACATTTGTTCCCTATGAGTAAAAATGTATTAGTGCAACTTATTGTAGAACTGGGGGTACCCATCAGGCAGTGCAGTGGCAAGCTGGACCGGTGCCAGCAGTATAAAGGGTGTAAATAATGTAAATAGCTCTGTTTATTTATCATGGTTTGTGTTGTTATTGTGCCATGCATTAATGTCATGTGTAGTGTTAATGTTCATTATTGTAAATAATGTGTTGTATGAGTAGTTGGGACGGCCAACACGGTGGACAGTGTATGTTGTAGAGTGTGACCAACATACGTCACTAAACGTCATTTATATACTGTCCCACACTTGGTGTCTGGCTTGGTGTTTTCTGTACACCGTGTTTGGTACTTGCAGCATAATATAGCCAATAATTCATGGATCATCACATTTATCAGTGGATTATGCAATTATAGATGCAATTGATAGCCTTTTCAATGGTGGCCTTATCTTCCATCTTCAGCACAAGAGTCGTTCCCGAATGCTCCCAAGGTTGCCTACATGAATATCATAGTAAGCATTTTCAAAGCATTGAAAAAAAGCTGTCATATATGGAATGCAAAAAATGTGCCAGTATAACAGGCTTACTAATTTTGATTTATTGAGGTGTTCTATTTATATCAGCCAAATTGCTATTTTATTGTATTGTATGTATTTTATTTTATTGTATTGTATGAGTGTTGTCTATAGTGAATCTATCCACCGTCTGAAACCGTTTATCCTATCCAGGGTCAGGGGGATGGGGGGTCTGAAGCCTATCGGGGAACAACCCAGGACGGGGCGCCAACCCATCGCAGAGCACACCCACACAACATCCAATCACACAAGCACATCTATGGGCAGCTTAGTAACTCCAGTTAGCCTCCACATGTTTTTTGGACTGTGGGGGTAAACCGGATTATGCGGAGGAAACCCCATGACAACACTGGGAGAACATGCATGCCTCGAACCCTGGTCCCAGAGATGAGAAGCAACCAGTGCTAACCACAGTGGATTCAATTAATATTTAAAAGGCTGTCACAGATGAGGTTCCACTTTAAGTACAAAGTAAAATACTAAAGAAAATAATCATCCATCTAGGAATCAGTTGGAAGATAGATGGATGGATGGATTTATTACTTAATATATTATTATATAGATGTATGAATAGATTATACATAAATGTTGAATATATTATCACTTAATGGTATGAACTGCTTTTGCTCATAACTTTTATCAGGTGACACCCATATGCCATTAATTATGCATTTGTTAAAGATATCGGGGTATACTCCGAGGTCAGGCTATTCCTACCTCCTTAGATATTACAGAATATATTTTAAGTAGCTCATGACTGCCGCCCCTAAACCAACCAAGATGATTGTCCTCCAGCCCTATAATAGTGGACTGATGTGGCTATAGATGATTGACATATAGCTTAACTCAAACTGGAATCTGCATAAATGTTGGAGATGAAAAAAACTGGCATATGCCACAAATAAATCAGAGCATTAACAAACCTGTGATTTAATAAGGTTATATCTGTAGTAACTGCACTGCTGCAAAGGGTTACGATATTGTCATTCCCAGCATTTAAAATATTTAATTTGCATTTTAGCCATTAATATGTTTATCGGATTTCCCAGAAGCTTCAGTGATTGTAATCAGTTTCATCCTTTGCAGGTCCAGTAATTCAGATACACCTAAGGCATATTCTTTGAATCAATATCACAAAGCAGCATAGCGGTACTATAGGAAGTGTAATAACTAATCCCTGCTTTTATTCATAACTCATAACTGCAATGTCAAAATCAAAGCACCCTACCCTGACAGGCCTATAATTCAATGTCAGTCTGAAAGATTATACATCACTTTGGTCACTTGTTCTGTTTTTTAACTCAGTTACATTTTCAAACTTTTTATCAAACATAATAAATATCTGTAGTAAAAGTGTGGGGGGTGGCATAAAAACTTCGGCTGTCCTTAAAAATGAAGCTATGAAGTTCTCTCAGTTTCAAAGCTTACTGAATACTGAACAAAAACTGATTCATTTCTGCGTGTTGTGACTGTGTTGCTGTTTTCCGTTTGCTTTGTCTTGTGAAATATATAATATATAGACTTTGACCGTCACCGTCTCTAATGTAGCCTGGTGTATATTGCTTTACTGCTTTGCTCATCCAAAAATAATTTTTCGGCAGTGCTACATTTACCGTATTTGTCTGTGTGTATGTGTTTGTGTTTACATATAAATATTGATTATTACCATTAAGATTACTAAAGGTTGTGGGTTCAAACTCCACTCCCAGTGCTTTGTGTGTGGAGTTCCATGTTTTCCTGTGTTTCTGTGGATTTCCTGTGGGCAGTCTAAAGTACAAAGGGTCAAAATTGTGCCTGATTGTGTGTCCTTCATCGTATGGGATTTGACCATATGGATAATCAATTATGATAAATGCATAGAAGGATGCATAACAAATATCATACTACAGTAAAGATTTCTGATATAAAGTATATTGCCCAATATACAATGTATGATATGAATGTATGTGAGCCGCCATTCGATTTTGAATGCTCATCCACTAATTATGTTCTTTTTTTAAATTCTTTTTTTCCTGTGACACATTACTGTATTAGATAAGCAAATGGAAGATGTATGGATGAATGTTTTTTTTAAATCCACTCCTGTTATGTCCAGGCCCCTGTAGTAACCGCTGTAAGTCCACGGCGAAAAATTCAATCACTACTGCATGCTCTGTACAGCCAAAGGGCAAGAAGCTGGAGTGGATTCACTCGAATATTAATGCAACAGCAGTGCATTCATTTATTCAGCTTACTCTCATCATTAGAGAAACCTAGTAAGGGTACTTGTATATTTACATATTATATGACACATTTAAACAGTAGTCTACTGAATATTAAAAATGTCTCAATCAGCAGAAAAGAAGCTTGACCAGTTTTGGTGATAATAGTGGTATTAATCACTTTACTTCTTGCACCATGGAGAGTGGGTGGGTGAAGCCTATGCCTGTGAAGAGTGGTGGGTGGCTGTGTGTGCCAAGTATTGGGGGGGGGATGCTGTTCTCCAGGTGACAGTGTGTTATTACTGACCTACGTAAGCATTTATGACAAGCACCTTCACCTCTTACTGAAAGCATTACACAAAAAACACAGAGTGCTGTTTAGCACCACCTGCTATTTGGTGCCTGTGTCCTCTGCTTGTTTACTGACAGGGGAAGCTAAACGCATCCTCAAAAACTAATGTCATTGGCCCAAGGTACCAGTGCAGACTGTACCATTAAACCGCTCGGCGCATATCTAGACTAATGTTTGGCGAGCCTCTCTGACATCTGTTAACCCACATGTAAAAAAAAAACTTGGTTACAGATTTGTTTGAAAATGAGTGTTACTCAGCTGGCATGTCAAAGCGAACAGTCGGTCATCGAAAAGTGTGATATGTTCATACTGGTCGGGGGGGGGTCTGCAGCTTAACTGGATCAAGTAAAGCAAGAAACATCCATCAATACTGATGAAGAGTGGTAACCTACAACCAGGGCCTGCACCTGTTCTGGGCTTCATTACACCAGTGGTTTACAACAATGACATTATTGACTGTAGTATTTAAATATTTGTTTTGTTACTAATGTTCTCTCTTTATTGGCCTTAGTTGCTTAATGTGACTATATGTGCTCTGAAATCAAGTGGTATCCCATCTAAGGCGATCCTTTCATCGTATCCTGGGCCCTGTGTGTTTACACTTTCAATGGTGAGCTACCTAAATAGTAGGATAGTGTGAAGGTATGGACTCACCATGGGAACACTGCTGATTCTTAAGGGATGCAGCTCCCCAGAAAAAAACACCCATCTCTTAAAAATGTCACGGAATGATAATTACACATTGTTTGGCCTTGATTGTGTGTGTTGCTCAGTGGTTTTAGGCTCTGTACCTGTGATCAGAATGTCATCTGTTCAAATCCTAGGGTCGGCAGGGTGATTTCACTGTTGAGTCCTAGGGCAAGGCCCTTAACCCCAATTGGCTAGGAACTGGCTGAACCTCTTCTCTCAATTTTACATCACAGTGTGTCTGCTAAATAAATGTAAATGATTTACCTACTGGGAAGGGCCTATTTGTTGGACTCTAAATCCATCATCTGACAAGCTCCCAGTGAAATATCAGCCTGATAAAATCTAAGTGTCAATTAAGCAAATAAGTGGGATGCTGCAGGGATCATACAGACAGAGACAGCAGCAGTACTGACAACATCGATGCTGAAACAAAGACATGTTGTCTTACTGACAAGGATGAGGAATTCTTTGGTTTTCACATATCTCGACTGCCACAAGACAGGCTCAGCTATTTATCTGGCATGCCTGGAGCAGTTTTTAGGGTTAAGAGTTTTGCTCAAGAGTCCACCCGTAATATGATTACTTTGCTGGCCACAGGAGTCAAAGTGGTAACATCCGGTCACAGTAAAAAGCCACAGACCATCCCAAATCTTCTCAATGCATTGCCTTTCCCTTAGCAGGGAAAAACAACTTACAAAGTACTGAAGGTTAGGTTTCTCAAATGGAACAATGGGCTTTTTTGAGGCCCAGATGGCCCCCTCAAGTGTTTTTTATGCACAATCCCCTTCAGACCATTGCAGTGGTTCAGAAAGATGTTCAGTTAAGAGGCAGAGAAGTTTTTGAAAGGAATCAAAAGCTCTGAAAAGCCACTGCAATTAGCCAAGGCTTTCAGCTCATAAAGTAAACACCTAATGAAAGCAACTATTGTTAGTCTTGGCAAAATTGAGTGCAGAATATCCTCCCAGAAAGGGTGTCATTCATTCGTAAAATACATCCCAATTTACTTATCTGCCTTCTAAATATTTCTTTCTTTTCTATAAGAAATCCTCCTCTAATTATTGAATCCTCCAAACACACCTAAGCTGGTATGTCATGTATAATACAATTTTCAATAATTTTATGGCTGTTACTTACATACAATCAAAAGCTACACTGCATGAATTTATGGCTCATCCCAGCAATTATAATTGTAACAATTATAATTAATATACAATTATTATGATCATGACCTGTGACCGTGTTTTGCCCGCTTGCACATCCCTTTGGGAAAAATGTTAAAATGAATAAAAGTAAATTATTATAACTATTACGTCCACATGCTGGTTGCTTGTTAAATAATGAACGCTCTGCTGGTGTTTCACGAGGACGGCCTACTGCAGGTGGCGTCTGCTGGTCCCTGGGAGCACTGGAGGGGACACAGAAAAGAACTTAGGCTTATAAACAATTTTGGACTGAAAATGGGTTGACAGAGGAGCAACAGTAAATTGCTGGAATGGTAGCCCTCACAGAGGAATTGGAATAGGCTAACCCAATCCCAGCATGCTCCACCAACTCAATGTGATGTATGGAACGTCTTTCTTCGTCAGCCATATTGAAGTGGTGTATGTATCTCTCATCTGGCTGCAGACACAAATTGAAGAATATTTTAAGAACATTTGGGACCCTAGCTAGAGGTCCGGCCACCAGGGACTCACCCTCAAGCTCCCACCCCAGGCCTGGCTCCAGGGCAATGCACCAGTTCATCCAATCCTGGCAGGGTAACACACTTTTTTTATTGTAATGGTCAATATGAACCACACTCACAGTCTGGCCGCTCACCTAGGACCAATTTGCCTTGGGAGACCCTACCAGGTGCAATTGCCCCCGACAACATAGTTCCTAGGATAATGGGGGCACACAAAACCCTCCAAATCCTTCCACCAAGATAAAGTGGCAATTCATGGAGGGGATGAATGTAGATTGGGTGGCAGTTGAAGGCGGAGACCTCGGCGGCCTGATCATTGGTTACCAAAACTGACTCGAGGTACATGGAACGTAACCTCTCTGGTGGGAAAGGAGTCTGAGCTGATGTGTGAGGCAGAGAGATTATTAAAATATACCGCATTGGGGAGAAAAATTCACTGCGTCTTATGGTCTGAATATTGCTCTGCTCACATGCTTTAAAGAAGAAGATATGCAGTAAAGTGCTGGTGCCTATGCTGAGGCTAACCCAGCTTTATGTGCATGCATATTCTCAGTTTCATTCGTAATTCTTAGCCCATTTCCTCCTCCCGGTCCTTCCTCCCGGTTACAGCTTTATGTGTACTGTGCTGTTACGTTATTACGGGGCAGTGCCAAGCACGTAAGGACCGTGGCACATGACAATGGTTTGACTGTCTTGTAGTGGAATGTGACAGTGCTGCATTCGCGATCCAGCGGGCTGATCGCCCGCCAACCGCTGCATCTGCGGTCCTACGGGCCGCCGCTGATCGCCCGCAGACCACTCCATTCGCGATCCTACATATAGGTACTCTTCAAATATAAAAAAATATGGGCAGATCATACAGATCATAGCTTTTCTATGACAGTGACCAGTCACAAGAGGGTTAAAACTTATGTATCGGTGAGAGATGGTCTATGGGATATTGGAGATACTATTTGGTTCAGAATCATTTTTTTCTTCTTTCTTCATTTCCCTCCTCTAAAACTAGGTGCGTCTTATGGTCCGAAAAATACGGTAGATTTTTTTGCAAACTCCAGCCTGGCTCTTCCCTGCTTTTCATTAATGAAGGGCTTCATGCTTTATGGGACTTCACACCTGCTTAAAGGGGCCTGTTAAGAGTTGTACAAGCTGTGCACCTAACTGTGCACACTTAATCTTTCCCATTCCTGTTCCTTGAGGTCACTTGAGGTCATTTATGAGGCACTGCCAGATAAGCTGATGGTTATCCCTGGCATTAGAAAGTTACTTCTGCCCTCTACCTGGCTGGTCTCTGGTCGTTGCCAGTGTCTCTTTGTTCTTGTGTACAGCTGTCTTAGAAACTTTCAGTCAGGAGGCAGCCTACTCCACAGTGTAGCTTCTGCCAGCAGAACCACAATTAAACCAGGATTTAAAAAAGCTGATTTTTGAAAAAAAAAAATAGAGTGGTCTCTTATTTTTTTCCAAGCTGTAGTCAAACTCACTTCGATGCACGACTTGGAGTCTGATACCACTCTTGGAGAGGGGCTGGACTTTATTGCATTTTGAAATAAAGCCCCCCTGGTCGGTGCCAGTGCATTGGAGTTTACCCCTTTGGATGAGAGAGTCACCTCCTTTTGACTTGTCAGGGGACGGGCTCTGATGGTTGTCTGGGCATACACGCCAAACACCAGTTCAGAGTATTTGGCCTTCTTGGCGGTGATTTGTTATTGGACTTCTGTGCTAGCTATAGTTTGTCCATAACGAAGACCGAGTTCGGGGATAAGGGTGTTCATAAGTGCACTTGGCACCAGATCACCCAAGGCCACAGTTCGATGATCAATTTTGTAATCGTATCGTCTAATCTCCATCTAAATGTTTCGGAAACTCGGATGAAGAGAGGAGCTGAACTGTCAACTGACCACCACCTGGTGGTGACCTGGATCCAGTGACAGGGGAAGATGCCGGATAGACCTAGTAGACTCAAACGGGGGTGCTGGGAACGTCTGGCAGAGGCCCTAGTCCGGGAAATATTCAACTCACACCTCTGGCAGAACTTCTCTTCTCTCCCGAGGGAGTCAGAGGACATGGAGCCTGAATGGGCTATGTTCCAGGACTCCATTGCTGAGGCAGCGGTGCGGAGTTGTGGCTGTAAGGTTGTTGGTGGAAGGAAGGGAGATCTCCTAAATCCCACTGATACGCCTTCCTCGGAGGAAGTATAGCTTTACTGTTCAGTGATAAGGCTCCAAGGGTAGATGAGACTCGCCCTGAGTTCTTGAAAGCTCTTGATGTTGTGGGGCTGTCCAGTCTGACATGCGTATTCAACATTGGGGACAGTGCCTTTGGATTGGCAGACTGGGGTGGTGGTCCCAAACTTCAAGGAAGGGAAGTCGAACTTCGGATCCATAAGAACAATTCAGATTTTGTCCTCGTCGTAGAACACTAGACCATCTCTTTAAGGATGCTGGAGGGTTTGTGGGAGTTTGCCCAATCAGTCTACATGTGATTTGTGGACTTGGAAAAGGCATACGACCGTGTCCCTAAGGGTGTCCTGTGGTGGGTGCTCCAGGAGTATGGGGTATGGGGCATGTTGTTTCAGGCCATCAGATCCCTGTACAATCAGAGCAAGAGTTTGGTTTGCATTGCCAGCAGTAAGTTGGACTGGTTCCCGGTGGATGGAGCCAGTTGAGGTGGTTCGGGCAACTATCTCGGATGCCTCCTGGACAACTCCCTGAAGAGGTGTTCCGGACATGTCCAACTGGGAGGAGGCCCCGGGGCAGACCCAGGACACACTGGAGAGATAATATCTCCCAGCTGAACGGCTTTGCATTCCCCAGTGGAGCTGGAGGAGGTGGCTGGTGAGAGGGGAGTCTGGGTGTCCCTGCTTAGGCTGCTGCCCCTGTGACCTGACCCGGATAAGCAGTGGAAAATGGATGGATGGGTATTCTATTAATTCATTTACATGTACAAGTGAATGTTCCTAAAAGGACCCGTAGATGAGAAATTGAATCATGCTCAGTCAGATAATTATATTTATCTGTCAGTGCAGCAGCATGTGCACCCCGAACAGTGGTGGGTTCCTTGGTTTAATACTCGGTGCATAGCTTAAATATGGATTCAGAGCCCTAATTTCTTGTTTAGCTCAGAGTGTCAGAGCTGAAAAAGTGAACTGAGACCTTTAAAGTCAAATGGGACATAATAATGAAAAGAAATCATCCAGTCTGTGCTCTAAGTGGCCAATTAGACCATTACAGAATGGCTATCCATTGCAGTACATGTCACAGTACTTAATGAATCCACGTTCCTTTTTGGATATTCATTACCTTCCTGGCTATTTTCAGTCCAGAAAAATAAATGCTTTAATATCACAAATCATATGAGTTGCAAAGCATGCTTTATTATTTTTACATTGATGTGGAATCAGTTCTCTTTGGAAACTAAGTATTGTGTTAATATAGAATGATGATCTGAATGTAGCTCTAATATGGCACACTGTACATCACCATTATAGATTGGTCATATTCTGGTACCATAACAACAATCAGCAGTAACTATGTATTATGTTAACTGTGGGAGGTTTCTGCCCTGCTCCAACCCTTCCTTTTCTTGTATGTAAAATAGCTGAAATCATTCACTACCAAATCCCCAAATGTCTTAGAGAGGCTGAATACAGGAAGTATGTGTCAGCATCAGTCTTCTTTTGCACTGCTCGGTTATCTAATTTTATGGTGTGTCCATTTGACAAACGGCTAAGCAACTTGTGCAAGCTAGTTCTTCATCTCTAGTGGCTGTAGTAGATCCCTGTAATTGGCTGGTTGGTTTTGCACTGCTCTTGTGATTGCTGGACTGTTATTTTAACTTTTACCTATTAAATAGCTTATCACAACTCTGTCCTTCGTTCCCTTCAACTCAGCACAAAGGTTCTTTATCAAAATGAAATACAGTCATTATTGTCAAAGCACAGTCAATTTAATCATATGAAAAATCTCTACAATTCTCATCAAATGAAGAACTCTAATAAATGGGGTTGTTGTATAGCTCAGTAGGTTAGATCTGTGCTTTAGTCTGCAAGCTTGTAGGTTTTGATAAAAGCATCAAGCTAAATATATAACAAATATATAGCATGCAGTCATATTACATTCATAAAAAGGAATCTTGGCCAATACTTATAATTTTTACTTTTGTCTTACTGGCTTTAAACAGCAAACAGATTTTCAGTGGGCTGAGCATGCAGCTTGGTCTTCCCCTGTGTCATGGGTTCAAGGCCGACTAAGCCCAGCCTTCTCTTGTGTTGTATATTTTCAGTTTCTTTTTTTCAGTGTTAAGTTTTCCTTTTTTGAGCCTTTTGATTCTGTTTTCCCTCCTTGTGTTTGGTTATTGTTCCATTTGTTAACCTAGTGTATTGTTTGTTTTTGGTAGGTGTTTTCTAGTTTCAGTGTCTAGTCTTCCTCAGGTCTGCAAATTTTTCCCACCTGTTGCTCGTTGTCCTGTGCCCTTCCTGATTAGATAATTAGTTATGATTTGCACCTGTTCCTTGTTTGCCCCAGTGTTTCTGTGCATTTAAGTGCCTGCCCTGTCTTGCTTGTCATTTGGTCATTGTTTTTGTTTTGTGAAGTGTACGGTGTGAGCTCTGGTTTTGTTGCTTTCAGTTTGTATTTTCCTAGTTTATTATTGTCTGTTTTCTTTATTTGTTCTTTAGTGTTATTTCTGATTTTTGTTGTGACCCCTCGTGGTCTGTTTCTTTTGTAGTTTTCCCCTGTCTTAGTTTATCCCCAATAAACCCCTTTTTGTACCTGAGCCGCAAGTGGGTCGTCGCCTTATTCCCCCTGCTTTTTACCTGTACCACGCCCCGCCGCCGCCGGATCCCTGACAGTTGTGTGCTGTGGCGTGTCAATGATGACAATCGCTTTCACTTTCATCCTGGTTGCAGCAAAAGCTTTATAAGTGTTAAACTCCCACATTCACTTAGGTAAACTACTGTTTGCTTCAGACCTTCCTTTGATTTTATACTTAAGAACACAGTATTTCTTTCTCCACATAACTTCCCTCTCAGCTACTATTTTTCTCATGCATACCTTTTTGTTGTGTGAAACTTAAGAACCCTGTCGTATTTTACTGACCTGTACTTTAACCAGCAGACTTCCAGATTCATAAAAAATGGGTGCTTTATTCTTCCCACTCTGAATAATAAGGTCTGAGGAGCTGAGGGGAAAATGACTGCTTGGTCTGACAATTTAACAAGCAAAGAAAAACAATCATTTACCATCATCTTACTACCAAAATCCTCCAAATAAATTTTTCATCTAGACTAAATGTTGTCAATGTATAGCCTTAGCATACATTTGACTGCCAGGCGTACAGCACACATGCATATACATACATGCCTACACACATTCACGGAGCATGTTATTAGGAACACCACCATAATACTGGGTAGGGTCTCCATTTACTCTCAAAACAGCTTCAACTTTTCATGACATAGATTTCACAAGATGTTGGAAACATTCCTTTGAGATTCTGCTCCCTGCTAATATGACTGCACATCCATGCTGCACATCTCTCGTTGTCCAAGTGTCAAATTACTTGACTTAAAGTACTGTAGTATTTGCTTTTAAAAATTAAGTATTCAGATGTACATTTTCTTTCTAATGCCAACATCACAGTTCACGAGAAGATTAGGATGGTTATTGTGATATTGAAATGTTTTCTGTATTTTTCTTAGCATGTATGTGGGCTTAGATGGACCTGTTAACATGTCATGACCTAGTCTGGCACTGCGCTGTACCTAGATGGGAGAAACAATGCAGCCGAAAGGAAACTGGAAAAAACACTGAATATGTAAAGTATTATAGTGAGGAGTGGGAGTCGCCAAGGCCAAAGTACGGTAGCAAAGAAAACGAAGACTAAGTGAAATATCAGTCGAGGGCAGATCATACAGATAATAGCTTTTCTATGACAGTGACCTTCATAACCTTCAGTTGTGGAACTTAGAGCTAGCTTATCTATCTCACGTGTTGTGGGAAGGACTCACACGGGGTGCTCACATGTGTTATGATCTTTGCTTGTATCAGTTGGGCCCATGTTACTTATCACCATGTGATGACAATCTGTTTGTAGGCTTTGGTGCTGCAAGGCCCTGCATAGGCCTACGCCCCCAACGCCTACCTCCCCGTACACCTGGATAGATATTATTATTATACCACTACTACTACTGTTATTATTACTATTCGTATTAGTATTATTAGGGCTTATGCCTAGTTTGGCAGATGACGCAGATTGGATTCGGGGGAACTATTGCTAGAAATAAAGCTGAATGTAATGCATGAGGTGTTGTAATTTCGAGTGCATCATGTAAGTCTGCATAGTTACATGGTTGCTTCCCAAAGAAAAAGGACTTAGGATCTGTTGCTAACATCTCAGTGCCAGATGCCATAGGACACCTACAGAGATCTTGTGGAGTCCACTCCTTGAAGGGTCAGAGTTGTTTTGGTGGCATGAGGAAGACCTACACAAGAAAACCACATATTAGGTAAGTGGTTTTATTGATTTGGCTGATGGGTGTATCTGTGTGTATGTGAAGAGGAACATTCCAGTATACACATAAACTTACTTGTGCAAATGGAAAATAATGCATCACTTTATTTAAAAAAACTTAGCACTCAAAGCACATTTATTGACTTTAAGGCACACAAAGGAATAGCCTTGGGGTGTCCAGTAGCGGTATACTGTACGACAACCTGAAAAGGTAAAAATGATCTGAACTATAGCAAGGGCATAGGTTTAGTTTCGACTTTGGTAGTGACCAAATAAGCCCCAAACCCCCATCCCCCTAAGCACACACTGTACTCACATGATATTGTTAGGGACATGTCCCTACTGCCCATACCCAAATCAATGCCATGGAACTGTAGCTTTCAGCAGCTGATCAACAGAATTTACCAAAATGCATTCAGATGGTTCCTATTACTAGAACTGGTCACAGACATTTTGGTGGAATGCTTTGGCAGGGGGTCTCCACCAACCTGGCAGGTATAATCAAAATGCTGGGTTACATTCATAGTGGTAGCAGGCTGAGTGAATTGAGATTAACCCAGAACCACCGCTTTAAAATACATTGGTATTTATATCGCCTGGAAGACCACATTCCACTCAGATGAAACTGGAGAAGTTGAGTACCTCGTTAACCCATTGTCAATAACAAGCTAGTTTTCAAGGTCAGACTTGTCTATGGCTGACTCAAAGCAATACTTCAAAGGCGGATCAAAATTCAGAGTTTAAACCAGGTGTTCTCTTGCTACAGATTTCTCCAGAGCTGAAAGACACAGAAACAAAGCTCCTTGCAGCCTTAAACATTTTCAGTGGCTGCTCCTGGAGGAGGAAGAGAACCACCATAATTGTACATAAATGAATCTGACAGGTTAGGAACATCCCTGAATGTACGTGCCTACGCATAGTTTAACACAAAGAGAGCAAGAAAGTGAAGGCAAACCACATCAAGGGCTAGAGACAGATTCCTATATAACTTCAGGCTGTCACGGTTGCGGCGACGGGAGGAACGACCCATGACTGCGGCTGCTGGCGTTACAGCCCTTCCAAAGGGCATTTATTAACAAAAAGGGTAACTGCAATAACAAGTAACTGCAATAACTAAGCACAACAACAACAAGCCACAACAAGCAACAATGACCGAACACGGGAGACTAAAACCAGACGGACTAAATACACCAAAGCATTAACACCGAACGAGAAACAGC
>JAODKN010000041.1:7656378-7671608 GCA_026774425.1 Petrocephalus zakoni
CAATATCTCTGAGGAATGTTTCCAGTACCTTGTTGAATCTATGCCACAAAGGATTAAGGCAGTTCTGAAGGCAAAAGCGGGTACCCGGTACTAGCAAGGTTTACCTAATAAAGTGGCCGCTCCATGTATATATTATATAAAGCAAAATAATTAATAAACAATCAATATCCTAATAATAATAAATTTACAAATATTACAATGCAAGTTACAAATGGCTCTAAAGTGCAAGAACTCAATATATAAACAATATTATACATATATTATGTGTTATATATAATAATATATTATATAAACAATAATCTAATATATTACAAAATTAACTATACATGAGGTTTAATTAAGGTGTATACTTGTAGTTCAGTGTAGTGTAATAGTTGTGCTTATATGGAGGCGTTGTACAGAGAGATAGCCACAGGCAGGAATGATTTCCTGTGTCATTCAGTGGAGCATTTGGGTAGTCTCAGCCTCTCACTAAACGTGCTCCTGTGACTAACCAGCACATCATGGAGTGGGTGGGAGATATTGTCCAGCATTGACTTTAGCTTGGACAACATTCGTCTCTCCGACACCACCTTAAGAGAGTCCAGCTGCATCCCCACAATGTTACTGGCCTTTCGAATCAATTTGTTGAGTCTGTTGGCATCCACTACCCTCAGTCTGCTGCCCCAGCATGCAACAGCGTAGAGTATAGCCCTGGCCACTACAGACTCATAGAAAATCCTGAGCATTGTCCGACAGATGTTAAAGGACCTCAACCTCCTTAGGAAATAGAGGCGGCTCTGACCCTTTTTGTACAGTGACATTGTGTTTTTAACCCAGTCCAGTTTATTGTCAATGTGTACTCCGAGGTATTTGTAGTCCTCCACTATGTCCACATCAACCCCCAGGATTGAAACATGGGTCATTGGTTTTCTAGTCCTCTTTAAGTCCACAATCAGTTCCTTTGTCTTAGTCACATTCAGCTGCAGATGATTCTGCTTGCACCACGTAACAAAGGAATCCACCACAGCCCGGTACCCCTTCTCATCACCACCACTGATGCATCCAACCACCGCAGAATCATCAGAAAACTTCTGGAGATTGCAGGTTTCTGTGCAGTGGCTGAAGTCCGTGGTGTAGATGGTGAATAGGAAGGGAGAGAGGACGGTCCCTTGTGGTGCCCCGGTGTTGCTGACCACCACGTTAGACACACAGCGTTTGAAACGCACATATTGTGGTCTTCCGGTCAGGTAGTCCACAATCCATGACACTAGAGGGGCATCCACCTGCATCGCTGTCAGCTTCTCTCGACGTCTTTGGAACAGGAACGAGGCAGGATGTCTTCCATAGTACTGGGACCCTTTGCAGTCTCAGGCTCATCGTGAAGAGGTTTTGAAAGACTCCACAAAGCTGGGGGGCACAGGCCTTGAGGACACGGGGACTCACCCCATCTGGTCCAGCCGACCTGTCTGAGGGAAGTCTTCTCATTTGTCTCTGAACCTGGTCACAAGTAAAGGCGATATGTGGGAGAGGGCTGTCCGGTGACCCATCAGGTTAATATCAGTGCACATTATTATATTTTTATATGTTACTGAATACAGTGTGGGAGAGGTATATGGTTATGGTTGCCAAACCTTATTGCATCATTTAGTACTTTAAACATATAATTACCATCTATTAGTACAGAGCAGGGGACTTCAACCACTGACGAAGAAATTGGCTAACCGGGGTGGGGGGGTTCAATCGTGTGGTTGAGATTCAGATGGGTTTGGTCTAGATGTGGTCTACTGGTAAAGACTAGGATATATCGCTTTCATTTTTTAAAACTGTTTCTTGGAAAAAAAACAAGGTTCAATAATAATTTGCAGAGTAGAATATGTGTCAGATTTAAAGAATGAGCAGTGATATAGTGGAATCTCGTATTATACAACTAAAAGAGCATCAAATGTGTTGGAAAGTAGTGTTGGGTGATAAGGCATGACAATATTAAAAACCCGTGCATTTGAGATATCACGACTTTATGGCAGCTACTCTTAACAGTGGTGTGTCTGTGAGCCTTTGAAGCAGAACGCAACATGCTGTTTTTTGACATTGTTCTGAATATGTTAGACGTAAATAATATTCTTATAGCTCTTGATACAACATTGACTCAAATACAGTTGGCAGCTTAGAAAATGTAGCACTTTGCAGTTTCCTTAACATTAGCTGGGCTGGGATAATATAACAAAGAATCCAAGATCTCCTATTAAACGGATCTACCCACAGTCATACACCTCTAAAGCAATATGTGGTTTAATGTTCCATGGAATATGCCAAATATCCATTACATACATAATAGTATATAGATTTTGTATCCAAGTATGTGAAAGACTAAGCTTTATCACAACACCAGCCTTTGCATCCACACATTGAATTGAGCCCCTGCATGTGAGGTGGAGGGAATCATTATCTGATACTGAGAGATGCAGCCCATTAGAGAGCCAGGCTGGGGCTGTGGCCGGAGGTCCTTCATCAGCGCCTCCACACATCTGCGGGTTCTGTCTCCTTGTTGTTTCACTGATGGGTGGGTGGGTGACAACAAAACTCCAGCCAATCCTGTCTTGTCTGGCTTATAGCTCTTCACTTCCACACACTTCTCCTCAAAAGGGCAGCAAATTAATTGTGCAGTTTCCCATTTCAGGATGCTCTGCACCAGCTGCCAAAGTTATTTGGTAATAAGTCTCTGCCCCCCTTTGGTTTAATATAGGACAGGTAGGAGTCTTGAAAGGAAATTGTAGGAAAGGAAACTGTAATTATTATTATTATTATTAGTATTATAATTATTGTACCCTGTGCTGCCTGGGATGGGCACAACTGTGAGCAGGATAAGCAGATACAGGATTATTCTTATTATTATTATTATCACCATTTTTGTGGAGAATGAGTATATGTGCAAGATAAGTGTACATGTGTGACAGAAACTGCAGAAACTGTCTAACTTTTTAGAAAACTAAAAAACTCCCGCTCAGTAAAATACCATGAGCAAGACAGGACAGGATCTTGTATAAAGCCTTATTACTGGAGCTGTTAAAGCATTAAAGCAACTTGTAACTTTTTCCATCTTTACGAGTGACGTACATCTTTTTCTTTCTGCCTGTTTCATCGTCTGTGAGTCATTTGGGGTGGATGTACTAGAGGGGTGAGAAACTGGATACTACATATACTACATATATACTAATGTATACTGTACTGTATACCGATCTGCTTACTGCAGAAATAATTCATTTAAAATACTATAAAAATTACTGTAACAGTTAAAACTAGCCGTATAATTCAAAAGTACTTGCGGGTAATTTGAAAGGATAATTGCTGTAATAACTGATGCTAAAACTGGAGAAATAAGACTGCAAATTTTTTGCATCCTGTCCACAATGTCCACCTGACCCTCCTATCTCCCCCCTAGAATGATGCTTATGAACCGCACCTGTTGCTTGTTGCCCCAAGTTAGTCTTGATATTTAAGTACCTGTTTGTCTCGTCACCCCCAGTCCGGTCATTAACGTCACTACTGCTATCAGCCCATGTCCCTCCCTCTACCAGTCCTCCAGTTTTTGACCCCTCACTGTCCCATTTGCTTTCCAGCCCCTGTTCAGTTCTGTTGAGTTGTGCTTTCAGTAGACTCCCCCCTTCTTTTGGTCGAACGCCTGCCTTTTAGTCCCTCGTCCCGTGTGTCACAACAAAACCTCAGTGTTAAAAAAATTACTGAACATGATGCAATCCCCATTGAACTAGTTGAAGTCAAGTCTAGGGACACTTTCATATTTAATATAATAATTTTGTGTTTGAGAATCCAGTTTTTACAGGTGAAGAAAACAATTATTTCATTTTCCAACAGACGTGTGTAAATAAGAAAGAGGTTCATTGTCAACATGCTACTTCCACACACAGCACAGTAACCCCCAAAACCGTAACCTATACATTGCTTAAAGTAATAGGGAGCGCTACCTGGGATGGTCTTCAAACGCAATGCGATAAGAATGGAGTGAGGAAAAAAAAACTGAGGAAGCCCACCCTCCACACCCCCGAAATTAGAAGTATCTGAGGAAGGAATGTTTGTACGTTCTGACAATTTCCCATGGCCACCCAGAATTCATTGAGGATAACTCAATGGACAGAGCTGACAATAAGCACCAATCAACTGAAATGCAGAGTGTTACTTTCCCCATTCACCCACTGACAAACCTCTTTCTTTCCCACATCAAATGTCCCAGGGAAATCCAGCGGGATGCAGTCCCTCTTTTCCGACCACCTGCCACATACCGCCTCTCTTCTGCTTTGTTTCTCTTAATGGCAGCCGGCAATTATTCGGGTGCGAGCTTGTGCTCTGGCATCCGCGCTGCATTCATTGGAATTCCGCTTGTCCAGTTTGTGCATTTGCCTCATTTGTGAGTCACCAACTGGGATGCAGTTTTGCTGCCAGTCACTCTGTGTGGAGGGGGAAAAGAAAATAGCATCCTGCGTCTGGTCCGAGGCCTAATTTAGGGGGAAATGCTTAAGCCTTTAATGGACTGTCTGGTGGATCATTTATTTCAATTGCCTTTCATTTGGGATGGGGGAGAATAGAAGGGGAAAAGAAAACATGGAATGCTGTGGGGTAGCAATTATTGAAATGGTGTTATGGCTAAAAGGTTATGTGTTCAAATACCACGGAGGGGACCAGTGATGCTCAGGAGACTGACACACAACCTGCTCCAAATCAGATTTACATTCAGCTGTAAAAGTAATTTAAAAGGTGCGGTGATTTCAAATTTTCTCTTGGAATGAAAAGCGCTGTGCACATTATGCCTGTTGTGAACTCACTGCTGACTCAGTCTAAAACCAGCAAGGTCTGCAGTTACCTGGGCCTGGCCTAGGGCTCTGATAACTCCAATGAGACCTGCTAAGGCAGATGGTGTTCATGGGGGAGAGTTGCTGTGTTTCTGACTGCCTGATGTCCACTTCCCTGCCTGTATACTTCCGCTCTCTTGTAGCACAATGGGCCAGTAAGCAAAGTGTCTTCGTTTTGAGTCTGATGTTGATATCATGCCTTGAAAGCAGTGGGTGGCATTGTAGTTATGAGGGAGTTATTCTAAAAATATGAGGACAGGGGAATTACCTGTAGGATCTGAACAGTCTTCTCCAGAACAATCAAAATTATAAGTTGCAAAATGTATGCATGTTCAAGGCTCTGTTAGGGGCAACCTGTCTGATGGACAGTCTCTATCTCATGCACAAGCACAAAAAACAACCTACACAAGCAGGGAAACATTTAGTCACTCTCATAAAGATAAATTTAACAACAGGATCCTCTTCATTGCTCCACATGGGTATCAGCATATCACACAACCACACAGCCCACATTCCAATCATGTCTTACCCCAATTGCGACCCCTCATGTTGCCCATGTCCTTCCTCATCCCTACTTCTGTCTTTGATCCACAGAGATCATTATCCCCATTCAGTTTTGTTTTAATAAACCCCTTTGGTTTTGCCAGCGTCTGCTCCCATCCCTTCACCTCAGTGTAGTGACAAAGGGATTATCGCTTATCCACTTATCTACCCATTAGACCTTTCCTCCCAAGGCAGCTCACTCAATGGTCATTTATGTAGGTGGAACAACTGTCGTTTAGTCTGATATTGGACCATTTTAATAATGCACTGTGCTGGTCTTGTTTATTTGTATGGGCCTACATTCGATTAGCTTGGACAGGCACAGCTAATTTCCATGAATGGCAATTTGATCCCGGATGAAAATACCAGACTACTTTGCAGACGGGAGCCACTACAATGCACGGAGCATTAAGCACCACGTCTGCCTCAGCAGATGTGCTCTGCTAAAAGCCGTTCTCGCTCTGAATGTTTCGTCCCCTCGCCTCAGTCCCACTGTTTTTGTTGCCACTTCCCCCCCCCCCATGCTGCTGACCTCCATCTGCAGGACATTTTTGTGGATGAGATGAGACGACCTGCAAAGTTCTGGCCTCAGCTATTTGCATGAAAAACCATCCAGGCAGGCCGGGGCAGGGGGAAATTTCATTCCCCACTATTTTGAAAAAGTGTGATGGCAGTTGATGCAGGGTGATCAGTGTGCTCCCCGAGTCTTTCTGGAGGGCGGGTAGAGGCCCAGGCACTGAGAGGAGCAGGAATTGCTTCCGTTTCAGAGGTGAAACCCAAGAAAGATCACAGCGGTAGAAACTAATTTCTAAGTGAGAAAGAAAATCTGACTCCTGGCCGGAGGTAACGGCCACAAACTATGTGTTGTCAGTATATACATGAATTTTTGAACACATTTACCCAATACACCTGCTCAACCTGCCTTTGGCATGAAAGCAGAGAATAATACATCTCCTCTAGTAAGCCCACACAGATGGCTTTCCATGTGTGATAGACAGGCAGCCTCAAGTGCAACAGGGTCCATTAGTACATTCAGAGGGTTTGTTATCCTGCTATAACATGTTTACTGAACATCATCTCATTTGATCCTTACTCCTTCATCCTCATTATGGGACAGCAGCTAGAATGTAGGCAGAAAGCAGGGACATATAATCTTAGAATACAATTGTGTGCTGTGGTATCCTTCAGGAAAAGTACTTAATTTGAGTCGTTCCAACATATAATTAGTAAATGTTGTGAACAGGATTTAGCTAGATAAAGTACACTGAAAAGCAATGTGGTGTGTTGTAGTGTTTATTGCGACTGGACCATACATGCATCCATCTTCTAAAAGCTTATCTGGTACAGGGCCTCAGGGAACCTGAATTCTGTCCCAGTAAGCATTGGGCACTGGGCATGGCCAGCTGATCAGCTAGCAGAATTCTGGCGGGTTCAAAGACAGTATGATTTTTACAAATTGCCTATAAAAAAATTTGCATTGATCTGGCTCCCATTCAGAAGGCCTCCAAACCAGGTATGGCAATTCCCAGACAGCGACATCCGCATGCAGGCAGAAGCGAAGCATTGGGCAAGATAAAAACGGCAGCCTAAATAAAAACGACGATAAAACACTGGGAGGAAGCCTAGGCGCTGAACTGCGGAGCCGTTTAAAAGTTACTTTCAAAGTTGTAAAGTATGTCTGATTGAATAAAAAGTGTTCACTGAATAAATACAGCTATTTTAGCTATTATCAGCCTCCCACTCTGACACCTAGGGAGGACCATTGAAGTAGAGCTGCTTCATGCTCCTCGTCAGGAACGTGATTGACGATCAGCCATTTCTGTCGCAGCGAAAAGGGCAAGGGCTGCACCAGAGGCCTCTATTGGTGTGGAAAAAGAAACGGTACTTTATTTAATGTGAGGAAGTGGAACGGAAAGATTTATTGCTGTCCAAATGGGCTCATTCATTGAGTCAGTTGCTGTCAATGCCAGCCTGTTGGGAGACAAATGACTCTGACATTACATCATTCTCTAAAAGAGTCATCCCTGTTCCTGCCAAATTGGTACTAGTGATAAAATAATTTTGTTTGAGGACTCCAATGATTCCTCTTACCTAGTAACATATTTCCCCTGTATTTGTTAGAATCCTGAATTTCATTAAAAAAAAACTTGGCCAATAAGGAATTAGTGAGTCATTCATTGATTATATTTGCAGTCTATTAGAATAGCAATGAAGGCTAGGGTATTTCAATGCTTTATGTTATTTCATAGGATGTGAGATTGTCTTATGGTAAGAGCTGTGAGACAGCTACATGGGGAAGTGGGCTATACAAAAATCAATGGAGGTGTCAGCTAGCCTTGTGTGTGTTGTGGTTACAGAATTTAGACTCTCGAGGTTGCTGGTTCAAGAGTGAGATGTATGCCTGAGAATAGCAATTAATCTAAATTGGTCTAGTAAAAATATAAGACTGTGTCAGTGCATGGAATATTCCAAAGACCTCACAAAAGCAGTAGTGGAGGGAAGCTAATTATCTGCTGATTTAAATGCTAATATGTGACTTAAGATGACTGTAAAGCAGGTTAAGCTAATGGAATTAGTGATGTAGGTAGAATTCACGTTGCTCAAGCTAACATCAGCATGGTTGCCCGAAAGTGCTAGTTAAAATTTCACAAAGAACAAGCTTTACATTACACATAACAGAAGTTACGCAGTATTAAAAGTCTTAATTGAAAAAACAGATGAGTGAAGGAAAATACCTATGAGTTAGGTTTGAGGTCAACCGCGCCGACTTGCTTAGCAATGCAATCCATGGATACTGGTGTCAGTGTTAAGACCCAATGCTCTAGTTGGGAACAATGATATTTTGTTCAGGACCCTGCATCTTTGGTATGGTGTGTGTTGGCTGCAAAATTAGCAGCGAAGGGGGAGAGCAACAATAGGCAGATACTGCTAGCGACTTATGGTGGGCATTTATTAACACATCTATGAAGACCATGGGTGAGAATGTCGAGTAGCACCAGCAGCATTTTTAAGCTGAGTTAGACTAGAAGTGAGCAGGGTTAAAGTAGAGGGACTTCAGCAGGAATTTAGAGGCCAGAAGTGCTATGCCTGAAGGCATTACTGCCAGCACTCTGTTTGTTTGCTAGTTTTTTATTGCACGTATAATGAAGCAATTGCTACCCTGTCATCTTGGACTATGCTTGGCACTGTAAACAAAAATCTCCATTAAACAGGGGTTTTCAACCTGCAAGTTACTTATAAATGAGGAGGAGGATTTATAAGGCCCACCACAAAATGAATGGCCAAAGATAAACAGGGGACACATATTTGTATTAGCCTCATCTGGTTCCTGATGCAAAATCATAACGTAGAGACAGAAGACCTGCTTACAACATTATGCTCAGATAGGGTATGTGTTCCTTGTAAGCGAAAGTAACGGAAGAGGTGGCTTTCTTTGTCTGGAAAAGGATGATTTAATGAGCTTGAAACTGAAGTACACTGCCGCTGTGCTCTGAACGGTCCATTGACTCTCCTCACCTCCTCAGAGGAACAGGGATTTGGTATGGATGCTCAGATGATGCTCTTCAAAGAGATACAGGGTCTGGGTCATAATACATTGTTTCTTTTATAAGCGCTGTCCAGAGAATGAAGAGAAGGCCATTACTTAATTTGTTGTGCTTGTTGTTATTGTTATATACTCTATACTATGTACTATTGCTACAGTCTGAGGTTTGATTTCCTTAGCTGTTTTTGGATCTGGCTGCTTTTGGTTCTCTTTTGTAGGTAACTTGTATATTGTAGCGCTTGGCAGACCCAGGCGTCACAGTGGCAAGAATGAAAGAAGGCTGCTTCATTCGAACAGGAGCACTCTTTTGTTTCAAGCCTTTAAAAGGACCGAACACAACCATCGAACACCAACTCACCAACACTCCCAACAGTCTGCCCACCGTACTGGCTGTCCCCATAATACACGGTGGACACACACACATGACAGTAAACACTATACAATACACTGTGATACAGCATAATAACAACACACTAGACTCTAAATATACAAAACTATTATTACATAATTTTCACTTCTGGCGCCAGTCCAACATGCCACCACACTGTCCAGTGGTCACTCCTAGTGCTATGATATAAATAGATATTGTGAGATAGATATTGTGTCCACTTTGAGTATCTGGGAAAGTACAGACTGCTTTGCTCAGCATCATGACCATAGCAGAAAGATGAGTGCTGGTGCCTATTTAAACACACCTGCCTCATACTGAAATGGATTGCGGGGAAGAGCTATGGTTATTAAAACTCCCTCTAGACCTGGGGTGGCCAGCCTTATCCGCGAAAGGGCCAGTGTGTATGCAGGTTTTTGGGATAACCTTTAGGTCAGCTGCTCAAACCCAGGTGTGACAACTCTTCGGTCAATCAGTCCTCTAATTAGTAATCTAATAAGGGAGCTGCAGTGAAAACAGTGGCCCTATCTGGATAAGACTGCCCATCCCTGTTCTAGATTGATTCCCACTGATGCCCTTTAGAGGCATTAGAGACACAATCTCATCATGCAGCCATCATTCAACATGTGTGTAAATGCAAACTGATTCATCAATCTAAGGCCCAAAGCTGGAATTAGGTACAAATGGGTGCTATCTTCAGACAAAGTAGGTTGGTCAGGTCTGAACATTGTAATATCTGGCAGACTGAGGCATCATGGTGGTGGCAAGGGACAATGAGACTTAGTTTTAAGAAGGAGTGGGAGTACCTTTTTATTAAACCCTTCAAAGGAGTAACACAAGCTCCAAACAACCAAAAGGAGCAGAGAACAGCATGGAGGTCAGATGTCAGACAGTAAGGCACAGACACAGTGGGTAATTTACATAATGGCTGAAGTCAGCAAGGATCAGACAGGATTCGCTCATGACATGACAGGCAAGGCCACACACAACATTTGGAAACACAACAAGTATTTACAATAACACAAACAAGGGGCTATTTACACATTTTCCCAACATGCTTTGTGCTGTTTCCAGGCTCCGCTATGTGGAGCTATCTGGCCAGCACAACAATGTTTTAAAAAACACTTCTTAAGCCAAAGGAGCTGCTAATAGCTACTCCCTGGAAGTAAACAAAATGGTGAATAACACGAGTCATCAGGTTAATGTCAGACGATCTCTGTTCCCATTCTGCAGATTCAACCAACCATGGATCAAAAATATTCCGAAAAAAATCTATTAAGTTCCAAAAAAACGAAACTTGAACTTGCTGCATGCCGGGCAGTGCGCTGAATGCACGCAAATGAAGCGATGTGAAAGCGTATCCTGCTGTAGCCACCCACCGTATCGTAAACAGGATGTTTGCATCTGTACTGAATATGTACAGACTTTTTTTCTCTTGCCATTATTCCCTAAACAATTCCGTTTAACCACTGTTTATATAGCATTTCCATTGTATTCAGTATTATAAATTATCTGGAGAAGATTTACAGTATTAGGGAGGATGAGCTCAGGTTATGTAGAAATACTACGCCATTTTATATATGTATTTTGATATCAGTCGGGGGTCCTGGAACTAATCCCCTGTGGATGCCGAGTAATGACTTTATTTCTTGTTCAGTATATAAACAAATTAATCTCCATTGATAATGACTATTCTGTTTACTTCGGTGATTTTAAGATAGGGCTTTTGGGTGGTATGGGCAGGAACACATCAGGATGGACCAGGTAGGAAGCACAGAACCAGACTTCTTCACAGGGCAGGATCTAAGAGCCACAGGTAGGCTGCTTGTTCATTGACTGGGCCTTTCCTGGAGATGCAGGCCAGAGAGAAAACCAGAGGTGGATAGTTCAGGTCCAGTAAGTAAAAATCCGGATCAAAATTTTGTTTCAACCAACACTCTCTGACTGTGACTCTTTATACAGTACACACCTGGCTGGTTGAAATAAAATCTTGGTCTGGATGTTTTGGTCTGGAATTAATCACTTCTGGAGAAACAAGGTTGTACTGTACATCTTCTGTCATAAATTATCAGGAATGACAGCTCTGGTTACTACAATGCCCTTACCTGTGACATCAGTAGCCATAGAATATTGCCTTCTCATCTGAAAGAAAAAATCGGAGGAACTCGCGTACACTTGCACAAGACATCCTGTTTCCAGTGACATGGTGGATGAATCCATCTGGACTGCATCAGGAAAGGTGTCTGGCCAGCTATGCAGCTTTCAGTGATGGATACTGGAGTAATTTAGTTATGGTGACAGAGCTGTTTTGACTTGGGGCACAAACAGTGCTGTCACATACAGCTGCAGTTGTCTGAATGGCTCAGGAGGAAGGGCTGCATTTATAAGGAGATATCAGGCATTGCTGTTGGACATCTGCATTCAGATGCAGAAGGAGAGGCAAGTTCTCCAAGTTGTGAAAAACAAGTAATCTATTCAGGGATGGAGATCACATGACTTGGCTGCCCTCTAGTGAAGGAAGCATACAGTTCCTGAGAAACTCAGCAAATGTAACCACACCTGTATAAGTGATTAAATAAAGAAGATTTATAAGATTTATATGTGTAATGCACATAATGAAAGTGAGAAACTGTTTGCAGTGCAAAGTGCAAACTGTTTGCTGGTTGCATGTGTGTATGTGTGTACAAGTCTTTATGTTATACCACAAGTTGGTAGCGAAGTCATCACAGAGACTACAGCCTGCTGTTACTCACTTACCCAATAACAGAGGACAGTACTGATTGTCATTTCAGCTGAAGTTTTTCCCCCAGTGTTAATGGCCAAACAATACAATTTGCACCACAAATTATAATGTACAATATAATAAAATACAGTACAGTATAATGAAGGGTACAGCAACCAAATGTAATATGCTAAGTTTGGTGTGTGTGTGTGCGTGTGTTTGTTTGTCTTGTCTCTCATAATGATTCTATGTCCATGGACATCTCATCTTCATATGAAGAAACCCTGGTCCTGATGAAGACTCCACGCTGCTCTCTACCTAACCTTTCAGAGTCACCTCTGAGGCGCCGGAGATGCACACTACCTTCTCAGACCAAGTGGAGCAAGAAGCTCCTGTCCTGGAGCTATGCTAGATGATAGGGGATGATGATTTTGCTGTTGGTATTGTTGTTAACAACAAGGAAATCCCAGTGATCCAATGAAGAGCCTTGGTCACAGGGGTTTCGTCATGCAGCACTCGGGCTAGGGCTTTCCTGCAGTGGAATCTGTTTATTCTACACGAATACATTTTCTTTCTAGCTCGTCTAGGAAGGCAGTCGATAAAATCATTTCTGTGCCAGCTAATCTGTGAGGTTGTGAATATCTAGTGGTTGGACTCAGTTAAGAAAAAAGAGTAGCTTTTTACTCATTTGAAAAATAGATAAATGTATCTGGGCAAGAGGGAAAAAATTAAAGCACAAGCCATTCACAGTGGTCAAAAAGTAATTTGGTGCTATAGCGACTTACATGCCTTTTTTGCTAAGAATCGTATAATCTCCAGTAGAATCGGTGTGTCAACAAGAAATGCACTAATCTGGCCTGGTGCTGGATTTTTCATTAGATGTGTGAAGTCATATATTTTTTGTGTCTCATGAAGGGGCAGGGAGCTGATCATTTCTGCACTTTTGCCAAAAAAGCGAATTTGTCGTTCATAACCTATTTTTAGCGGCTTTGAGGTACACACCAGATTAACGGAATAATATCATGTCAACCTCATCCTCCTGAAAAGGCTGCCAGGGACTTCTATTTAAAAGTGATGATGTATTTCCTTTACTGAAGGTCAATGCAGCCTGGTTTAGAGGCTTAAATTAAAAAGTTGCTTCAGCAGATATCATCTGGACTTCTCTTTAAGAGTTGGTTTTGTATTGATTCAGCACCTAAGGCCTAAAAGTCCTTTAACCGTAATACAAATGAAGACTATGTAACTCTAACAATAGTCACTCAAAAATCCCAATATGTTAGGCCTGAGCAAGCATCAGCAGAGGAGGATGGGATACGGTTCAATGAGGCAGACATGGATCAGTGAAATCAGTGATTTTGAGAGTGTTGTGTTGGCTCCTTTTGGGGTTGTGTTGGGGTCGTATTTGGGTCAGACGACTTTACGTGTGCGCGTGTATGTGCGATTGTGTGAGAATGTGCGCGTGTATACGTGCGACCGTGCAGGATCGTGTGTGTCGTGCGCATGTATGTGCGACCGTGCATGTCCGATCGTGTGTGCGCGACCATGCATGCCTGGTCGTGTGTGTGGGTGCGCATGTATGTGCGATCGTGCATGTCCGATCGTGTGTGCGGGTGCGCGTGTTTGTGCGATCGTGTGAGCGGGTGCGCGTGTATGTGCAACCGTGCATGTGCGATCGTGTGAGCGTGTATGTGCGATCGTGTGAGCGGTTATGTGTGTATGTGCGACTGTTTGAGCATATGCATGCGCACTCGCCGCTCCTGGCGGGCTACTCCGTCACAGCGCAGTGTCTTCACTCTGACCTTATGTCAAAGTAAAGTTTATTTATGCAACACATTTACATACAGCTTAAACTGACTAAGTCTATATAAAAACATTAAACTGAAATAAGACTAAAACACACACTCAAACATAATTTTTCACATTTTTGTAATGTGATCAAGCGCTCCTACACTTTTGACGAACCGTTTTCTCCGCCTCTGTCATGTTTCATTTGCTTAATCTTATCTGGAAAATACCGCCTCCGCTCTTACTTCGCCACGCCTTTGGCAGCGCTCAGTTCAGCTCCGTCAGCAGGTGAAGTTAATGACACAACGAATCCATTATGAAATTCGTTGCCAACGCTTTTAGTAATCGATTTTAATCGATTCATTGTTGAAAAGACTTTTTTTTAAAAAGACTATGGTCTTTTCAAAAATTACACGCATCCTAATTTTTCCAGAGTTCAATGCGTTCTTGGGTCAGCAAGGGAGGGGTTTGTGTTCTTTAACCAAGTGCAGTCTTCATTTTATGACATCAAAATAGCACCACATTATTAAAACGAGTGCTTTCTGTGCACGGATTGGTAAAGTGCACAAATTATTGTGTATGCCTTTTGTAATGAGATGTCACAGATATAAAACACAGGAACATGTTTTCCTGCAAAGGCTGTAAGGAGCAATGTAAGGGTGCATTTTAAGAACATAAGAACATAAGAACTATACAAACGAGAGGAGACCATTCGGCCCATCAAGCTCGCTTGGGGAGATAATGTGCAACTAACTAATAATAACGAATAACTAATAATAATGATAACAATAATAAACTTGGGGTTATGGACCTTGCTCAAGGGCGCACATGTGGTTATTGTGCCAAGACAAGGCCCAAATTTGTGATCTTTCAATTACAGGCACAGAGGTGAGCCACACACTGCCTCAGCCTTGATGGCTGGAAGCCTTTAGTTTGCAAATGAGATTTCAAAGATATGGACCAGGCCCCTGTCTGCCAGCTCTACAGAGAACAAAGCCTTCTCACACTGATACGAAACTAACGCTGATAGTGAGTGCAGCACTTAGTAGTACTGCCTGTCAGCCAATCACTGGATTTTTGGAATTCGGGTTTGGTTGCAGTCTGTCAGATCCTTGATGTTGGATTCCCTTTCGCCACAAGATCTTAGTGTGGCTGTAAGAAGTGTCTGGATGCCGCAGCTAAGAATTCTAAGGGAACCTGGTAAAGTTTTGTGAAGTGGAGTGTTTTATATATAAATATATATATGTGTGTGTGTGTGTTATAATTCAATTCAATTCAATTCAATTTATTTTTATATAGCGCCCTTCACAACAGGGTTATCCCAGACCGCTTTACATGAGTGAAAAATACATTGATGTACATTGATCAAATACACAGAATTAAAGCAGACAAAACAGAGAGAAA
>JAODKN010000041.1:7701049-7716192 GCA_026774425.1 Petrocephalus zakoni
CCCCCACCCCACCCCGACCCGGTGGCCTTCCCCCTTCCACTGCAAGACACCCGGGGGGAAAAACCAGCAGGGGGGGGAAAAAAAAAAAATCAGTAAAAATATTTAAGAAATGATGTTGTTCCACAACGCAAGAAAAGTGAAATTCACAGGTGTGTGAAGATTTCAGATTATACAGCAGGACAGGAGATTCTTACTGGTCCAGTTTCCGCTGCGGTTGAAGGGGTTCCTTTCAAAATTTGACCTATAAAATTCAATAAGCACATTATTTTGAGAACACCAATTCCTCACATACCCAGACCACATATAAGAGTAACACATAGCTCAGGGAGAGAATCCATAGAGCTAAATATCTTGGATAAACTCATATTGGATGGTGAGGAGAGAAGACCTTGCCTTTACTGGATGTCCGCTGCAGGCAAAGTGCTTTGCGTCTCTTCTCATAGACCTCACACCGCAGCTTAATCTCGACAACCTGAAGGAGGAGGATTGGTAGGTAAATGAAATGCATTTCAAATTTTAGACCACCTCAGCAGCTTGGAGAGAGGTACCGACCTTGAGTTATGTTGCCAGTTCATTTGTTCAATAAGATAACATATGATATACCCTGTTTTAGCTTGCACCCATAATTGCTGAAGAGCTATGTTGCATGTTAACTATATTCCAAAACATGGATTAAAACTATAATCAGAATAAGATAGTTAAGAAAGAAAAATGCTTGATCAATAATGCGTAATATTCTGTTCGATAATTCAATGTATTGGTTCAAAAAACAAATACCTCAAAAAAATGCATTGTTTATATTACTTCTTAAAAATGTGATGAACAAATAAAACTAAGCTAAAATTTCTAATTTTTCATTGACATGACCAAATCAATGAGGAATATCACTGAGTAATCTACATAAAGTTTTTGCATCATTGCATAATGACATCATGCAATGATCCCATCCTGAGCTTATTTAGCAACAAATCGACCTCTTTCTACCAATTTTTCTGACAATTGAAAATTCGCTGGCAACACTACTTTGGGCTTGTTTTTCCGTAAAATCACTAAAGGACAATGGCAATGATTTATAGACGATTGTGTGCAGTGTTGCCTCTTGGTGTCTGAGGTCCCCTTCAGACTATTCTCAAAATATATTTAAATCAATATATCTACATTGAAGTCATAACTAAAATATTATGGTTTCATTCTCAAAATCAATTAGAATACTTTATCAACGCTCTAACACACCACTGCAGAGCTAAAAATAGAGACATATAATTTTTATGATTCAACCTGACTCAAATGCTAATTAAGACAAAATTATGCCCAACTTGCTTTACATGCTTAAAATTTTAACTGACCCATCCACATATTACCCGAATATCATTACAATAATTCCGTCTTCGACTGCTAACCATGGACCACACAGGTTTGAATTCCGTGAACGAGAATCCTGCAGGCAGCCCTGCCTCCACCTGCCTTATCTGACTGGGTCTTTAGGGGAGGGGCTCACCTGCTCAATGTTGGACCAGAAAAACTCCACCTCACGGGCGATGGTGCCAGCTATATGCCGCAGGTGCATCTCCTCCTCCCTCTTGGCCTGCTCCTGGTCTTGTTTCTGCTGGTCATGGTAACGGGCACAGGTGCGCACCAGCTGTGGGGGGGGGTTAGCCACAGTAGTTGCATGAGCAGCAAAGTCCCTGACCAATAACCTGTCCTGCATGCCAGTGACAGGCCAGCCAATAGTTTACTGTCAATGAGAAATAAAATCTGAGGTTGGGGGGCAAAGGTGGGTTTTTGAAGCTATGGCCAGAAAAAATTATTCTGGAAAGCCCCTGGGCCAAGGAATCCCAGCTGTACCTTTTTGGCAGCTGCCATCTTCCAGCGCCTCTCCTGGGCAAAGTCGGCAGCCATCCACTGCATCTCCTGCAACAGGTAGTCCCAGTGGGCCTTGGGCCGAGGAGCCTCCAGTAGCTTGGGCAGCCGGCTGGCCGTCCACTGGCCCTCCTTACGCAGCTCAGAGATGCGCTGGTGCACCTGGCTCTCCTGGAAGCAACAAGACTGTTACCATTCTGACAAAGCACATCTTTTTACTGACTTTCTTTCATACACACGCAAACAGGCACAGCTCACTAGTTTAGCCTGCTCAGCCTGCTTGTCCAGGGAACTCTCCTGAGTTGGCTGCCCACTTGAGGACTGTCCAGGAACAGATGCCTGGAGTGCAGATATGGGGCTCAGGCCAACCATCTTGGATTGGGCAGCAGGGGCAGAGGCAGAAGGGCGGCCTGGGCCGGCAGCGAGGGGGGATGTGTGTGTAGCAGGGACGCTCAGTGGGGTGGGAGCTGCGGTCGAAGCTGGGAGGGCGTTGGCCACAAGCCTCTGACAAGAAGGCTGGGAGGCTTCGGTTCCAGGACGTACCAAGGCTACAGTCTGGCATCGGGGAAACAAAATTATTTACTTAACCAGGTTAGTCGCATAGTAATTTAAAATCTGTCATAAAAAGAGGGCAGGCCAAGAGGTAGTGATTAAAAAATTCAGACAACAGAAAACATCTTCTAATAAGGTAAACATTTCAATATCATATTGAGATGACAAAAAAAAAAAAACATACAATGAAAGTCACAACCTTTAACTTTACCAAACAATTCTTAAATATCTCATAAAAGGATAAGTTTAGAAAATTCTGCATTCAGAACAAACCGACGACCAAGCTGAGAATACACTCTATTAAGAGCATTTTTTAGATACTCAAAAACCTCATTAAGTATAGCTGAAATGTAGCTAAACTGATAACACCTGAGATGATAGGTCATTTTTGGCAGGCCAGAAATACATTGGTAAGAACTGACAAACCAGCCACTGTATCATGAGGAAAGCCGATGTTGAACTGAAAAGTGAAAGTGATTGTCATCACTGACACACCACAATGAGATGTGGCCTCTACATTTAACCCATATGTGACATTGTGACACAGCAGTGAGCAGCTATTTCAGCGCCCGGGGACCAGTGCACAGGGGTGGTACCACAGAGTACCTCAGAGGTACCTTGTCGGGGAATCAATCAGCAACCTAAACCCACGACATTTGCCAGTTTACCTAGAGATTCTGCTTCAGTTTGAGAACTTTTTTGATACTGGTCAAAAACTGGTCAGGCATAAACCCACCGAGTGCTAAAATAAACCAAATAAACCAAAATATCACTAATCTAAACCAATTATAGTGTACATGAGAGGCAGCGCGTGGCGGCTGTCCCCATCCCCAAAAGGTCACCAGTTCAGATCCCAGAGTTGGCAGTCATTTCACAGGACGTTTGAGCAAAACCCTTAACCCTCCATTGATCCAGGGACAGGGTGACCCTGCATTGTCAAAAACACACTGCTTTGGATAAAGGCATCTAAATAAATTACAATGCATTTTGGTATATGGAACGCTGCCAAGAAGCTTTTTAAAAAGGGCCTACTTAGTTAAGGGCGCTTTAAAACCACTAAAGTGAATGTAGGCATATTCTGCATCTCTAACGTCAATTTCTAATAGGCTTGTACAGGTGTCTTGTACAGGAATGTCTAAGTGTGTCCAACATGTTCGGTTCGGCTGCAGTTTCACACAGACTCACTGCCTGGCTGGGCTGCAACAGAGGCTGGGGCGGCTGCTGCATCGGCTGGGCCTGGATCTGGATGTGGAGACCCGGCTGCATTTGCTGCTGGAGCTGAGACTGCAGCTGCGTGTGTGGGTTCACCTGGGCCAAGAGCGGGCCACTAATGGCTGCCTTCACGGCGGGCTGGGCCTGCGGCTCGGCCAGTGCGAGCGGGAGGCTCGCCATGGGCAGGGTGTTGGGCGGCAGGCGGCCAGGCAGCTGTGGCGGCGGTGTGTGGAGGCTGGCCGCGTTCTGCACCGGCGGGCCCTTAGATGGGTCATACTGCTGCTGACTCTGGCTCTGCCCAGCCATCTGCACTGCCTGTGGAGTAGGGGGCATGCCACCTAGGAGAGAGGGAACCGGGAACGACAGAGAAGTGGGGGAGAAGGAGACAATGAAATCACACCGCAGATGACTATTGTTTTTCCCCATGCAGTGGAGATGGGCGTTTCCTCTTCTGGACCCAAAGCCTGTTTAAAAGAAAAAGTTTGGAGGGTGTACACCAGGCCTCTGCCTCTTACCCAGCGAATCAGATGCGAACAACCATGCGGACGGGAGAAGCAAAAAGAGCACCAGGGGGTTAAGAGTCTGGTGCTACTACGCTAAGGCACTGTTAGTCAAGTCAATGCCATCCTCCGAATAAAGAGCGGTGTCCCACATCAGGACATTTCCTGCATTCTCACTGGCTCTCACTGAATGACACCATTGGTTAAATAGTAATTCTAGCCTATCAGCTACTGTCTGGAACAGAACTGCTGAAGTAAAGCTAAAATTCATGAATATTATACGTAAACATACAATTAACTCACCCTAAGCACTGTGCCTTCCCATTAAAATAACACTGATTGCTGCACAAGGTGAAGTTTCATGGACATTGTCTTGTAGGAAATGACTGTTATATAAGGAATGAAATGAACTACAATAAACTACAATCTATGCCGACTAAAATTAAAGCATAATCATTAAAAATAAAGAACAACCATTAAGAAAAACAATTTTAAAAAAGTTAATATGCAGTTAAGGCCAAGTAATCATGCACAAATAATTTAAATCAGCAGGACAGAAAAAATAAAAATCTTACAGAAAAGGAGAAAGGAAGGAGGACAGTCAGCACAGGAAAAGATGTTTAGCATGCATGTAGTACTACCATTCTGGCAGGAAAACTGCATTTAAATCTGTTGTTTTGTGGAAACACAAAAACAGATTTTTGCAAAGCAAATGATGTACAAGCAGACATGGGTTCTATTGGACAGGCCTGTGCAGAGCTGTGGAGACTCAGAAGCCCCTCCCCCTTAGCACACTGATTGGATGCTCTGTCCACCAATATGCAAGCTTTCTGCCAGGCCTGAACAGTACAATGAGCGTGAGAGCAATGCCGACAGACCGAACCGCCCTACCCCCTGCCCATAACATGGCCGAGGAAGGAGAAACCAAGTCAGAACGGAAGGCGATGGGAACACGAGGATGGCGACAACCAACTGAAAGATGAACACGGCACAGGGGAACGACATGAGCCGCTAGGTGACAAAGGACCCGGACGTGCCAAGAATCCCGGACGACACGATGAGTTGGATGTGGACAAGTGGAAATGGAGGGAGGAGCTTTGGGGTCAAGGTGGAGGCGGAAAAATGAGGACATACATAAACCCACAGAGTGGCCAAATGAATCTCGTTTCAAAAATATTTTTGCTGGCCAGCTCTTCCCACTCCACTCTGAATTTGCAGGAAGTCCGTCCAAACAAGAAGAACATGAGTAACCATGTGAAATAAAACACAAAATGTAATGAAGAGCCAGTGAAGTGGATGGTCAGTAAAACACAAAAGGAGACAGAACATGACATCTTCACTTGTGGAGGGGGAGAGGGGGTGCTATCCCTTGTCTTCTGACTTGATTGTCTTCTCTTTGTTTTTATTTTGCTCTTGCCAGGACAGAGGTACACTATCACTATGTCAGAAGTCATGGGGTCTGAAGCTCTGCACTTCCTCCGAGTAGCAGAGTGGGCGATGTTAGAGCTGCCCCAGGATGGGGTGGTGAAATCCGCCATATTGCCATGGGTTGGCGAAGGGGAAAACAGCGTTCTGTATGCCTGATTTGTTTGGAGGGTTGAGCTACTTCCAGCTGCACTGAACTGAACACAGACCTGGCTCTTAACAGCACTCCTACCTTGGGCTGTCGGCATTAGCTGCTGTAGCGGAACCCCGGGTGATCCTAAAGGAGTTACGCCATGGTGCTGGAATATGATCCCATGGCGACCAACGTCAATCCGGGGCCTCTTAGCCTGGTCTGGGATTTAAAACACACAATACCCTCATAACGCAAAGCAGTGGGCACGCAGCAAGGACTCGGAGTCTATGCGGAGCTCCCTCCCGGCGACGTTGAGACAAAGCGCGAGAAGACAGTGCTGGGTTTTTAAAAGCAGAAGCAGGTCAGAGGAAGACAAAAAAGAAAAAGGGGGAAAAAGACAAGAAAGCCAGAAAAAGGAACTTTAAAAAAAAAAAACAAATAAATGAATAAATAAATAAATAAAAAGATGCTAAACACTCCCATATCGCCCTACCTGCATGTGCCAATGCCTGCTGCCTTTTGAAGGCCTCAATGTCAACCGGGTTTGCAATGCCAGTGGCCGTCGCTCCCTGATGCACCTGAAAGAATGAGCCACACGTGGCGTCACCCTGCGATGCCTGCTCTTTCCTACTATCCACAAGCCGTAGCTACCCAGCCACAATGGCAGCAGTCCAGAGGTGCGTTAAGTCTCCTCCATAAAAGTGGCCGCTAGGGGCGGGACAGCTCCGTGTCCTCACCTGGAACTGCTGCTGAGCAGAGAAGGCTGCTGACACGTTGGGAGGCAGCTGCGTCGCTATAGCAACTGGAGTACCCGTCTGGCCATCTTTCCCTGTCACCACCTTCACCTGGGGGGTAGTGACAAAGTGACCCAATCACATTTAGCACCATCCCACAGGATACAAGACTACAAGGCGACCCAACTCAAAGAAGACTTAAAACCCAACAACCTCGTCATTGATAACCTCGGACTGCTCCTCTTCATCATCCTCATCCTCTAGGTCCAGGTCGTTCTGTCGCAGGTATGTGAAGAGTGGCACGCAGGGCTTCTTCTTGAAGGACAGATAGTCCATCATGTTTCCCTGGAGGTGTTGCAGGAAGAAGAGCTCTATCAGGTACTCCTTGAACACCTCTCGTAGGGCTTCCATCTTCTTGCTGTGGTGTTCAAGGAACTGCCTTCTCAGTTGGGCCACCTCCGGGGTGGCCGGTGCGATCTCCTCCAGTTTCCGGGGCTGCTTCTTGACCGAGCCTACAGCTGCCCCAGCAGGGGGGAGAGGCGGGTTCGGGACCCCCTCAGGGGGATTGGAGAGGGAAGGGCTGGAGGGCGGCACGGTGGATGTCAGACCGAAGGTGGACGTCGCTGCTGCCCCTGCCGTGATTGGCCCCACACCAGCCATCATACCCTGGGTGGGCTTCTCAAACACCACAGGGCGTGCCAGCTGGCCCTGAATGATGCTGCTGATATGAGGTGGCAAATTGGAGGTGGTGATATGACCAGGGCTGCCCAAGGTAGGCAGGGCGGCCCCACTGGCCACTGGGCTTTGTGGACCCAGATGGTGGATGGTGCCGCCAGTCTGAGAGTGCGGCTGGGAGAGCCGGCGCTCACGCACTGTACCGGGGGCACCGGGCGAGGCCATGGTCACCTGGCTAGCCGTAGCAGGGGCCAGTTGGGCCAATCCACTGCCATCCTGATACACAAAGTGCCCGGCAGCACCAACAGAGGGGCTGCTCAGACCAATCTGGCGCACGAGTACACCAGTCTCCACATAACGGGTGGGACTCTGGCCGCGCACGCCTAGTCCCGTGGTGGCGGCTGCGCTGGGCCGCTGGACACCTTGCAGTGCTGCGGGGCTATGCTGAGTGGGGCTCTGCGGCTGCACGGGCTGCGGCAGCGGCGAGGCCACCTGGATGTAGGAAGAGGATGTGGGATCATAGCGCCACTGTGCAGAATGCTGGAATCCCGGGGAAGCGGGGTTCTGCAGAGGCAGTGGGGTGAGGGTGATCTGCTGGCTGACGTTCTGCAGCGTGATGTTCATGTTCGGGCCTGTCACGGGGCTCCGACTCATGATAATCTGGTAGTTGGGTGACTGAGGTGCTGAGGGGCTGGCGGCAGCAGCGAACGACGCTGCCGGCGACTGGGGCAGGTTGGCCGGGCCGGGCTGCGCTGGTGGCTGTACCGCAGCAGGCTGCTCCTCTGCCTCAGAGCCCGTGAACGACTTAGAACGCTGAAGCTGCCGCTGCACGTTCTGAGTCCCACTCCCATGGTGCATTGCGGAATGAGAAGAATCAGACAGTCACCTGTGGGGAAGAGGAAGGGGTGTCACAATGCATGCCAGGTCATTACAGAGCACCAAACAATAATGCCCAGGTATGTTTATTAATGCCCATTGAGAAACTGGGAGGTTTCCGGTATACCGTCCTCCTCCCTGAAGGATGGAGAGACACATTTATACAGATATGATCAAGTTTCATAAATTAACAGGCACAACCAGCCAGCATTAAGTACACCATTAACCGCTCATCCAATCCTAGCTACTAAACCAATATGCCAGCCATTGCCCAACCAACCCTCAATCAACATCACAAGGCTGGGCACAGTGGGGACACAGTGTCAGCCCATCAGCGGCCACATGCAGATATATGACAAGAAATTTATATTAGAAGTATCAGTCAGAAAAAAAGCATTTCAGGACTCCAATTATTTTTTATGTTTATATTATTGCTTTTCAAGCACATGGCTGTTTCACTTAAAATAAAAAAATATTATACACACATAAATACAGACACACTAAAAAATCTCCTTTTCAGACACAAAAGTACAACCTTCAGTACTTAAGCACAATTCTCTATAGGAGTAATGCAGACATATTCCCAAATTATAAAATAACGAGAACTCAACCATTTTAACTATTGCAGATGCGTTTTAAAATGTTGTTTAACCACCAGGAACAGTTAACCAAAAATTACCATTAATGGTAATTACCATCTCCTTATAGATATCCATCATACTTAAATGTGGTGACACTCGGTTTAACACATTTAAACAATACGAAGTTGGTGATCAAGTGGCAGGCTTCATGTTATCATGCATTCGGTAGCATCATATCAAGCCAAATAAAGAAACAGCTGGTTTAGAATACACGGCAATATAGTCGTTATGGGTAACATTGTTTAACGAATACAACTGCAAATTCGTGCGTGGGCCGAAAGCCTGGCATCACCAAGAAAACAAATCAGGCACAACAAAAACAAACCGGCATGGAAACAGACGCGCAGCATCAGCCGGGAAACCCGGGCAGCAGAGTCCGGAGTGACACTACTCGCTTACTGTTGACATGTCACTCGCAGTTACTGCTGAGGAGACCATTGATACGCTTTAGACATTTTGACGAGCTGTTGCAAGTCACTCAGTATCTACAGTTTGTGTTTTAAACCCAACAACTTCATTCACCAACTTCCTAAAGAACAGAATCGCTAATTTGATAAGGATCCACCATGAAAATTATAACGAATTTTAACGCGTGTGTCATCATGTTTCATCCTTCGACATCACAATAAATGTGACACGGGCAGCTCGGGCCGCTCCTGTCACAGCTAACCCGCTAACCGGGTAGCTAACACGGCTAACGACCAGCGCGGGGTAGGCCTCACCTATCGTAACACACCCACCACAGCTCTTTAAAGACACCTAAAGCCACACAGGCAAACTGAGCTGCTTCAAAATCGTAAGAGTAATTTGCATCGCCTCATAAATGATTAAGTCGGGGCCGTTCTTCCGCCACGACAGGAAAATAAACCGCAAAACCAACAGGCATAATGCTGCATCCATCATTACCAACGCCGAAACTCCGTAGCATCGGGCTTACGCTTACCCACAACAAACGAAGCCGCTGCCACAGTTGCATGCACCAACAAGGCTTCTTTAACCCTCCAGTAACAAACTATAGTAAGCTGTAACACAACTACAACGACGAGAAACGTGGTAATTCGTTATCTACAGACAATGCACGCGAGGCACTCCATTTGAAAACATGGCGGCGCCTCCGCTTTTTTGTCTGCTGCTCTTAGGGAACCGGAAGTACTTCCCCTTGCGTTCCTGCCGACAAAACTGACATAAGTGAGGACTAATCACATTGAGGAATCCTTTAAGCTCCTCCAATGGCAGTAAACTATGCGAGCGAAATATTTTTTGGGGGTATAGGCTCCTCTGTTTGAACACAGGTAACTGGTACAGAATACCTAATGCATGCATAATTTAACACATGCTAAACTATGCGTATATTAGACAATGGATAAACAATTTAAAGCAATGTTTAATACACCAAACAATACTAATATATTAATATAAAAACAACGTACCGTTAATTATATCTTTTAGATTCTAGAGGATTTAGAGTATGTAGTATATTTGCTCCTTGTGCACAGCTAACCACATCCCTGATGCAACGCGGTCTTTCAACTTACCACGATTATCGGTGAATCGGTTCATCAGTCAGGTGTAAAACATTGTAACAATGAAACAAATACGCTTGCAATGAGAAAAAAACTTTGGGGTTGTCATTCAATTATGTGTACTCTCCCAGCAAGCATTAAAAAATCCAATTTGGTACACATTTGGTACGGAAGGCTAGACGAAAGAGAAACGGCACATATGCACCCTATTCCGTTTACTCCGCACTAAAATGGTGCGTTTATCAACATTTATTATATACGTATATACTGCCAAGGTAAAAAAAAAAATTACATATACCATGTTTATGGAATAATGGCATGTACATTTAATATGGTAAATGAACCCTGATAGATATTTTTTTTTAAAAAAAAGTAATGGGCATTTGGTTTCCATACAAATTTTATAGCTGTAGCATCCTGAGGTTTGAATGCCTCATACCCACCATGTGTACCCACAGTACATCTTGCATAAAAAAAAACAATTTACAATAAAAACAATTCTACAAAAGCACCATAAAGACAGTTCAAGAAACCATTCATTCAAACTCAACTATACAAGAACGAACCGAACTGCTGAAAATTATTTCAATATGGGAATAAAGACTAACTGAATATGACACAAACATTTTAAATGAAAAATAGTGACCAAAAACCCTGGGCATTGGTTTTTTAAAGTATACGCGTGAGTATAAATATAGGTCTCTATATACCCACATTTTTATATCCAACATTTTAAAAATATTTCAGCAAGGAATAAAGAAATTGTACACCTTCATAAAATATCACAAAACGGTACTCCTTGTTAGTCTTCAGTGATATGTAACATATTGAATGGCAAAAGGACTTCAGCAGTAGAGCCATGTCTAACCTAAATAAAAAGGCACAGATTTTTTTTTTTTTTTAAAGAGGGGAAAAAAAAATACACTGGCACTCAGTGCTTTCAGAGTTCTATAAGATACAGTGCCCTTGGCGTCCATGAAGAATTAATCAGATCCATGTCCATCGTCGTCGTCATCCTCCTTGGAAAATAAATGACAAGACAATCAGACATGAAGATTTCAGTTATGCGTTTACCAATAGAAGAGGAAGCCTGACCAATGTAATTTACATTATATTTTAGTTAGAGATCTTTTTCTTTTTTTTTTTTTTTTAAAGGGGGGCATAGTTATCCATTTATTTAGCCTGATTGTTAAAGCATCACCTACCGCTCTTCTGCCTTTGTGCTCCTGTGACCCTGTGGCAGTTGCCTCAAAGTCATGGATGGGTAGTGTTTTCATCCAGTTCAGCATGGACTTCTCCTCCAACTCAGTCTGCACAATAGTGGGGTAAATATGCTCTTCTTTGAAAGCAGCAATCTTATCTGCCTCTTGAGTCCAGTCCAGGGGCTCGTGGACACCATCACCCCCAAAACGCTTATCATACTTTTCAAAATGCACCTTCTCCAGCACCAGGCCAAGCCCTGGGGCCTTGGGGATGTCCACCTTCTCTTCACCCCAGCTCCTGTCCTGCATGACGACTGTGGCATAGCCCTTAACTACAGCGATCACTAGCCCAATCATCTTGCGTATCTGGTGCATCATGAAGCTTTGACCTTTGACCTGGATGACAGCAAATTCTAGGCCCTGGCGCATAAAGGGCTTCCCGCACTCCATCTCCATAATGTAGCGACGGGCACTGGGGTCCCGTGGTCCCTTCTGAGAAGTGTAGTTGTGGAAGTTGTGTGTGCCCTTGAAGCGGCACAATAGACTGTTCACTATCTTCAGAGTCTCCTCATCCATACGGAAGATGTTATCCTCAACATCAATCTCCTTGGGAGCAAAGGCTATGGTGGGCAGCATGTAGGAGTATGTTCTGGCATCACACTTATTCTTGGAATTAAAACCTCCAGTTACCCGCTTTAAGCCTTTAAATGAAAAAGCAAAAAGACATTTATGTAAAGTTGACAGATTCATAACCATAGCCAATGGACATAAAAATAAACATGCATATCAAAAAATAGGCATATTTCATAATATTGTTCTTGTTTAAAAATTTATACAGCTTCCCTGAACCATAATGTACATCCACATTCCTGCATAAAACACTGCTAAAACTATACATTTTCCCTAACATTAAATGTTTAATAGCTGCATTGGACATCACATTTACAGGAATAATGCACTGAAGACGTTGCTCACCCAAAACTTTAATTTGAGGTGGCAGGTGATTGTTAATCTTGTCCAGGATGTCATCTATCAGCCAAAGCTTCAGAGACACAATCTGCCCCGCAGCAGAAACACCCTGACCAGACAATTGGTGAAATTAACATTTTATCAAAGGACACAAGTTACTTAGGGAAATAAAGCATGCATTAAGTAATGTGATCTGTGTGGGCAGCAGGTACCTTGTCAGTCCTTGCACACCTCTGAAATGACATTTTCTTCATGTCGGCTGCATGGTTCTCTGGGATGCATCCTGACTTAACCAGCGCTGTGACCAGCTCATCTTCAATAGTCTTAAACTGGGAGGATCCAACGTTTCTCTAGAATAGAACATGACGAACCATATCAAGAAATTATGAACGAACAACATTAAGAAAGTGGGAACGGCCAAAAGAGCAGCTTGCTGTGAGGAGGAGCTGTCGGGTACCTGCATCCCATGGTAGCCTTTGCCTGAATATGCCATCAGCAGAACCACTTTCCTCTTTGGCAATTTCTTCACATCAGCAAGGGAGTCCTCGGCCAGACCCTGCTTCAGCCGCTTGTCGAGATGTCCGTCTTCACCCAAGTCACCGTTCCCCTCGGCAGGCCGCTTCAGGGACTCCCCCTGTTCCCCCAGGTGCTCCTTCGAGGACACTTCCGCATTCATCTCTTCAGTCAGCTGAAAGCCACTAAGTCGTCTCCCTACACCTTTTGGCTCAGCCTGAAATAAAAACATGAGAAGGACAGAAGAAAAAATGTAAGGGCTACATCGTAAATGCTACAGGGGTTAAGGAAACATATAAAATGTTGCAATGTTCACTAAAGATCTGCACTAAGTCAATATAATTACATTATAGAAAAAGTCTCATTTATGATTTCAAATATTATTACTGGAGCAAGCTCTCCATTTAAAATACAGGTCATTCATTTCCCACCATCATCTCCACAGACACATGATTGCAGAGAGTTTCAACTAGTCTTGGTGCCCCATATGCATTTTACTAAAAAATGAAACTGCTTCAAAGTTAAAATGAACTGCAGCAGGTTGAATTGTACGGGGTTAAACCATGTAGCAGCCGAAAAATACAAGTCAATCAAGGTAAACCAGACAGGAGATATTAACTGAACGTTGTGACCTTGCTGGATTTTGTCATCTCCTTTTGCTTTACATATAAATTACCGTCATGTCATTTTAGAGATCTTTGACCAGTAGCAAAACCAAATGACTATGTCGACCTCGCTAACTGCCAGCTAAATATTAAGGCGAGGAAAAACATTAATGATAGCATCGCGAGGGTTTAAAGAAAAGAAAACCTTACCTTGTGTATGTAAGATTTCTGTTAAAACTGAACTGTTCCCAAAAAGGCATGCATTTGGATAGTTGATGTACCTTTTACGCCTACCTATCTCGTACAAAAAAGGTAAATTTAAATATGAATTCAACGTCAGCCCTGATTTCTACAAAACATATATAATGCTCTTCCCAAAATATATTGTTTGCATGCTTATTCGGTTCTACCTGTATAGCAGCAAACCAGATAAAACAGTCAGCATTAACGTGAAAGTTCACGAGCACATGAGGATAAATTAAGGAGCATTCTTAGATAAATACGTTTATTAGAGCCAAACGTACTGCAGCCATACTTTTAAAAATTCCGCAAAGCCTTTATATAACCACTTTAGAGCTTAAAAGCGTGAAAGGGCCGTTACATTTACCACTTCGGAGAAAATCCTCTGCACCGCTCTTCCTGCTACTCTCCGCACCCACGTGGAAAGCATCTCGCTGACCTCTAACCTGTGATTTCGGAGTTACCGCGAGAATACACGCGAAGACGACGAGGGACGCTCACAAATGCTGGGACTGGAGCGGAGGTGGCGGGTGCTTGCAACTTGGAGACTCAGCAATACATGTCATAAAAAATAATCAAAGTATGCGTGATATTTAAAGAACACAGCATTGCATTGCCAATTTTGTTACAAGATTGAAATTACTACACATATTTCTGTTTTTTTTTATACTGATAATGATTATGCTTCCGTAGCTGTTCCTTAACTTCCTAAGTCATTTTTTAACTTTAATTTTCTCCCTTCTGGCGGACAGTACAGGAACACCAGGGTTTGAACAACAAGTCATAAATCTACGCAAGAGCTACTAACCATTAAAAACTGCTGGCTTGGTTTCACACTGATTATCATTTGCCATATGTTTTTGAGATACAACGCAATATATTGCTCAAACCAAGGTTGCCAGCTTTGCTCAGCTTGCTCTGCATGAGATTTCCAATGGAGACAAGCCTGAACACGCAAGCACATGCATTTACATGTGTGTAAGAGTTTTATTATAGTTGGTAGGGTTTCCAAACTACCCCAACGCCTTTGGAGTGGCTAATTGTAGGTTTATAATGGAATAATATAGATTTACCATATAAGACTTCTGATGTGGGAGTCTGAAAGCATGAGAGTTGGCAACCCTGGTTCGTGCAGATAAGGTCAAGTGGTTCACTTTGGGTGTCACGATATACTAGTACTGACTGGTGATATTTAAAAAATGAATTGTCGATATTGTCTTAATTCACATGTGGTCATATTGCAAATAATCCAGCTTCAGTAACTAAATTTAGTAATCTAATTCACACTCCACCATAGTAGGTGGCAGCATTAACACTGGCTTCCATCCTGTAGGGAAGGCACAACCCAAAAGAAGGGGAGGAGACACAGACAGGTAACAATGGCAGAACTGGGGAGTGCAGGACTGGGAAGCACTTAAATACAAGACTAACGAAGGGGCAAACGAGAGGCAGCTGTGAATGGTTACCATGAGGGCAGGAACAA
>JAODKN010000041.1:7730872-7741014 GCA_026774425.1 Petrocephalus zakoni
AACTAACTAATGAAGTTCCTGCAAAGAATACATGAATCGTCATAATTGATTAATGATGAAGTAACGCATAGTTAATGATTAATTAATGCATTTACTAAGCATGTATTACTGCATTTGTGGCCCCTCAAGTAAAGTGTTACCAAAAGTTCTGCTTTGTAATACTGACAGCCGGCTGCATTCGAATTCACTTTTAATGTGAAGTGCTTCCACATACGTGATGCTTTCATGTTTTATCTAGCTCCTCATCCACTAGGCACAGTCTCCCTTTTGCCATTTTGCCGAATAATCAATTAGGAAAATTTTAACTGATGCTTTTTTATAAATCCAGTAATCAAGTTTAATCGCATAATTGTGACAGCTCTAGTTGCTACACATCTTGACTGCCGTAAGCAGACCCATTTTTATATCACGAAAGCTCTGGAACACTAGACCACAGGGTCAAGAGGCTAACAGAGCAGAAATTTTATTTGAGATGACAGAAGATAACGCTGCCGCCTCCACTGACAGCCCGCTCCTGCTCTCACCTAAGAAGGCCGGGAGACCCGCTGAAGGAAGGTGAAGGAGACTGCGTCCTGACCTGTGCCACACGACCACCAGTAGAGGCCAACAGTGAGCTCCTGTTCACGAAGACAAAACAGTGAAGAGTCTGCCTGACACCGTCAATAGTCTACAACGCTCAGTCTGATGCAATCAAGGCTGCGCCCTCTGATCTCCACAAGTACACATGTATACATGCATAAATTCCCATAACTCGACCCTTTGGAGGCTCCAGCAGTCTCCCAAATGTCCTGATCACCATTTGGTCAGGTCAGGTCAGGCGGCTGCCTGATCACTCACCCACTGTACATCAGGCTGTCTTGCACAGTTTTGGCCCCTACACCCTCACAGGTCATCTCACCTACAGAGGAGAGGGGAATAAAAAAAATAAATAAAAATTGGAGACTGACGTTCCCCCATTAATCTCGGCTGTTGGGATCCCACATAAAAAAGGTGCCTGTGAAGATCTGGCAGGCTAATTCAAATTCTATGCCATCTGCTGATTTTGCCTTTTGCTTCTCAGTAAATTCCCACCGTGAGAGTGTGCCAACTGCCACGCTCTCATCTTCTTTAAAAGGTGGAGAAGGCTTACTGGGCAGCTGGGCTGGCACCATGACAAAGTCGTCTGTGTCACAGGAGGAATTCTTGCTGCTGCTGCCGCCACCGGAGTCCTTGAGTAGGAAGCCCGGTGCATCTTGGGTAGGCGACGCCAGGGCCTTCTGCTGCAGCTGCTGCATCTCTGCCACCGACTGCTGCCGACATGTGGTGCGGGGTTGGGGGGGAGGGAGACCACCAAAGCCTTAACTTCCTGTTCAATAACCCCTATAATTACAGGTATCGCTTTTAATGCTCAGAAGTACTGGAACTCTTTGAAACATGCAAAATAAATCTCTTTTTACCAGTCCCTTTATAACAAATGAGAGGAAGCCACCTGTATTTCACCTATGACCCCTGTGCCATACCTCACGAGTTCCTTGTCAGTTAATGGTATTTTACACGTAACCGCTTTCGCCATGTTCCTGGCCATTTCTTGAGTTGTCCAAGCTGAAAAAATCTCCGGCTGCACTCAACCATGAGTTCAAGAAGATTTTCTGGGCTTCAAAGCCTCTCAATTATCACACCAAAGCTGAGCTCCTTTTACAGCAGGATTTAGCGGTAAATAGCAAATCGAGGGTCCCAAGGAATGAACGCGGCACACAGCTGGATGGGGGCAGAGGGGGTCTTACGGGAGGGGAGGCCAGGTGGGAGGTGGAGGAGCTGCTGCAGGAACTGGCCGAGCCAGAACTGGGGTACGATGGCATGGGCACGGGGGCAGCTGTCAGACAGACACAGCCATGGTTAAGTCATTGTCATTGACAGCAGGCATGGGAATTTACAGCATTAATCCTAATCTATATAATTACTTATAAATGACATAGAACACTGGCCATAGGCCTCATCACTAAAAGTGGATTACAATAAGGAATCTCAGAATGAGTCCATCCTTAATGACGTACTGAAGGCACTCACATTTCTTCATGGATGAACTTGCTTCCAGAAAAGGGTGTCTGAAGAACTCATCTGAAGATACAAAAAATGGGGAAACGTGTTCAGTGCCCGAGAGGAAGACCTGCCGGTTGGTCTAAATGCTGCATTTTCAGGCAAGTCCTGTCCTTTACCTGGCTTAAACAAAACACAACCTCACAGTCATGGGTTTTAGCCAATCAATTAGGGGCTTGAACCAACGCCCATCCGATCACAGGCACCGGCTTAGCCCGCTGAGCCAAACACCACTCCTAAAAACTAAATGCTTGACAAGATATACTGACAGGTTTTCATCCAATCTATGCTTCTGAACATCTCACCCATACACCTGCTAAAGTACATTAGGCAAAAGTGCAATAGCTGTGAGCCAAACCAAGAACCCTTTGGTCACACAGCTCTTAATGCCCACTTCCATGTAAACAACCATGAAGGGATGTAAAGGTCACAGACCAAAGTCCATACGGTCCTTGTGGTTGCGCTGTAGCAGTCCCTGGAGTAGGTGCCTCAGATAAGCAGATGTCTCCCGGGGGATGCTGGGGGGGGGGGGTATATCCACATTGTTTTCACATGCACTCACAGTTTAAAACACACATGGCAGCAAATCCAAATTAAAGATGACAAATTTTACATCTTTAATTTATGCAACTGTAAACCTGAGTCTGAAAATATACATTTTAAAATACTTAAAATTAATTTAAAAATACAAAATCCTACCAAGAGATGCATAGAAAACTAAGGGCATGCACAATTCAAAATCAAATTAAATGAAAGATTGGCCCTTGAGGCTTTTAAATTCCAAATAAAGGACTGGATAAATAAAACTGTAGGTACTGGGTTTCGACTAGGGAGTGAGACATTCATATCGTATGTGGGCAGTCCGGAAAATGCCAGTATTACTGACAGGGTAGATGTCTGGCATGTAGGGGGGAGGTTAATAACATATGCAAACAATGGCCTGACAGGGCCAAGGCCAACGCTGCCTGGCCTTTAAAGCTGCCTCACATCCCTGAACCCTAGAAATGCCAAGAGATCGCCATTGTCTTCAGTTCACTGCGATCTCCATGACTGGTCATGCCCCGCTTTTCTGATGCAATGCACAGGACACATTTTTCACTGCTTTGCCTCACAGGCATTCTGACTCACGGCTTTTACAACGGCTGTGAAGCGGTCTGAGTCACGATGGGTTTGGAGCCCAGCATGCACCCAAGACTGAGCGCCAAGGCGGGGCAAGAATGATTGCCGCTTGCACTAGGACAGGCAAGGTAACCATGGCAATAGCCGCTGACACAATGTGGACAAATAAAGGTTATGTTTCCGTTAGCAACTTCCATCGTTGGAACCATGCAACTGAATGGATCCAACGATGTAAGTTACTAACATTGTTAGCAACTAAGCTTTTGGGATACATACCCAAGGCCAGCAGCACAGGGCAGAACTTACTTGGGGCTGAGGCTCTTGTTCTTCTCGTAGAAGAGCCGGAGATCCTGTGGACTGCTCGCCTGGGACAAGACGACACGAACATGGCATCACATTAACGAGGTCAGATGCACCCAGAGGTTACCTCCGAGCACAGCTCCTCACAGCCTGCCCAAAGTGCTTATCTCCAGTCAACCATCTCACAATTAACACAATCCTGATAAAACCCAGTGCCTTACATCAGGATTCATTATAGAGTCTGAATATGTCCTGAACCCAGTGACCTAACCGACACAATAGCAATGGAAAGAGTTTGATATTGGACCAGGGGGGCATTTAACTTAAATACAAAGGTGTATTTATTGGGGGAAGAGTGAATCCTAATTAAATATTGGGAGGTAGCCCTACCCCCCTATTCCTAAAGTGCCAGTGAACTTTCGGGACACACCTACTGAAACTAATTTGTATTTTAACAAGATAATGAACACATCTCGAGGTTTTGTGAGAATTGTGTTATCTTGTGAACAAGAAAAGACTTGACCCCCACAACACCAGACCTTTGTTGAAAGTTTGCTTTAGGATGAGTTGGGTCATAGCACAAGAGCAAGCTAATAGCCTTGTGTCCAGGACTGAAAAGAAAGATGTTCTCTTGGTCATGCAGGGGGAATAATATAGCTAACAGAGACAAATACATAAAAATCAGTTGCGCCCAGATTTCACTGGTACTGTATGCTCCTGAACTGATGGCACTCAACCCGACTGACCTAATCATTTCGAGGGCTGGATTTGATAACCATGTGTGGTGGTTAGGGGACTGTGCTGTTCACTGTTTGGACATAACTCTGAGCAACAAAATTTAAATTTAAGGAGAATAACATTTCTTTGCATTGCCCCCACCCCCAATTTGATTTCAATGGCTGAAAACTGTAAATCCACTTTTACTGCCCGGGAAACTCAAATTTACTCACCATACTCTTAATTCCAGACAACATATTTTAGTGCGTAAATTTTGGCCAGTAACACGGAGTGGGCCAAAGTGATAGGCATTTGTGGCTACTCATATGCAGAGAACTGAAACACTCTCAATCAGCCATCAATGAAATGACAAATTCCAAATCTGAGGTCCAAACACTGTTCCCACTGTGACTATCCTTCCAATCCCATTTAAACTGAAAGCACAGAAACAAGGCTATTTTAACCTAGACACACAAGATGTACATAAAAACACTTGTAATACACAAATAAGATGCAGGTGAAAGGTATCACAAGATAAGATGATACATTACTGACTGACACACTGATAGCAGCTGCATTTAACACTATTTTCAACAGCGCTGTCTGCCAGATAATGAGACCGCATTGCCAAATGCTGTTTACAGTCATTGAGAAGACCCGGGGGCTAGTCACTTCCTCAAGCAAGGACATTTAAAAATAAAAAATAGCCAGAATTTCATGGCAAAGGAATACAGCAAGCACTCTCCCCTTACAAAAATAAGGAGGACGATGACCAAAACACAGGCTCTAAACCTATTTCTGGTGGCTAGAGGTGGAAAATGCCCAATGTCCACAAACAGCTATGACAATAAGGAGCCTACTGACTCATTCTGCTTGTTCTGAACATCCTCAGAGATGGCAAGCTAAAACCATCAACCCCTCTCCCCAAAAAGTGACAACTGACCTTAACAACTTACAGCTACAGAAATGAAACCAAGGGTCTGCTGGAAAATCTGTTATGCAAAAGAATTAGTCTTCCAAATCCTAATTATATCAAGGAAATTACACAACCTTGAAGCTGTGTGCCTTGAAGCTAGGGCATGGTGAAGAAGGTGGCTCAGGGTTCTGAAACTGGATAGGACACGGCATCAGGACCCTCGCAATAGGTATTTAAACAGAACGGCTAAATAGCTCTGTCTACAAACAAGTCTGAGAGTATAAATATCTAGCAGGTATAAGGTAAGTGTGACATCACATAACAACAGTTTCAGATTGACTTCTGGGTATGCCTATCCTGGAGGGAGAAATGGCAGCTTATGGCTAAATAAATAAAATACAGCAGGTGGCTCACATGTGCAATTTTTAACTCTGTTAAGACTACATATACCAGATACCTTATAGAGGAATATGGCCCGACTCACTGCTTTGCCGAGAATAAAATTGAACTCTGTTTAACAGGTCTGACAACTGTGTGAAATCTACAGAGATAACACACCCCCTCCTCTGCCCATCCCCCTGCCTCCACTCACATCTGAGCAATAATTAGACACTCGAGACAAGCATTTCAGGAGCAGTGCTACGACAAATACTACTGTGAATAGGGAAAGCCTCTACATTATAATTCATATGTGTTTCTATTCCAAAATAATCTGAGCAGTCTCAGAGGAAAAGAAAATACATCTAGTACTATATAACACTAACATTGCAGCATCATAAATACATCTCAACACTATATATTAACATATCTGCCTCACTTGCATGTCACTTTGGACAGAAGCGTATGCTGAAAAATTAAATGTAAGTGCAGACTTCCAGCAGTGTGGGGTGCAAAGTGACAGCTGGAGCACCGAGGGCCTCAGGAGGGCCAGGCCCAGTCGGCTGCCCATCCCCCAGCCCTCAATGCCCGCATCTCCTCAGAAGCGTGCAAGGACGCACCTGAAAGGGGGCCTTCCCGGTCAGACACTGGTACACTATAGTTCCTATGCTCCAAAGGTCAGCTTTGGCATCGTAGTTCTGGGACATGATCACCTCAGGGGCCTGTAGGGAGCAACACAGGTTAAATAATTACACCTGACCCATATCTGCCGTCCACCCTTCTGCCCCCATATGGGTGAAAAAGGGAGATCTCAGATTTATGTGTTTTCATCGGTTTATAGCTAGATACCTTTACTGCTAAAGCTTGCTGTAGTAATATTAACCAATTACTAATTTCAAAGAGTGCACATGTTACACCCACAATAACAACACGGCAAAACCACAAACTAAACTAACCATATACATGGGTGATCCACACAGTGTGGCCGCCATCATATTGTTCTGGAGGTACCGTGCAAATCCAAAGTCAGCTGTAGAGAGGGAATGAAGCACAAGGTCAAAGGTCACAAAGCCGAACATGGATTAGATACCTGAATTTCCGATATTAATATTTAAGAACTACGTGCTCATCGAAGAACGTTAAGTGCCAAAGCTCCCTTACATCAGATCAAATCTCTAGAGCCAAAGTGAGCAGTCAATCAGGGGACAAAAGGCCATTTCAGTTTTGACAAATTTCACGTTCGTTGTGGAAATAGAGGGCTGTGAGCTAACCGAGCTGGATGGCTGGCAGGGGGCGATCTTCCTAACACCCTTAGAAGACCAACAGTGCACCACAAATGATAAAAATAGGCTTGCAAACAACCAGACCCCACCCCCATAAAATCAGCTGAAACAACACCAGCACACACTGACGCAGCTGCTTCCCACGGCACAGCCCTCAGCGTGGGCTTAGTGCTACACGGCCATTACATAACACTGACCAAATACGTGGGGGGTGTGGTGGGGGTGGGAACACCATTGGCTAGTCTCATTCCCTGTCCTAACCTTTCCACCCCTGACCTTCTGACATCCAGACTGGAAGTATATATACACACCCACACAAAGAATTCAGTTTATTTAAAAGGATACTTTAGATTTCAACTCATTAAATACTAATTACTCTGTTTAAGTAGCTGACAGGAATAAAAGTTACAACAGTGAAAAATGCCTGTGCCTATGCCTGTGGAGAAGAGTCACCAGGCCCTGCTCCATACACCAGCAGGGCAGACTCACCTATCTTGATGCGGGTGTTGTTGGGGTTTGAACGGCGGCCCCCCGAGTAGGAAAGCAGGATATTCTGGGGCTTGAGGTCCCGGTGGATGATGCCCTTGGCCTGCAAGACCCTCATAGCACCAGCAATCTGCTGGAGGAATAGCCGGATGGTGTCCTCACTCAGGGTGCCCTTGGCTGTCGGATCGGCGGGGGAGGGGGGTGCAGAGAGGAGGTCATGTTAGCCTCCACCGCAGAGCATCCAATTGAGAAAAAAAAAAGTTTTACCAGTAACATGGGCTACTACTGTAAACAAAGGAAAAAGACAACCTTTATTCATGTTTATCTCAATTTACATTTTGCAGCCAGTTCACATGAATTAAGCCGATTGAGACTTGACTGGACTTTCTTTAAATTCAGAGGTGATTTGGAGATTATTAAAGAAATTTGACATTTGATGATTATGCTTGACATGCATGACTTAATCAGGAGGGGGAAAACAGGGGAATCTTAACTTTTGATTTGCAAAACAATAGACTATTGCCTTTATATGGTTATATGGCTGGCATCCTGTTAGACAAATATGAAGATTAAATATTCATGAATGGCATTCTCAAGCCCAGCATGATTTATTGGTTTCCAACAAAGATTCCCCCCCGAGGGCGTTAGCTCTAGTCATTTATAGATACCTGTATTATAGCATTTTATTAAATTAGAGGGATATTTGATATGACTCCCTTTATGATATTTTAACAGATGATATAACTGCCTCGACCCTTCCTGTGTGACTCTGAGGGACTCTAAGATTAAGAAAATGTGCGTTTCCCTCATCACTGTACCCAGACTCAGTGTCTCGTGATGCTTTTCAAGGTGAACACACAAAGGCTTTGTTTGTTTTTGCTCATTGTTCAATTAATTTAAGATCTTGAACTTGCACAGCTATTAATGGCAAAGAAGCCAGGTGGGGTGATGTGAGGGCGACGAGGAGATTACAGCCCACCGGAGGACTCACTGACCCTGGGGCTTGCCTGTGCAAGCGATAAGCGCCATTCACAGGCTCCTCACCAGTCTTGTTTCGCTCTGTTGGGGGCACTGGAGGAAGTGTGAGCTTCAGCCAATCCCGAGGCCAGGTTTCCAGTAACTCCCTATGTGCCTATACCGCATGTCCTTCAGAAACCATGTCCTGTTTATTTTATGAAAAACTGTCACTTTTCCAGCAAAAATGTGCTGTCTGGTATCTGGAGGCACCACCTATGCTGCTTCCAATTATAACACTTAGTCCTGCTCCATTTTCAGAAATGAAAACCAAATGCAAGGAGGACCTCAGCTATTTTCATAAAGTGAGCAAAACACCTACAAAAACACACACAAAAATGAGGAACCTGACGAATTAAAAATATACTAAGTCACAGGTTCACATCCTGGGTCTTGGGCAGCTGTGGCTCTACTGAGAAACCTCTGACCAGCACATCGGGAAAAAAACATCTGTAGTAACATCTGTAAAAGTATGAAGACACCTACCCATAGAAAGGTTTATTTGTACTATTCTCTACATTTTACAATGATCATAAAAACATCCAAACTATAAAATTTAAACAAATTTAAACAAAAACTTTAAACAAAAACCCTACTTTCTCTTCTATTACATCAGTTCCATGAGGTGGCCTCCTGGGATGCTTTTCCAGCTGACCTAAAGGAGGTCCCACATATACAGTGTGCATTCATTGGTTGTGTTTCCTTCAAGCTCTGGTCAATCTTCTATTGTGTTTAGGTCAGGTGGCCAAGTCCAGACTTGCCACTGTAACTCTCCCAAGGTTTCATGGCATAGTCGTACATATGACTCAACCCAACACTTCAACTTTCATACGCTGCTACCCTAAGAACTGAAACCTATTCTCACAAATATTACTACATAAATTTACCCTATATGGAAAAAGCACCAATGGGATCAAACCATTGTTTCAGAACTAATTAGAACCAATGATGATTTCCAGCACTAGCACGACACAGGCCAGCAGACTGATGCACTATAATGTCAATAATGGTGTCAAACCCAGCTATAGTCTATTCATTAATACTCAGCTCAGTGACTATCCCAGGTAACATTTCATAAGCCTATTCAAATGAGATTATGGCAGGCACCAAAGAATGTATGGCAGACATTTTTAAAAAGTTTTATTATAGGCCTTTAATGCTGCTATATGGGATGTAGCAAGAGGGGGCTTTACCAATTCATGTATATTTTTAGAAGCTGTGTTTTTCCACAATACCAGAGCCCAAGTGGGAGATGAAGCAATACTGGGCCAGATGATGAACAGAGGGATGAGGGGGGGTGATATAAGAGCCACCGGGCAGTTAGTGTCACACTGGTGAGATGGCGAGTCAGACGTCTCCAAGATAAATAAGCACGGGACCCGCTACCCATTTACATCACCACTGACACCCCCTCCCCCCCAACCCCCCGGGGCTTTAAATAAACCCGTCAACTCACTCCAAATAAATTTAGCCAGTAAGAGCCCTCGCTCCGCATCCCTCCACTGCCACTAGACAGACGCGCAGCTGCCAGGTCCAGCAAATCTAAGCTATTTCCAGATCATCTGAGGGCAACTACAGAATCTCTGCCCATGAGCGCCAAACTGCAGGTGCTTCTCCAGACAATACACCTATTTTTTGGGCCAATCAACCCTCAACCCCCCCCTTAACTACTGGATTCATTTTCCCACGTTAATTCATTTTCCGTCTGCTGTTCCAGACGTGAAATGGTGGCGTAAACAGCTGGGCTGCTGTTGTGGAAACTGCAGATCGAGGAGTCGCACCGCACCTGTGACGCCAGGCGAATGCCCGGGCCGGGGGGGGGGGGGGGGGGGGGGGGGGGGGGGGCGGGGGGG
>JAODKN010000041.1:7741114-7756230 GCA_026774425.1 Petrocephalus zakoni
CACACAATACCCCACTCCCAGGCATCAGTATGGACAATGTAGCAGATGGGGGTCTCATTACAACAGTGCCCCAGCACTATGACATTAACCCTCCTAGTATTACCAAGCCACATCCTAGGTAGCTTACAAATGCAGAGGACAGGTAGCTTACAGATGCTTCAGACGGACCAATACGCACCAACATTACCACGGCATCAGTGACGATTTCAACACCAGCATATACACAGGCCCTGGTATCACAATGCTGCGCTAGAAAAGTACCAGTACCTTAAAGCCTGTTAGTCTATGACAGTACCTAAGAATGGAAACAGTAAGTCAGAGGTCTTCAAACAAGGACAGACTTACAGTGGAGATAGTCTGCCAGGTCTCCCCCATTGCAGTACTAAGGAAAGGGGGACAAAAGGGGCACATTAGCGACACCATCTCTGCAGATGCCTCCCATGCAGACAGCTTCTTTAATGGCAGTACTGACTTTATACACGTGAAATCCTATTCCGCTCCCTACAGGAGGTCAGTTACACATGAATCAATACGAATTCCCAGGAACATTTAACTGTAGATGAAGCTCCACTGATGCAGGCGTTCAGCCTGCTGTTTTATTATTTTTATATATATATATATATATATATATATTTTTTCTTCTTCTTCTTCTTTGTATGGTATGGTGGTCATGCAACGTAATCACAGTGCTTTTCAGCACTCACAGTGAGTAACCCACTAATTTCGGGGGCTTACCTCCATGACAAGGTAAACGCAGCTTGCCATTTCCTGGAAAGACAATGAACAAAGGGTTGGAAAAATACTCATACGATTTTAAGGTAACAGCACACAGTTTTTATTATTTTTTCAGGCTCCATATGGGCCTACATAAAAGGGGATGACCAAGACAGAAAGAAACAAAATGCCATTTTGTAAAGATAAAAAAAACCTTCCTCATGAATTATTGGGAAAGTGATTTTTGGCATTAAAAGCATCTTCCCATTTCTGGATCCAGTTTCTCTCAGTTTGGAAACAGAATGTTCAGGAAAAAGGAGGGCAGTAACATCAGAAACAACATAAGTATCTCCTACTTTTCATTCTCAAAATAATAATAACAGCAGCAACATAATCATCAGCAACAACAACATAGCCATTTGCCCCCATGCTGTGATAATTCAAATGAATAATACTGATGTTTCCAAATGAAATTATTAATTACCTAAGCAAGCAGACAGGGCACTCAGAGTACAGCACACGGTGTTAACACACAAAAGTGAGGGTCAGCCCATACAAAGCCCAACGGGAAAATACTGCATGCTGAGAGTAAAACAAGCTCCACAGGCAGGGCTAGTCCGGAGAAGACTTGCATGGATTTAAAAACGGCATGACAACTACACAATGTGTGCGGTGTATAAAACATATAAAAATGCATGTGAGACAAAGGACTGTTAAAGAAAAACTTATTTTCCAGCTTAGTGATGCTCGCATGAAAGCCCAGGTCTTTTTAACACTGAACCATTAGTTTATAATTCCTATAATTTCTCTAAACGTGGTTTATAAACTCGTTTATATGCCCCACAGAACCAAGAGAGAAGAAGGCCATTAAGTCGGAAAGCCCGAATCACCTAGCAACATGCATATCTTTCATTTAATGGCCAATCAGCAGATCTCAGCTTGCCTTTCTCAAAAAACATTGTCGCTGACGAAGCAACATTGCCGCTTTCTTTGTCCAGTTATTAGCAAAGCAGCAGATAACCATCTGCTTCAAATGATGCAGTCAGGCAGACTCATTCGCTGCTGGCCGGCCAGCTACAGTGTCACTTTACAGCACAGAGATATCAGACAGACGCAGACTGGAACGCATTGTAAGGCAGTATCTGCTACGTTTAGCATGTGAGCATTAACAGGAACCTGTCATTAACACAGGTCAGTTCCGGGACTAGATAAAAATTCACCAGGAATCATATGTACAGCAATACTATGTGGCCGATCCCGGGAATAACAGTAAAACTATCAGGGAAAGGGTCACAAATGACCATGCCAGAGGGGAAAAAAATGACAGGTATTTCTTCCCAAACTTCATATATCATATATCACTCTCCTTTAGCTGAAAAACTCAAGTAAAACCAAACTTGCTAAAAACACTGCGTGGCATTCAATTTCCAACTGGATAGGCTAATATCACAGCACAATTTAGCCCCATATGTCCCTAATTCACCTCCCTACCCCCGATCCGCCACCCAAGGTAAAAGCAAACGTTCTCTAGCAGAGCATTACTCTGCCATGCTGCATTAACACAACTGTCTGTCTAGTTTAGGCGGGTGCATTGGCATTGGCGGGTGCATAGAAATGTAAACATAACCTGTCCCCCCTCACAGTGATAACAGACTCATTAGGCTGAACTACAGAGGGAGAAAAAAGAAACTTCAGGTTTTTGTTAAATGGGGGGGGGGGGGGTGTGTGGTTCCAAAGAAACCCAGCAAGCCCCCGATAGGCTATCACACTGCAAACCCCCCTAACCCATGCAGACAGACCCCACTCCCATCAATATACACATGCTGACAAAAAAACGCTGATAGGTCCCCCTGACAGACGAGATTTTCTAAAAATAACTTTTCCACTACACTGCTAAAAACACCTCAAGGCGAAAAGAAGCTTCGGAAAGGACATTACATTCTAAAACAAAATATTTAACAAGATATTCTATAAATATTTGATAATTTTCGATTACATTATATAGGGATCGGCTGATAACTCCTGAAGCAGTAAAGAAAAGACTGTAAAATAGAATCTGCAGGATAATTAACAAACCCACATGACAATTAGACAATGCAGGATATCTATTCACACTGATTCTGTGGGGAAATTCAATACAGGAAAATACTATACACTGCGGATAGGTGTACTGCACGTCATGGTACACTGTAACTGGTGAATCCAATAAAAAAGAAGTTAAGAAACCACAACAGAGCCACCAGTAGTAGCCGCCATGACTGATGAGTCACCCGTCAAACACACCACCTGGATAAATCTCTCCCCACCCCCTTCGCTATTTTCAAAATACTCCTCACCCCCCTGCCAGGTAACTCTCACTTGGTTACCTGGCAGCCTGAGACAAGTGTACACACAAATAGAAGAGTCGTGTTGTACCAACAGTTATGAAAATCAGGGAGAGATAATGCAACAGTTTGATGGTTCTGCTTTGCATGGCAGTTTTCTTATAGTGTGTGCCGCCTGTTTAGCTGTGGTACAGAATCAAAAGCAGCTTTAACAGCAGTAAGAATATTGTTGAGCTGGAGGCTGGTTATTGTTATTCTAATCAATAAGATCAGAATGGTCCCTATTTAGGTAACAAAAGGGAAGCAGGGCCTGAGGGTGGGGGCAGGGGACAGAGTGTGGTAGGCCAAGCTGTGAACAGACCCAAAAACCAGATTAATAGCCTTTGTGACAACCAGTGTCTGTCGCCCACCACATTCTTAGTTACCAGCTGCGGGTTACCAGCTTGGGTTAGCCACTGGACAACAAAACAATGTTGCCATCACTGTAATCCCACTGAAATGCACATAAACAGCTAGTTTACAATGTGTTTAACATTTCCTAAATGTGTCCTGCTGAATTGTTATAGGTACTTTAGTACTCACAAAAAAAAACAATGCAACAGCCATAACAGTCCTGACATTAGCCACTGTTTGTATAAGAACATCAGTCAGAAAGCAGCAACTATTTCAGAAAACACTGAATGACCAGACAGCCACTCAAATGGCAGATGAGTCAGCGGTGTCCAATGTTGTAACAGCTGTGGGTCACATAGGCAACGGATTTGTTGCCTATTACTATAACTTATACCTCCTGGTCTTATATGCTGAGATCATAGGCAACAGATAGTATCTGACAAGCAAACAAAAGGTCCGCCAAATTCTTAACATACAAAAGATTAATTTCTGAAATGGAAGCTTACCATTCATAAAAATAGTTTTAAAATATAAATAAATATTCTGTTTGAATGAATAACAAAAATTATGGGTCGAAGACGATTTAGTTTTAAATTATACTATTTTATTGCATTCGAGGAAAGGGTCATTCGATCTGACGCAACCGAAACACGATGTTAAGCGTCATTAGAAATAGCCGATTTCTCTGGTGATTGTAGTTCAAAAAGGCCCCCTACAGCACACATTTCAACGAAAAGGACAACTAGCGGAAGACTACAACTCCCAAGAAAACCAGCGGCACCTGCCAAATGCAGCAGTCTCTCCGCGAGCCAATGTAATCGCAGGCACATGGCATGTCAACAGCAGGACACGTGATAATAAAGCGCAAACAAAACAGAGTAATGGGGGCAAAGAGCTTTGCATGCGGAAAAAAGATGACCCGGTTTCTTTTGTAACGTCCAATGCGCTCCTCGTCACCCCTGCGCAAAACTTCCTTAGTTTTACATCATGCACAAACTCAACATTGAAAGACACAAAGCGAACTATACAAATGTTTATTTTATATACCAATAACAGATTCGGATCCAGATAAGAATCTTAACTCATGGCGATATTTAAAATTCTAAAAGTATTAAAAACTAAACCTCTGCATTTGAAATACAAATCTCATTTGATGGGTTTTGCTACAATAACCTTACCTGAAAGTCCAGCAACCCAACGATGTTTTCATGTTTTAGCTCCTATTAAGAAAAGGTATAATCCATAAATGTAATTTACAAGTTAAAAGAATTACTATGAATTCATACGTGAACAAAAAGTACAACGAAGACTAAGGGGTCAATTACGGTTACCTTCAAAATTTTAATTTCTTTGCCCAAAAGCGTTTGGGATTTTGCCAAGTTTTTCTTGTTTATGCATTTAACGGCCACTTCCCAGTCGTGTTTCTGGGGGAAAAGGGGAAAGATTAAAAAGAATGAAAGCAACTAATCTGATGGGCTCCAAGATGCAATCGTGAAAGTATTACGTTTTAAATTTAAATTTTATTTTTGCCTCATCACTCCTCGATACAAATATACACAAAGTAAATGCTATCTGCGCATTTCAACTTGATATGAAAGTTTCGCGTTGTTTATGCAGCGCAGGGAATTCAAACAGTACATGTTACAACTGATTAAATCAGTACGTGTTTAAACTAATAAATGGCAAATATATATAATATTTTTATTTGTTCTCTTCCAGCCTAGGGAATATGGTTTACAGGCCTCTACTTAAGGTAGTACGCTAGTGTCTGCAATGTCCCCTGTAGCCACAGTACGACCAAATTAAAAAGTCCTGCGGTAAATCGTGATTCGTGGTAGGACATTTATGCACGGACATCCTTATTATTAATTTCGTTGCCTACCTCTTTATGCCTGCCTTTGAAAACCACCGCAAAAGCTCCATGTCCTATCAGGTCTTTCCGGCTAAACTCGAATTTCCCCACAGTCTCCATCGCCGCGACGCCGATCGACGTTTTTCGGTTTTATTAAAAAAAGAAAGCAATCGCTGGAGTCAGGACCTCGGGCTTTTCCCCGCGAAATCGCACTCGCCACCGTTAAATTTCAGGCAGCAAGAAAGTTGTCCCCTTCCTTCGCTTTCCATGGGCTGCCTTTCGCTGGAAAAATAACTATCCTTGGTCATGTTAGCTTGACTTTTACAGGGGAGGTCTCCTTCTTTTACCGACACCTTTCCATATCCTCAGACACAATCCTGGGGTAGGATCATGGTGAATGGAAAAAATAAAATATACTATAAGAAAAACAAACAAACGTCGGGACTACCTTAAGGATAGCGGGCTTCTTTTTTTGTTTGAATGCAGAACCAACCGTAACACCCTTTAAATTACTGTTACATAAAAATATGCCCACTTTATTCTGAATCCCGTGTGCTATTCTGGAAATGCTCGCCCGACTGTTACTGACAGCGTAAATTACTAAAAGTGAAGTCGCACTAAGCTGCGTCTAAACAAAGACCTGCCTGCTATTCGTGGGTCTGCGCATGCGCGCCTGTTTTTTTCCCCCTTCCGCTTGTCGCGGCAGTGGGGAGGGCGGTGTAGGAAAGATGCGGGACAAAGCTCAGCGGAGTAGCATCAAGGGAAGGCCATGGAGGGTGCACTGCAAAAGTCGTTAAAAGTCGTTGTCATACTTAAATGATGTTTAATTTATGCAAATGTACAACATTTTCTGCATCAAAATGCGCCTAACTTTTTTATTGTATACATGAAACGCAAAAGCCTTCCACAGTATTCTCTGTTGTCTTTAAAGTAAAAACTTCCATGATAGATATTTAAATGTCATGTATAATATACGTTATATTACATTGATAATTTGATTCCTGTACCCATGTGACTTTTTTCCTTCAGTGATTCTGGTTACTGCAACACCAAGTGGAGAGAATCAAATCCCAGTCTCCCTCAAAGAAGCAGACAGCCTTATAACTGAGAGACTGAAGCCTCTTCAATTTAATTCTTGGTCAACTGGGCATGTATGACGTGGTATGGAGTCAAAAGAGGAGTGGATGTGCCCTGAAGAAATATCCACAATGAATTTCCAGTCTGTGACTTTGTCACGGCCTGCAGATTGAAACTGCTGTATAGACACTATTGCACAGAAATGCAGAAGTCATGTGACCTGCATACTTTTTTAGAAATAAAAAAGGTGGACTCTTGGTTGGGGTTCTCTGCCATGGGTAGCGGTTCCACACAGAGCATTTTGCATTTACAGAGCCCCCTGTGGTGATAAAAATCTTCCTTGTATTTGAAGGATGGTTCTTTACATGCACCATGCACTTATTGAATTTAAAAAGGGTGCATCAGTTGCATTCTGGTGTCTTGTTAGCAATTATGTAATTATACCGTCTTATTATATAGAATATGAAATTTAAAGCAGGCATTAGCTGATTAATAAAACCAAATGCCCTTGCATTTATTGCAATGTATATTTTAAAACCTGACTTCAGATTTTTTTAAGTCGACCTTAATGTGATGAAAGTCAACTCCGACTAGTCGCTAATGACGTCATTGATTTTTTTTCAGTCATTAATAAAATCACAGGAAGAGGGAATGCTTTTCAACAATCTGTATTCACTGACGACAGACAGCTCATACACTGAATTTACTCAGAATAGCAAATATTATAAACAAGCATCAACCCAGCTGTTACATTATACATACATATTACATATGTACATATGTTACATCTCCTTTCATGTATATAAGTCAAGTTAAACCATATTATACAGCAAACTACTGATCGTAATGAACAAAAGCTAAAATACATATACTCTCACACATGCACCTGGCCAGATTTTATGTTTTATGTTATGCTCTACGTTTCACTTACTGTCTAAATAAGTGAGTAGAAGGTATCATACCTTCTGCACAATATGTACTACGACTGGTGCACAATCACAACATAAACTTAACTGTGCCAATCAGCTCAAATTAAAGTGATGCATATAATTCTAAAAAATTTCCAATAGTATTACAGCTACATTTTATCGCCATCCACACAGTCTTTCAATACTCAGGCATGGCAACAATTTCAGTTGGACATTCTTACATAAGTGTGTAAGTAATACAGTATAACTTCTGTAAGCACTTCCCTGTGAATCCTTGGTTTGGCTATGCACATAGAGCCAGTCAGGGATATCTTTCTGGCTAGATTTGTCTTTTTTCCCAGATTCTCTGAGTTCCTCACTGTCACGCTTTCAGCAGGAAAAAGGCGTTTCAAAGGGCGTTTATTCAGTGTAAACAGGGTAGACAACGGGAGAAAGTGCGATAGCGAGCACAAACATACCTCAACAAAGACCGACAGGGGAGACTGGACTGGGGCAGACTAAAATAGGACAGCACATTAAGGGTCAAACAAGAGGTAGCTGGTCAGGGGAAACAAGCGGAGCAAATTACACTGGGCAAACACAACGAGGGTCAGGTGCGGCAAATCAAGCCCCGCCAGAGGGCAAAACAGGGGACAAAACACGAAGGGCGGGGCTAAGCGTAACACTCACTTTGCATTAAATTTTGTCCACATTGAGTGATACCAGCTGTAATGTTTGAATGTACATGCTGTGAGTGGAGAGAGCAGGAGTGAGGGTAGACCAAAGACCATGTACAAACTCATGGCTATATCGATGGACTTTTTATATAGACACATACATTGGGCTAGCAAGGTGCCCCTGCTGTTAGCACTGTTGTCTCACAGCTCTAGCCTTTTGGATCAGGATTCTAGCCATAGTTCCATGTGTGTGGAGTTTGCATGTTCCCCTTCAGGTCCCCCCCCCCCGCAGTCCAAAACATGCCGAGGCTAGTTGGAATTACCAAATTGCTGGTATATAGGCTGGTGTGCCATCTTGAGTTGTTCCCTGCCTTGTGCCCGTAGCCTCTAGAGTAGGCTCTGGACCCCCACGACCCTGAAAAGGACAAGCGGTTTCAAAAAATGGATGGAAGGATCTCAGGCAGGAAAAATTCAATGAGCTGCATTGTTTATGGTTATCAGTTTTCAGCTGTCATGATTACAAAAATGAATTGCTCAGTACAATCGCTGAAGCACCACTCAGGCACCAGCTACATATAACATTTAGATTTCGTCACGTAATGAAGGCAAACAACAAAACTCACACTAGAGCTATTCATTATTGCACATTTAATCTTAATTATATATTGATTCATCCATCTTCCAACCACTTATCCTCTAAGCAGTGTACAGGGTCACGGTGAGGGACTTATTCAGAAGGTACAGGGCATGCACAGTCACATACTATTGGCAGATATGTGTAGTATTACAAAACTGGGTTACATAAAGGAAAGCTATACTGACATGGGGGACCGCGTCCACAGCTGCAAGCAGGAATTAAACCCCAGAAGTATGAGGCTGCAGCGCTAAGCACTAAACCACCATGCTGCTAGCATACATGTATATTCTACAGTTTTACTTGCTTTGTGCATTACATTCTTGTGAAAGATTAAACAAACAAGAGTTTATATGCAATGCAGTCATTGTAAATGAGCTATTATTATGTGCCAAATACATATGTTTACCTAGGCAATCCTCATAATTTAAATGTCAAGCATGTATCTATTCTGGCAGTCAGGGACATGAAATTTAAGGGTCAGAAGAATATTCAACCATATAACCAGGTAGTCCCGACATGTTCAGCATTCACCAGGAGTTAATGAGATGGCCAGTCATTTGGTGTGCTGTACCTTTATCTAGGACTGCAATTTTTGTGTTGATTTAATGTGTAATATTACACACCAATCTTTTTTTTCCAATACCATACAATTTTCCACAGTGACAATCACCTCATCAGCACATGTCCGAAAACTTTTAGGGTAAGATCTCTGCATTCCCAATTTTCTTAGCAATTGCATTCCAAAGCCTAGTAATATATCAGTCTGTGTGACAGTCACCTGTGGAGATGTGTGCTTGTGCATTTAAGTAATGCAGCACTCAGTGCCAAAAACTGTGAAAAATGAAACAAACAAAAAATGCTAAATAAAAGTAATTCTAACAGTATAAAATTTACAGGCATTGAGTTTCAGATTTTTCACTAAATTTCACGTGGAATTTTCGTGGTATGTTACGTAATATTTCTGGCATGTAATTTCTTTTTATGTGCTATCAATTTTAACTGAATTCTCCTGCTATTAAAAGATGTTGTGGCAAAACAAAAGGGGTTTTAAGCAAAAATGAACAGGAACTGGAGATGAACATGTAGGATCAATACATGAGAAGGGATCCGAGAATGAATACAGGCAACACAAAATACATCAGTGACTGGACTGAGAAGAACAGCACTGGGATGCACTTTAGGAGGGAACTAACAAAAGACAGCTGGAGTGATTGACACGAGGGCAGGAACGGGAGGTAAGACAAACAAGTAACAGGCCAGGGTGGAGTCAGGGCGGTCAGGTGGACATGGTGGGCAGGACATGACAACCTCTTAGAGAACAGACCTTTATATTTAAATATGAAATTCTATCCTAACCCATTAGCAGTAAGCCTACATTGCCACTACAGTTTCCTATTCTTTTGGTCATAAGGTGTATAAAACCTATTTATATTGGTTTATTAATCTTTCCTAGTTAAAAGGAAGGCCAATAATTACAATAAATAGAATCATGTCACGTCGTGAGATGAGGAACGATCCCAGATGCAGGCTGTCGGTACGAAAACCCCTCCAGGGATCACAAGACTGAGACAAACTAATACAGGGAGCCAATCAAGGAACAGACACAAGGCAGGTGTGCTTGGCTAACAAGGGGATTGGAACCCGAGGCAAAACAGGGTATGAATAGGAAGACACTAGGAATGGGTGACCTGGGGGAGACAAAGCAAACAAAACAATCACTGAGAGATCACCGGTCCAAAAGGGACACACCAAATACAGACAGGCATGTGATTAGTGAACACTGCCTCTGCAACACTGCATTCTGGAAGTATCTTTCAAATGACCTGCTTTTCTGGGATACTCTTTTTCCACTGCTGCAGTTAAGATTGCAGTCGCATCTCTGGGGATCTGTCCAGTGGAGTACCAGTTGCAGCCACAAGTTCGGGTACTGACCCAAACCATTTGCAAAGGCTGCCAGTCTCTGTGGGCAGAGGGTTAATCTTGCCATGCTGAAGCTGGACTTGACCTTACACTTCTGTCAATCGAAGGAGCATGTTTTAAGTTACAGGCAAAGCTACACTCCAGGATACCAGGTTTTCTTTCTCTATAGTGTGACAGGCAGTGAGGCATGGGAGACAAGTGTGCAGGCAAATATCTCCTGAGGGGTGGGGTTTATTAAGGCAAAAAGGAGGAAAATATACAAAGAATATACAAAAAGAATCTGTCAGGAGATGGCAGCAGTCCTCCTCCCATATTTCATTGTAGTGAGCACATGCACAGCTGTCTTGTCTTATTTCTATCTTCTCTCTTTCTTTCCAGCAGGGGCTTTATGCCTGACAGTGGAAGACTGTCCCATCCTCTTTGGGGCAATTAAGTCCCATTAGCACTCCTTGCGGGCGACGGTAAGGAAACCACAGTTACCTTCGGCCTGTGTGGTGGTGATTGCCCCCTGCTGGTGCGAGGCAAATTTCCTGTGGGCTGTAACGTCACAATAGCTAGTCACACAGATTCAGTCTTCTGACAGAACATCAACTTAAAGCATGCCCTGATATTTCCTTGCAAGCCGGTGCTAAATATTCCCGGGATCATTCATCCGAGACGCTTCTGAAAGTCAGCAAAGTCATTATTATGCAGCTGCTTATGCAAGACAACTTACTCAGCTTCCAATTTTTGCTCATTAGCAGGACCTGAATTGAGTACAGGGAGTGCCCAGGTTACGAATGAGATCCATTCCCTAAGTCTGTCTTTAAGTCGAATTTGTAGGTAAGTAAATAATAATACAATACATAATACTAATAATTATACAGTAGTAATAAAAGTAATTACATACGGTACAGTATTGTATGTTTTTCTGTATGTATCAAAACCTAAACACGGAGCCACCTATAGCCTCTTAAAGTAATGCTCATCAGAGGTGTATCACTGTTCCTATGTTATGTGCGGTCATAGGCATACTCAATGTCTGTGATTATCCATCTTCCACTCTTCTGGTACAAGGTAGCACTAAGCCTGAAGACCTACCCCATAAATCACAGGGTCCAAGGCACAGCAGTATCTGAGATGGGCTGCCAGGGCATAGAAATTTGTGTAAATATACACTGGTGATTTTTTCAAAAACACAAAGCTGTCTAAGTCTCTTGAGATAAATTATTGCTAAGCAACAAGTTAAATATGTGCAACTACCAGGCAGGAACAGAGCTGCCTACTTAGTGGAGAAAAGCCTCAGGGCTACCTCTGAAGATGATGTGGCTGCCAGGCTTTTCACTGCCATGTTCTACTTGTATAAACTGCCTCTGGGACTAAATTTCACTAGCAAAAAATATGTTGGAGCCTAGCTTGGATCGAAAAAGAAGCACACCTATTGACAAAGAACAAACTTACTAGTGAGGCAGTTTATCGAAATCAAGCTTTGCAAATAGGCTGCCTCATGACTGCATTGTATTTCTTAGAAAAACGTAAAAAAAATTTATAGGGTAGAGACACATTTACTTACCACATTTATTTAGACGCTTTGACCCAAAGCAACGTAATGTAGTGTTGGTGGTGCGGTTGGTGGGACGTTTTGGATCCATGACAGCTTGTAAATAATGCAAATAGCTTTGTATAGTCATTGCCTATTGTGTTTGTGTGATTGTATTGTAAAGTAATGTCACGTATAGTGTTTTATGTTGTGTTGTAAATAGTGCTGTGTGGGCCTACAATGAATGGGGTGGGTAGTTGTGGTGACCGCACAGGGGGCAGTGTGTGTGAGTTCTGGTGGTGGTGAAACCACTGTGCTGATCAGGGTTTCGTGAACCAGGGAACTTCCTATCACAAGCACAGCAGCCTAACACACTGAGCCATATGGATTCAGGGTACATTTCATAGTAAAATGAATATTTTGCACAAACAAGTGAAATAGCATACTGAAAACACTTTATGGTGACTGGAAACAAACAGGAGTGTGTTTTTTAGAACGTACTTTTAAAAAATAACCCCAGAATGTGGGCCATGAATCCATAAGGCCAAAAAAGAAGTAAAGCATGGAGTGAGGGAGAAACCAAAAATAAAGTTGGCTGAATATCACTAATTGTCAGGAGAGTGCACTTTACAGTAATGGGATGTAATCGTGTCTGTTTGCGTACTGAATAGTAAGTGTGTGCATATGGTAATGCTTTAGCTTGCAAATCATGTATATACACTTGAATGGAGGTAGGCTTTATAGTTTGTGTGGGCATTTCCCTTTATTCAGAAATAGAGCCATTATGCAAATGAAACTGCTTAAGTGTATGCCCTTAAGTGTGCCCTTGCCTCACACCCAATTAACAATGGTCCCTTAAAAGATATGTATTGACATTTGTCAATATCATGTGTAAAAATTAGGGCTGTCAAAATTGACACGTTAACGCAGATTAATCCAGCATCGTGTCCCCAGTGTGTTTCCCTGACCTGGGCTGAGCGCGGCAGCAGCAGCATGATCTGGGCTGAGAGCGGCAGCGGCAGCAGCATGGCCTGGGCTGAGCGGGGCGACGGCAGCATGACCTGGGCTGGGTGCGGCAGCGTCAGCAGCATGACCTGGGCTGAGAGCGGCGGCAGCAGCATCACCTGGGCTGAGCGCGGCAGCGGCAGCATCGCCTGGGCTGGGCTGAGCGCGGCAGCGGCAGCATCGCCTGGGCTGAGCGCGGCAGCGGCAGCATCGCCTGGGCTGAGCGCGGCAGCGGCAGCAGCATCGCCTGGGCTGGGTGCGGCGTCAGCAGCATGACCTGGGCTGAGAGCGGCGGCAGCAGCATCGCCTGGGCTGGGCGGGGAGGCGACAGCAGCATCGCCTGGGCTGAGCCTGGTGGCAGCAGCATCACCTGGGCTGGGTGCGGCCACGGCATGACCTGAGCTGGGCGCGGCAACAGCTGGTTCCCTCTGCCTCCGCTTCTGTCGGTGAGCGCTGCCAGGGAGGGTCAAAGGAGTATACTTTGGTGGGCAAAGCAGTGCCCAGTTGAGGGATGCTGGCGAGTGACGCGACGGGTGGAGCAGCCTGCTTTAGAGCAGAGGGCTGCCCTGTTCCCCCGAGCATCCACCTGCTTCAGCTTCTCCGCGATCACTCCCAACTCGTGCGGCCGGGAGGAAGGAGTGATTGCTGCAAAATCTGGGGTGAGTGAGCCGAGCTGCACGGAAGCTGCGGACTCTCAGACTGTCCAGCAGCTTCCAATATAAACCCTGGAAGGGAAAAGATCTGTTCCACCAGGGCACAGGCTGACCCGAACGGCTCCATAACCGATCTTTCGTCCACGAAGATAGGAATTATTTTGGGAGGGTGGTCAGCAGCACAGTAGCCCAGTAGTGGCGCAGATCACACAGGTGAGTATTTTCGGGGATTAGCCTCGTTACCGGCAGATCCAGGTTTGTCATGGGAGTGGCACGATGAGAGCTGCTGGGTCGCTTTTTGAGGAATCAAACTGTCATTCAATGGAGAGACGGTGGAGTCCAGTGACAGCCAAGGAGCCTCATCCTCAGCCCTGAGAGTGTGATCATACCATGATGGAACTAGTAGGTTGACAGTGTCTCTGAATTCACATGCTGGGTATGTAACAGAAAGAAAAGATGTATATGTTATGAAAGTAGGATATATGCATATAAGTGACTATCCCACAACTTTAAATATAAGATGTTTATTTGCAATGTGCTGTGTAAACTGAAATATTCCTAGAAACTGCAAAATGAGCGTAGTTATCTTGGTAGGTGTGTCAGGTGACCACAATTATGCATTTTTACTTATTCCACCTGTACCACTGTTTAATATGTGTGTAACTATCTATCTATACAGTATATATATATATATATATATATATATATATATACACACACACTCATATATTTCTCCGTCCTGTTTTGCTTTGCCTGCAGCAGCCCAGACTGGGAATGTGTTGGCTTGTGTGGCAGGCAAATCTGTATGTGGACTGTTTCACTTTTCCTGTCCCAACAGCAAGTCTATTTTTTCACTTTGAAAGCCCCCGTTGTCTCGCCTCCACCCTGTTTCCATCTGACATTGAAAAGAGAACAAAATTTTAAATCCGTTAAATCCCTCTGTGATGTGACAGACACTGTCAAACTCTGCGCACCCTAAAGTATAAATAGTGTCTACTGCATACACTTCAGTTCCGCTTTTACCTAAAGGGACACAGTTCAATTGTGTAAAGTGGAGTACAGACTAAATAACTTACTGTAAGGATACTGCCAACAAAGGCCATCCGAAAACTTGAAGCAACCACTTTCAGTTTAAGGGGGTGGTGTGTGGATCAGCAGGTTAGGACCAGTACAGACTGATGGCACTATTGGGCCCTTGAGCAAGGCCCTTAACCCCAACTGTTCTGGAGGGCTGACTTCCAAGGTTTCTCTCCAATGTCTGTGTATCTTCCCACTGCTATTAATATTCTATTTGCCATGCTCTTAATTGATATGCTAGAAGTGGTTTGTAATGCTTGTATCATCTTCAAATAAAACATTTTAACTAGGGCTGTCAAAATTGACGCGTTAACGCGGATTAATCCAGCATCGTGATTAATCTGATTAAAAATATTAACG
>JAODKN010000041.1:7775207-7786531 GCA_026774425.1 Petrocephalus zakoni
GAAGCTCGGTTTGAACTGCAGCGGTTCGTCTTGACCATGTCAACATACCTAAATGCATTGAGTTGCCACCATGTGATGGTGATCAGAAATTTGTGTCAACGAGCAGTTGGACAGGTGTGCCTAATAAAGTGGCCGGTGAGTGTATACACTATTTTCTATACTATTTATATACCACAATTTGTGGCCTTTCGCTACTAAATAAATGAGAACTTTTCTTTAAACATGTTAATATAGATGCTGTTGGCTATAGCCACGCATTATGAACATGAATTCTCCAAACTGCAAGTTAAATGCCTCCAAACATTCCCCGGTGGCGATAACCCTCAGCTCAGGTTATGAGCATAACAATGTAATATATGATTACAGTACTCAACCACCGACCAAGACGAACAGATTGAATGAATCAGCGCAGTGCAAGACGAACAGATTGAATGAATCAGCGCAGTGCCCGAGATCCTACACACGTAAAAGAACACAATCGTTCAATGTTACATGTCTAGTGATAGGGGTTTTTAGTAATGGATGTTATGTCACGGTAAGGGAAAGGGTCGAGGGAAGAGACGCAGTTCCGTAAGATCCCTTTTGGGGCTTTACTATGCACAGAACAGTGCAAGACGACATGTAATATCAATGACAGGACTGGGGAAACATACTTGAATGCAGACTGAAATACACTGGACTAAGGACAAGCAACGAGAGGCAGCTGGCGAACGCTGGGACGCTAGGTAAACGAGGGGGCATGGCACACAGGGGGGTTGGACAGGAGAGACGTGACATGTTAAGATTCAATGTATCTTCTCACTAATCATTTCCAAATGATCAGCTGATAAATTAGGCTGGACTGCTGCAGAATGTTGAGGGAGATATAATTTCGGCCATTTGTAACGGCTATAAATCACAACCTCTTCGAAATATTCATATTTTAGACGTCTAAAGAGTATTATCACACTTCATATGTTGTATAAAAAAATCTTTCTATCAGACATTCCTGACTGCAAATTCACATCGGTTTCTGGCGAACATTCTCCCATACTATTAACCAAACCGAATAAAAAAACACAGAAAAAGGCCAGGATCTAATACTCAGCTTGGAATGTTCAACGAAAAAGTCTGGTGTGGCAGTATATTCAAAGCTAAAAGAATCAGAGATAAGCGCTTCCTTTAGTGAACATCTCATTTCCCAATGTGAAAATGCAAGGCGCACCATCACCGTAATCCATTGCTTGCAAAAACAGCACAGGTTTGCCTGTGCTCACCAACAACGTCTGTGCCAGGGAAGACTGCAGTAGACTGCAGACATTCGCTCTGACAGTCGTAACTGTCTGAACCTCAGAACAGCTTGTTATGCTTAAATGAAGAGCTTGTTTTACAGTGCCTTGTAAAAGTATTCACCCCCCTTGGCATTCTCTCTATTTTGTTCCCTTACAACCTGAAATTTAAATGGATTTTCAATTTGATTATAAGTGATGGACCTACAATAAAAAACTACAGATTAATGAAGTTAAAAGAGAAAAAAAACTTTTAAATAATTCTAAAAAATATGTGTGCATGCATATGTTTTCACCCCCTTTGCTTTGAAGCCCCAGCCTCTACCTTCAAAAGCCACTTAATTCGTTAAATAAGATCCACCTGTGAGCAGTCTAAGTGTCAAATGATCTCATACACCTCTTCTGATAGCCCCGAGAGTCAACACCAGTGCAACACCCCTAAGTAAGGGCTACCACCAAGCAAGTGACAGCATGAAGACCAAGGAACTCTCCACACAGGTTAGGGACAAAGTTGTAGAGAAGTACAGATCAGTCTTGGGTTCTAAAAAAATGATCCCAAACCCTGAACATCCCATGGAGCACCATTAAATCCATTATTAGAAAAAGGAAAGATTATGGCACTGCAGCAAACTTGCCAAGAGAGGGTTGTCCACCAAAACTCAGAAACAGGGAAAGGAGAGCATAAATCAGAGCAGCAACCAAGAGGCCAAAGATAACCCTGAAGGAGCTGGGCGGCTATACTGCAGAGATGGGAGTAACTGTCCATAGGACCACTATAAGCCACACACTTCATGGAAGAGGGGCCAAGAAAAAGCCTCCCAGGCAGACCGTTTGAAATTTACCAAAAGGCATATTGGAGACTGTGAAAGAAGGTGCTGTGGTCAGATGAGACTAAAATAGAACTTTTTGGCCATCAAGGACAACGCCATGTCTAGTGAAAACCTAACACCTCTCATCATGCTGAGAACACCATCCCATGCTGTGGGGATGTTTTTCAGGGACTGGGAAACTGGTTAGAACTGAAGGAAAGATGTATGGTGCAAAATAAAGACTGGGATGGAGGTTCACCTTCCATCAGGACAATGACCCTAAACACACTGCTAAAGCAACACTCCAGTGGTTTAAATAGAAATAGGTAAATGTCCTAGAATGTCCTAGTCAAAGCCCAGACCTCAATCCAATTGAGAATCTCTGGTATGATTTAAAGATTGCTGTACACAAGCAGTGCCCACCCAACTCGAAGGAGCTGGAGCAGTTTTGCCATGAAGAATGGGCAAAAATACCAGTGTGTAGATGTGACAAGCTTCTGGAGATGTACCCGAAGAGACCTGTCACTGTAATTGCTGCAAAAGGTGGCTGTACAAAGTATTGACTGTCAGGGGGTGAATAGTTATGCATGCTCAGGTTTTCTTTTTTTTTGTCTTTCTTGTTTCACAATAAAACAGTTATTTGCATCTGCAAAGTGGTAATTGTGTTGTATAAATTAAAAGATACAACCCCTCCCAAAATTCCTTTTAAATTCCAGGTTGTAAGGGAACGAGATCCTAGGCAACCTCCTAGTTTTTAAATGTCCTATTACCTTCAAACTGTCTTGGCTATTGTAGCCTATGAAGTAGGCTAATTTTCCTTATAGAAGATTATCATTTCAAGTAATTAGATGCCTTTTGAATTTGTAACATTTGAAATGTTCAGTTTCTGTTAGGCCTATGGCCCACAAAACTTTGCACTGTACATGTGGAGTTCACATGTTCTCCCTGTGTTGCATGTTTACTTCTACAGTTTATAGACATGCAGTTGGGCGGATTGGGGTCTCTAAATTGCCTACAATGCATGTGAGTAAGTGCATGATAGACTGGCACCCGCCCTGAAGTGTATCCCTTCCTGGTACTCTTGGATATGCAATTGGATGGGAGATTAATGTTTTCTGTGAGTTTTTTGGCTGGGGTTTATATATTAATCACAATTAAGGATATAGACCTTCATTCACAGGGTGTACTCAGTTTATTTACTCCTCATGCATGGTTTATTTAATTGAGGTCATTGGCAATATGTTTCAGTATAAACATCTGAAGTCTTTTTTCTATGTACAGTTGTAAGCCTCAACTATAAGCAAGTTATCTCAGTTCACTAATGGCTTGTTGATAAAGTTTCTAAATAAGGTAGCTCTGCCAAGCCTTCTGGAAGAGAACTGCCATGAGACCACGGTATACATCACATTACATCCTGCCACAGAAAAATTGATGAAAATTCCAACCACAACAGAGAGGCCTTGGTCTGAACCATAGGATGGTGTCACTATGCAAAGAGGAGGAAATTGCAGAGATGGGAAGGAATGATGAGGGCTTGCAGACAAGATCATAGGAAAAGGCTGGTCATAAGCTGAAAACAAAAGCACAGCTATCAAAAACCTTTTAGGAAAAAAAAATCACATCATAGGGATGTTTAGACCCAGGCTATTCATCTACTCCGGAAAGAATTTAAATAAAGTGAATTAGAAAGCCAACACATTGAAAGGAAATTACACAAAACAACAGTTGATACTGTACTATTATGGATTAACTGAGGGAGGAGAAAATGCCTTCAAACCCTTGTCTAAACCAGTTTACTGCTACCCCAGACAGTGACTGAAATAATTACACACTTTGCCAGGTGAAATAACTTATGTTCAGATGCAGTCTGTTTAAAATGTTACAAAAATGTAATCATAAGAAAAAAAATAATAACAGTCCACACCATATCGCAAAAAGGAAGGAGTGATGCAATCAGAGGCAAGCTGCAGAGAAGTTGTGACACAGTGTCACATGGAGTGGCATGTCAATGGCAGTTTATAAAACCCATAAAAAGGTGGTGAGCCTAGATCTGCATGAGAACGAGAAGATGGACTTTGCCAAGAAGAGCATGAAAAACTACATATACAAAGAAGCATCTGGTTTTTGTTTGGAAACCATATGATATGATCTATTGTTGCTCGTCCATTGTGCACAACAGACCAGAGCTGTTATATTTAATTTGAAGGATTTAAACAGGATCTTTGTTTGTCTCTGGATTGAATGTTTCTCTCTGAAACTGCCAGCATGGCCTAATGAGCATTCCCAAAAGAATGAGGCAAAGAAAACAGACTGACAATCAGACAGGAAATCTGATTGCTGGGTGTTTTATTAATCTCTCCTTTCATGTACTTTTTGAACATTTAGCAATAAATATAAATCAAAATCCAGTGTCTTAATTTCTGTGGGTAAAGTCTTTCGAACATTTAATTACTCTCAAGGAGGAGGCCATTTTCATGGAATACATCTCAAGTGTTTTGAAAAATACAGCTGTCCCAGAATTCTCACATATGAAAACACTGATCCAGCTTCCACAACTTCCAATCCAATACATGCTCACAGTGAACCTGGGGCCTCTCCTAAAAAGCACAAGGCAGGGACACCATGCATAGGACAGCAGTCTAGTGCAGGGCACACATATCTACACATTGTAGATAATTCAGTCACTGATTTCTTGAACTGCATGTTTTTGGGGTTATGGAAGGTAATCATACACTTAGGAAGACACCCAAATTTCAGACACAGAGTTGTTGGCAGGATTTGAACCCACAAACCTAGCAGTGTGCGACTATAGAAATAACTACCGAGCCACCACTCAGCAAAAAGCACTTTCCCCGTTAAAATACCTGTTATAGCACTTACATAAGGCATATAACACATTCTGCAAGGAATCTCGCTAAGGGAGCCTGATAGGGGAAAAGCTCACAACAAGTGTTTATGAAATTCAGAATATTTGTGGTCCAAAAAAACATGTCAAAAGATTTCAAAAAAGCTTCATGGAACCCTTGGCCATAGCTCATGCAGCATACTGGATAAGGCATGCCTATTGGCATTAGACAGGTGACATAAGGAAGCCTCTGGCCTGCCTGAAGCAGTACCTTTGTGGGAGTACTGGAAGCCTGACTGAAGAAACCTCCAAGGGAGTGTACATGTAAAGCAGCCATGCAATGTCTTTCTGCTTGTTTGAGGTATGAGGGGGGAGGCTCTGGAGATAAGGGTGCATACACCCATCCTAAAAGAGGTGAGCTTTATTTCAGGAGTGAAGAATTACAATTCAAGCGGGGCTCTGCTAAGAGGTGATGGCCTGATCATCTTCTGGTATTCCCCTCCCTTGCAGGTAGGGGGCAGCAGTCCCTTCAGAGTAGCCATCTTCCAGTATCCACATGCAGAAAGTATACAGCTTACACATACTCATTATAGGCATGTCATATTAATTTTGGGATTTTATTGATTTATTTTAACTGTTCATTTTCCAACCGTGGACGGAGGATACAACTTGCATCTTCAATGATTTTTAAAAATAAGAATTGAGTGCATGTTATGACCTGGGACATGATTGAGGATTGGGGTGCACACAACCGGACACAGGAATTAAGGACACAAGAGTAACACAGATATCATTACAAGTCACCTTAATCTACTATGAAATGTATTTACAACCCAGTGTAACAATATATACAAGGATAGGTTGTGCCTAAAGACGACACCAGAGGAACAAAAATAATAAAATAAAACGTCCCTGAACTGAGTTTTCGTGTCTGTCCTACCTTGGTCTCACAACAAAAGTCCTAACTAACTACGCTGCTCTAACTACAAAACAAAACTTACAAGGGCGGTGTAGGCCTCTAACCTAGTGTATTTAACAGACCGTTACCTACACCCTGCACAATGAAAATGTATGAGAAAACATAACAGATGACTTGCAAAATGGTATTTACAATAAACAGAGACTGTATAATGAAGAGCAGAAGATAAGTATATACATAAATCAGTATGGAAAATGACTGACTAACCTGACCCAGCCTGACAAAACAAAGTGATCGATGTAGAAACAGTAAAATATACAAACTCCAAAACAGAATCTAATCCAAACAACAAGCAACTGCACACACAAAGCCTCTCTTCGGCCGCATCACTAGCGTCCACTTATGGGTGAGTTCCGGATGCGATCCACCACTAGGAGACGGAAAGGATGATCGGCCAATTAACACCTCCTTCGCTGACCAACCGTGTTGATGGGGCGGTCCTAAGGAAAGACAGGGTAGGAATTTGAGGGAACGAAAAAAAATAAAAAAAACACTATGCGCCCTTGCACATAACAGTGCACATTTTTGAATTTATTTTGGATCTTCTGCAATTCACACAAGGTCAAAAATTATACATACGCCCCCTCTTAAATCCAAAATAAATTCAAACTTGTGCATCCAGTTCTTGTTTTTAAAAATCACTGAAGATGTGTCTTGTATAATCATTCCACCATGGAAAAAGAATGGTCAAATACATCGATAAAAGCCAAAGATTATTATGACATTCATGCCCATAATGAGTGTATGTAAACTTCTGACCACAAATACACATACCCCTTCCCCGCTTAGGCTTTCTGACCACCAAGGGAAAACTGTCCAGCCACCTGGTTGGCGCAACCATCAATTGCCAACCATGTCCCATTGACTCTTGTTGAGGTGGCTGGTGAGGAAACCACAGTTACCATCAGCCTGCAACATGCACCCCCTACTGGTGCACAGCTTTTGCATCACAGAGGTCAAAACCAAAGATTTACCTGGGTCTCAGTCTGGTGTCTCTGAAATTTTCTCTCTTTTGTCTCATACTATTCATTGAGATGCACTTCATCTTCCAAGCTAATTAGTATTTAATTGCCCTGTCCAGTTTGATCAGGTCCTTTCAGATTGACTCTATCTGTCAGAATATTAAAATGTGGAGTCACTTTAGAAAACACCTTTAGTTTCTTTTACTGGAGAACAATAGTGACTTTGCTTTATACATAAGTTAAAGTTTTTCCAATTTAAGCAACCTCAAATAACAGAAAAGGCCATTCTGGCACATAGACCTTCACACCAACTGTTCCTATTGTGTAACAGCCGAGCTGCCCATTGCTTCACTGAGTAGCGACTCAATTAATATTCTGATTGCATTTTTCATGGTCAGTTTGCGCCTGAGTAAGTTATTAGCCCTGCTATCATGACTCGCTTGCTGCTGGCGGGATTATTGCACAAAAAGAAAATAAACTTTTTCCTTTTCGTGTCCTGTGAAGTTTTTGAGGTCATAGTTGGAGGGTCTAAGTGAGGTCAATAACTTAATTGCATGATCTACGCATGGTCAATAGTCAATACTTATAGTAGAAGAGCATATAATGTTCACCTGCCCTCTTGCATGTTGGGGGGGCGGGTCCATTGTTCAGTACTGAGTGGTGGTAAGATCATGAATATAATTCAAGGCTACAGTACAGGGAAGGCTTACAGACATGTCCAGTGAGTTTGTTTAGTACTTTTCCATAAGCTTGAATATCTTTTGTATGAGAAACACCTACTGTCATCCTTCTGCCTTTCCTTTGACCTTGAATGGAATAACATTGGATTGGTCTAGGTTGGGGGCCCACTATGGCCTGCTTTCATGGGGACAAATTTGATCCCCATTTACATTATTTGTTTCTCTGAAGGCGCATAGGCACAGTTACCAAACTTACAAGTTTAAACCCTCTGATCAGTGAAACCTCCAGAAGGGGCTTTAATTGCAATACAGGATCATGGTGAGTTAGAGTCTTTCTCTCTAAGATTAGTGCAATAGACAGGAGACATCATGGGTGGGCTGTCTGTCCATCACAGGGCAATCACAGAATGAGCACATTAGAGAGACTCAAACTCATCTAACCTCATGTTTAATCTAACATCATGCATCCTATGCAGTCTGGTTCCTGAATTATATGTCTTGTGTTTATGTTCCTAGCAGCTGTGCACGTATGAAAACACAGATCAGCACTGGCATGCCTGTGTGCTTTTAAAGGAAGTGGCAGAAGGCCCTTGAACAGCACAGGCTTTTTAAACCCTCAGCCTTTCCTTCACCACAGCATGTGTTTCAGTCATATTTTACTCAACCGCTCAAAGAACATGGTTGTAATTACGGCAGTATTCTAAACAAGTAATTGACAATAGGCCAAATTTTTTTTTCTATAATTTATGGGTGAAAGAATGTATTCTTAGGAAAGACTTTAATATAAACAGAGAATTTAATGCCCCCTCTTTCTAATAACATGTGCATCATAACTGGCACATTTTAATTTCCAAGTTTGTTCTTAGCAGACTTTTTCTCAATGAACAATAGGAACAAATTTGTATTCACATTAATCCGGCAGACACTTTTGCCCAAAGCGATGCACACATGAGGATCAGAAAGTCGTGTTGGACTACATCCCTAGAGTAGGTGGAGTTAAGGGGTTTGCTCAAGGGCCCAATAGTGTCATCGCTCCACCTGCCACAGAATCTGACCCTATGGCCTTCCTGATCATAGACACAGAATCATATCCCACAGAGTCACACAAAAAGTCATTCCATATCACACAATATAATATTGGTAAAGGTCATTATTTATTATGAGAACACATAACAGAATATTACATCTTACTATTAAGCACATTTGTAATATTCTCATAGACTTCATTCCCCCAGGTGCTAAGATTAATAGCACGTGTCAAATCATGAAATGGAAATCTGCTTTGTATAGTTTTGTTTACATGGACTAAGCCAACCACTGAGGATACCTGGCCAGTTCGCATTTAGCACATTAACCACTGAGGTTGCTTTGGATGCGATTTGTTTGGAAAAACATATCATAAGTGTTTCATGTGTTGTCAGAGGGGATAGTTTGTGTATTTATCACTGTCTTTGACAAACATGATGCAACGACTTATAAAGACAGAAATTAATGTGTGTCTAATCTCAGGAAGTTCATTCAATGCACATTTACTATCACAATCTATTTATTTTAATTTGGCTAATTCAGTTTATTTTTGAGCGAGTAAGAAGAAGCTTATTATTCATGTTAAGTTGATTCGGCTGCTCATTGTCCAAGTTCTACAATCCAAATGTTACTTTACCTGGATACTCTCTAATTTTCAATGAATTGAACAACAGAAAAAATATTTCAGGAATGGTGATGTGGTGTTCTTAGTATGCATATTACATCTTTTTACTCTGTTACATAATTAATAATAATGTACCTCTGACCTGACCCTGTATCTCTGTGCTGTATCTGAACACTATTTTATAAAGCAATACAATATTAGTTGTTAACCCTTTGCTAAGGATGATATTTTGTATCCTTTTTAAACAAATTATAGTATTCAAATTCATTATTCTGTGACTTGAAGTGCTTGTTGTAGGAATATATGTGTGCAGTTTGTGTAGCCAATATTAATTGTGGGGCAGAATATACATTACCATATTCTGCCAGGACCCAATAAAGCCCAATAGTTTATTTTTAAGTTCATTTACCTTTTACCATTACTTTATTGTAGATAAAGAAACAGAATAACAGTATAGAAACAGAAGATGAGGAACCATTCATTAAAACCTGATTAAACATTCTGATACACTTTCCAGACATTATTACGTTAAAGGGAGGCCAAGTGAAAAGTTAGGCTTTGTGATAACATTATTGGTCACACCTACTGAATGCACCACCGGAACCAGGCCCAAAGAAAAGAATTCTACTGACATGATTTACAGAAAGACACTGAAATACCAGGACAGATACCTGCAGTCAAGAAATTATGCACTGGGTCTCTGTAGCTTGTGAGGTAAAAAAAGAAATGTAATGAGTTTTTTGATACTGCTTGAATCTGTTGGATATTTCTGAACAAAACTTAACATACACGACAAGAATATTATGGCCCGTAGTGGGTGATCGTAATACTCTCTCAGGCAGTGTGCAGAAGTGGTAAATAATGCATGCTTTGTCATTTTTTTCAAAGTGATATGAAGTAAGAGTGAAGCAGTCTTCATTTTTTATGAGACATGGAGTCCTTTTTGCGAAAGGAAAGGTAAAGATATCAGTGTGGCTGATGCTCATTTTGCTATTGGACCATAATATTGATCCTTTGGAGTAACAGGGCTACTTCAAGGGAAGAAATATAATGACATTTGTGAAACAAAATTTTTTTGGGGGGGGTGGGATTGAATTGCATTTTTCTGGGCTTTCAACTGGATGTAGAAGTAACAGCAATCAAGGAAGGAAGGGTTAGGGTTAGGGGTTAGGGTTAGGGTTATGGGTTATGAAATTCCGTGGGCCCCAGCCGGGACCCACGTTGTGCACGGGCCTGCCCGTCGTGGAGGGGCGCCCACCCCTTGGCTTGCCGACCACTGCCATCGCTGCCAAACATTGTGTGGCTTGGATAAGCCGACACGGCCTAATTAAGATTGGGGGCCCTCGGCAAGGTTAGCCTTAGGGTTATTGAGCCCTAGGCAAAATAGGCCTTATGGTTATGAGGGTTAGCCCCTAGGCAAGATTGGCCTTAGGGACATAGGGGTAGGGGCCCTAGGCAAGATTGGCCTTAGGGTTGTTAGGGATCAGGCCCTAGGCAAGATTGGCCTTAGGGTCAAGGGTTGGGTCAGGGGTTAGGGTTAGGTTAAGGACCGAAAAACAAACAACCGTCCCCCCGACGATCCGTTTTGGGGGCGTGGCCGGGCCCCGGAGCCTCACCCGGGCGAAGGAACGCTCTATCTCGCTTGGTTTCCGAGATATCGCGAAAAAACGTGGTGGCAAATTTCCTGAGCAGGCGGAGTGGGGTTTTTGTGTCGCTGGACTCTGGGGGCCGAGAGGAACCCGGGGAACTTTGTCGCGAGTCTGTAGGAGGTTCCTAGCCCGAGATACGCCCACTTCCGGTTTCAATGCTAACATGCTAACCTGCTAGCTTTTGAGGAGAGTGCAGGTTCGGCATCCAGGATGCCCAGAACGCGTAGATCCGAAGTTCTGAGCATGCCGAGGTGAGGTACCGCCAACTTCCGGTCCGGATGCTAACATACTAACGTGTTAGCATTTTTGAGATAACGGATTCGGCATCCGGGAGCCCCGAAATGCCTAGATCAGGAGTTTCAGCCGGATCCAAGCACGGGAACCCGGTGAATTCCGCGGTCAAAGTTTTGGTTGACCATGTGTCTGAGATTCCAAATCGGAGGTGATGTCTGCAGTAATCTGTGGGGGTGGGCGCGGGGGG
>JAODKN010000041.1:7798549-7810302 GCA_026774425.1 Petrocephalus zakoni
AGACCTTGAAATTTCCGGTGTACCCCGAAACATACGGGGGCCTCGAAACCGCATCTTCGCGAGCGCGTCACCGGCCTAACAGCTGAGCGATACGTCACAGGCGGAAGGAATTTTGCAGCCGGAAGGAATTTCGCATGACAGAGCCATTCTGACTTGACTTTCAACCATCGAAAACAGCAGGCTCACGCTTGTCCACCTGATCTTTGTGATGGGCGGTCTGACCCTATATGTCGGCCTCTAGGCTGACAGTGAATGTTAAACCATATTTTACTCTAAAGAATACGTGAGTTTTTTCCATTTTCTAGGAGAACACTTTCCTCTCTTACCCTTTAAAACAATCAAACCTTTCTTTTCAGTTTCTTAATGTGCTCTTCTATTACAATAATTACCATACAACAGAGGATTTTATTGGCATGTAGTGAATATGGGGATTGAGGAAGCAGCTTACAATAAACACATTACACTTATGGCTATACTCTTTGACAGAGGAAAAATTGTTTTGTCAGTAGTAGCTCGAACTCTGAGCTCAGGGGCATGATAAATGATCCGACAAGAAAGTTCTTAAGAAACTGGGCTTCCACACACCAGATCAGGGCCTTAGGTGGAGTTTGGAATGGGCCTCTCTCTCTCCCCCAGTCTTTTTTCCTGATAGCAACCCCACTTTGAAAACTACTATAGCGGTAATGCAGGTAATGGGAGAGAATGGTGGCGCATCGTGTGAAACAGGCCAGGCCATTAAGCCATCATCCCTGTGTTTTCACCTGGCATGCCAGCATGGAACTGAATTAGGTAGTAAATGCGGCTGCAACAAATGGGTTCGGGCTGAAATAAAGACCCGTTTGCTGCATGTGTTCCTTTTTACTAATGTCAAGAGCAGCGAACGCAACCGCCGCCTATTGACTCAATCGATTGGGTGTATGGTCTATAATGCTTATCTGATTTAAACAGCTTGCATCATTCATACAAGTCAACTGAGATTTCACTCACTGAATACACTTGAAGGACACTCCAGGGCCAACTTGCTCTGAGCAGAATTGACGCAACATATTATCAGATATTGAGTAAATTAGTGCACTTTGGTATCAGTGTGGGCAGGAGAATAGATGTTTTTTGTGGGAAACACAAGCTGACAGCAGCTGTGTCTCAAAATCTTTTAATCTTATAGGATCCACCTTAATAATAACCATTTATTATCTCTTAGGATAAGAGATAATATAAATCGCCATGCATGGTGGTGCAGCGGTTAGCACTGTCACCTCACACCTCTGGGACGTGAGTTCTGTCTGTGTGTCTGTGTGTGTGGACTTTGCAGCTTGTTGTTGTGTAGTACTCAGGTTTTCCACCACAGTCCAAAAATATGCTGAGGTTAATTGGAGTTACCAAATTGCCCATAAGTGTGTAAGGTGTGTATGTGTGTGTGTGCCCTGGGATAGGTTGGTGCCCCATCCTGGGTTGTTCCCTGCCTTGTGCCCAGGGTCTCTGGGATAAGCTCTAGACCCCCTGTGACCCTGAACATGATAAGAGGTTTCATAAAATGGATGGAAATGATCTCTTAGCAATGTGAGTGCCATTGTGATCTTTCACCTCCAGGGTTTGGGGTTTGAATTCTACCTCCACTCTGTTTGCATGGACTTGCATGTTTTACCCATATGTGTGCCATTCATCTGGGCAATCTGCTGTCTTCCTTTAGTCCAAACACAAAATGTAAGATAAATTTGTGTCTCCAAAATTACCTGTAATATGTGAGTATCCTTGCAGTGTAATGGACTGAAATCCCATACAGTACATTATGCTTAATGTCTTCCTGGACCACCGACAACTGTCACCATGATTCTGTACCACACACACAGAATAGAATATGGATCGATATCAGTGTAGGATCATCTGCTACTAATGTAACTATAGCACAGCTCCCTTTAAAACACTGTAACTTTTCCTAATGTTAATGTTGCAAAATGTCATATTTTTTCTGTGCATTTTGCATTGTCAAGTCTATTGTTTCTAGTTGGTGTTGAAGTGGTACATGTGCACTAGGCAGCCAAACATCTGAAGATGGAGCAGGAAACAGGCGAGTCAGAGTGGAATGGGGCCTGGCAAAGATGGATGTGGGAATCCATGGCCAAATTTATTGGTACTTATGACTTTTTGAAGTCATAGTTGCCATGGAATACACAGCAGAATGAAATATAGATTTTCATAATACTTTAACATGGTGTTTCACATTTTTCTATTCAAATGCTTTCAGAGTAGCCTACAGCATAAATAGTTTAGTACCTCTGACGTTTTTCTCAGTAACCAGGTTATGCCAGGTATGGTGGAGACAGGTAGACAGTTGGATATGGGCATGCATTTGCTTGATCTTCTGATTCTTTTGTCCCTTCACTTGCTCTAATTTAATTAGCTACCTCATACCCTTTTGTCTTGTAATTTATTTTGCTCGGAAATAGTGTTGCAGTATTGTAAAAAAAAAAAGACAGGTATGAATTATTGATTTAATTACAGAATATTTTATGAAGTTTTGCTAAAACCTCTAAAATCGCAATGAGGAATAAGTGACATGCACACCAGTCAGATGAACACTTGAAGCGCATGGCCAGTTTATATTAATGCCTTTACTGCAATGCCTCATGGGCAATGAGGGTTTCTATTACAACCTTCCTTTCTTTGCTTTAATACTTGTTGAATTTCTCAAGAATAATTCATTAATAAGCTTCCCTAAAAAGCATACAGATATTATGATTGGCTACTTCTTCAAAAAGCTCATCACTGATCTGGTGTGTGGAAGCCCGAAAGCTATCAGAAAGCTTAACAATTATGATTGGTTATTACTTCAATCATTTAAGATCGAGCCACATCACTTACAGTTGGTTATACAAAGCAAATTAGTTCTGACCAGTTATCCCTGGTTATCCCATTTTGCAATCACTATGTACATTTCTTAGCACATTCTGCACTGCCTAACCCCCCCCCCCCATTTTCTCGCCCAAGGCTTGTCACAAAACCGCCCCCATTTAATTTATATCCGCATAGTTCAATTATTTTGCTGCTACTGTTATTTGTTATGTTATGCATGTTCCTTATGCATACAAAATATTCTGCATTAGCATAGCTTAGCATATTGCAATACATGATCAATAGCATGACTTCTTCCTCTCATAGCAGGCATTTTCCTTTCATCCCTGGCCCCTCTTTTTATCACCTCCTCCTCCTTTACAGACATCTTCTTGTCATCCCACCCCCTTCTTGGCAATTTCTCACTTCTCTTATCCGTATTTCCAGGTATTTCTTACCTCAGCGAACTCGAGGTATACCCACAAGTTTCCTGCTTATTTCTATTCGTTAGCCAATTTGACCCAGAGACCTGTGACCAGACCCATAAATTGAGCTGTGGAATAAGCCCACACATATCCTGTGTTTTTCCACGAAACGGCACATACACACGACAAACAATTCTCTACTTGCCTAAGGCCTGAAACATTGACGTCAGACCCATAATACCTCCCACTCGTCCTGAACCATCAACTTGCCATCCACGGAGAATAATCCCCGACATGTTTTTAAAAACTATGATTTTAAATGCTTTGTATAAGTTTATAAAAAGTTATGCATTGCAATTTTTGCAGTGTACATATATGGGTGAATATTTTATATACAAAATTACTTAAGGCCCTAACAATGGGGAATGTTTGAAGGATCCGGCAGACTTTGGGTTAATGGTCCTGCTCATTATATCTGACCTGCTGCCTCGTTATTGCTTGCTGTTTTGCAGGAAGGCAGGACAAATTTTCGGAGTGAATGGGAATCAGGGTATCGGGGACTGCCCTCGTTGGCAACATCTGTCGCTGTCAGCATCGAATGACAAATTCACAACCAGCCAAAGAGAAGCTGATGAGAAATTAAGCTGTCAGGCTGCCCCCTGCTTATTATGGAATAACTCCCCATCTGTGATGATGATAAAAAAAAGATTACTGAGCAGTTATGCACGTGCCAGAGATTAGGTAAGAAATCCATTAAATTCCTTGCTGACACGTATTTTCACCCAGATCAATCTCCTTCTCTAAATGTATGCGTTGCTTGTTAAATTTGCTATCCAGCCTCTTCCCAAGAACAGGAGGGAACGGCACTGAAATGTGCATTGGATTATGCAAGATGAAGGACTGGCCCTTCAGATTCCGAAGCAAAACCTCATAATCACTGTTTTTATTTTATATGTGCAACACAAATTAAAATCTGTGCTGTAAAAAAAAGTGTAATAAATGCCAGGAGCAAGGACGCAGTTTGTCATTCAAGAAAGCAAAACTCCAGATGCTGATAAAGAGATACTTAACCCTTGACACTTAACCCATGACAGCGTGAATTTCAGATGTAACCCCCCCCCCCCCTTACTCTTTATTTCCTGCTACTCAGCAAACTCGTGCACATTGTACAAAATCCTGGCATTTTTCCTCCCATTACATTTCCTATCAGTAGTCTCATCTCCGAGGGGTTATTCCAAGCAAGTGGCAAATCCATAGCTGAAATGGATATGATCCCATATTTTGTTTAATCTTTCTCAAAGCCTCTTTGCTGCATTTCCGAGCTGTACCCAGGGCTTATGTCCCTGCTGCTGAACTGCACCCCAGTGCATTCCCAGGGCAAGATGCTACCAGCAAATGATGGCATGGGGGGTGTTGAGATAATGCGAGAGGCCACAGCACACCAAAAGTTAAATTAGTAATGTTAAGAAAGTCCAGTCACATTACAACATAAAGCTGCCTAGCTGATTGGTACATGCAGGTTTAAAACCCTTAATAAGTTGAGCTATAAATTTTTCATAGTTTTTTGCCAATTAAATTAGAACAAAGGGTTGAAATAAGAACCATAAAGCACCATAGAAATACACAATCTTGTGATAAGCTAAATAGTGTCTGCTAAGCTCATTCAAACTAATAATTTCCACCCGTTTTTGCTGTGAGAGGTAATCCATATCCATATCAAGTGCAAATATGTCATTGCTGTGATGGGCTGGCGCCCCAACCTTTGTTGTTTCTTTCCTTGCGTCTATAGCCTCCGGGACAGGCTTTGGAACCACCGCGGCCCTGAATAGGACCTGCGGCTACAAAGAATGGATGGATAGATGGATGGATAGATTGATGGATGGATGGATGGATGGATGGATGGATGGAAACTGTTATTCACAGAGACCAAGCTCAATTGCTGGAGGGTGAGTATCTCAGGGAGTAACTGCATGAAGACAAAAACCTAATTATTTCATAGTTCTTCTGCTCCTTTATCCATCTTCTCAGCCATGCTGGACTGCTCCTTGCCTGCAACAGCAAGCTTAGATCTTTAGATCAAGCTTAGCATGATGCATACAGCTTAGCTTTATTTTTATGCTGTAGTTTTATAAAATTCCTGATTGAAGGAAACCAATTGGGTCTCCAGTATCAGAAATAACTTCCAGGATGACTGATACATTAACTGTTATGCCAGTCAAAAAAAAATCTAAGTATTACACATACTACCATTGGATTACATGGTAGTTTATAGCAGGACAGAAATTATATCAAATTTAGATGTGGTTACTTATTTTCAGAAGAAATATTTGAAATTAACCCCCACTGGAAATATCGCAGTAACTCAAGAATTAGCACAACCTGGGAAAAATGACACAGAGGCGTGATCTCCAGCCAATGCTATCAGCACAATCTCTCCACCATGACTAAATCTAAAGATGATTGAAATCAGAGGCGCTTACCGATGACAGGCACCATAAAAACAAGCTCAATTGATATCAGGAACCATTGAAGCTTGGGTTATACTATGTTTTTGACTAGGAGGAAGAAATAATGGAGGTAATGGAATCACTCTAGCGTGACAATGATTCCACGCTGAAGGAATTTCACTGGGCTCCAAGTGCTGCACCAAAGCTTCCTTTCTCAAAATTGAATTTTCTGCAAGGATGCAGAACACCCTAAAGATCCTGAGCGTTAGATAAGGCTGGTGGCACAATTTCATACCTCTATGCCAATCAGCTGCTGGGTAACATTGAAGGAGAATTCTACGGTGACACAATTTATTATTGAATATATTTAGCTGAATTCATTCAAATGATTTAATGAATCAAATTAGTTTTTTATTGATAAAATTTGTAATAAATATGAGTACCACCTTTCAAATAAATAAATAAATATTAAGACTGGGCAACAGGTGGCCCAGCGCTTAAGGGTCTGGTTCAGTAACCAAATTATTGCTGATTTACATCCCAGACATGTTGTTTTAAGTGTTGCTTTTCCTTTGTAAGGCAAACTGCAGTCCTAAGAAGTAAATTTAGTATCTCAACATATTCCCCATTCTGGACAACAGACCACCAACCAAAAAGAACTTGCTATGGTCCATGAAGCGATACCACTGAGTACCGTGATTGTCACAGTGACCAGTCACATTAACCTCACAAACTAAGCAGCATGATACCACACAGTTTCACTTTTGTGCTAGGGGATACTGTTACATTCTCATGAATGGATAACATTGTGTAATGAAATGGGAACCTGGAAGGGCCATGCATTCCTGACAGAGCCCTCAACCTCTGAGGGAGACTCCACCTGATGATAGAGATGAGAGCAGAATACTGGAATGCTCAAGCAAATGAGATACGAGGCCACATTTAAAAATTGCCTGGGGGATTCTAAAAGTAGAAGGATGAGCCAATTAAACCTTCCTGGTGTAACTACAGGCATTTTCACCGAACCCCCTTTTCTAACGATGATAACCAGCTTGACTTTTACATTCTTATTTAAATACATAATTTATGAAAAGGAGACAGAATAATTGGTTGTTTGTTTCTTTTTATTTTTGTAGCATGTCACTTAAATTTGAGACGGTCATATGAACAAATATGAGCCACATCTTGCAGGAAGAAGGTAGCAAAAAACATTTTAATTCCTAGACCGAAAGTATTAATTGCAGCTTGCAAACCTTTAATTTGCAAATCTTTCATGTTAAATATTCATACAGGCTGAGAGTCTCTGATGACACATTCTACGTTTTTGGTGAAAGAAGGAGCTTTGCAGCACATCTTGAAGGTCACTGCAAAGTCCCTTAGTCAACTATTGCTGCTTGTCTAATCAACTTGGTTGTTGCTGGTAAGCAGGCTGTCATCAGCACCTGCCTGGACAAACGTATGACCATTTACTAGATCTCATTTCATTTATCTGTTTAGTTGAAGTTCATGGCCATTAGAGGCAGTGTCAGTACATTAGTGGAGTTAAACATGCATGGTAGGATCAGAAGTGTATAGCACAAGATCTGCCTCACAGATAAGTTGTACGGTTACCTAGCTACTTATCTACCGATCTGTTAAATCCAACAAAGGATTTTCTTATTTATACATGCCACTTGAGTATTGCTGTAACAAAAGTATAGCTGTTGTTGTCATTCTCAGAATAAAATAAATTTGCAAATCAGAATCTAGTGCAGTTCAATTATCCATCCATCCATCTTCCAAACACTTATCCTGAGCAGTAATGCTAGAACCTAATCCAGCCCTAGGATTGTGGATGGAATGATTATAAAACCTTTGACTTGACAGGGCTAGGATTGAAACCCCCCAACAATGGAGGTGCATACTTGGATATCCAGACTAAGATATATTTGTTTTCCAACCAACCATGAGAGCAAGTTTGGCCGTGAAGGGTAGCCACCTCATGCGGCACTCAGGGAGCGGGGCGTCAAGAGCCCACAGATGTACAGATGTGCCGAGGCTGGGCTTGAACCAGCAACCTTCCAATCACGGGGACAGAGGCTTAACCCACTAAGCCACACACTGCCCCCTTTCTGCCGATTTCTTCCTGTATGTGGGGCTCTTGCAATTCAGGGCCCTGCTGACCTGGAGAAATAACTTATTTTATGTCTGCTGACTAGTGGACCATATGCTTGGATTTTGCAGACAACAAGAGAACGAGAAGGTTAAAATTTGTATTGGTAGCATCACTCATAATGCTGAGAGCTATCCTCTCACACTGTTTGTTCTAAATGTCTCCTCTGAAAGATGGTGAAGACCCAGCGATAAATTGGGCTGTGTTTACAAACCCGCATTAACATTCTGATACTGATTCAGGGAGTTCTCTGCACATCACATTACATTTTTTAAAGCAACATACAACTGAGAAAGCAGGACCCACCAGGCACTGGAGCAGTCGGGGTTGTGGGCGCAAAGGTGAAATCATCCAGCATATCCAAGGCTTTGAACCTGGGAGCTTCAGACCACCCAAGAACACAGTGAGCCGCAAACCACCCTGGGACTTTCCTCCTCCCTGCATGCAGACTCATTGCTGTTTGTGATTAAAGTTTACGAGTGTGGTGCCATCAGCTGTAATGTCAATGGTGTTGAATGATGATTGGAATGGTAGTACTGGGTGAACAGGGAGTACAGCAGCTAACTGAAAGCACAACACTGTAGAGCACCAGAATAGTGTTAGGGTGTGGGGAAATATGGCCACGGATCACAACTGACTGACCAGTTCCACATTGTATTCTATGGTGAGAAGAACATGCCCCAGTGGTGGTTTTGCAGGGGGTAGTCTGTAGCCTACAGTAACTTCTGCCTGTTTTCTGTGCTCCTGCTTACACTGACTTTTTTCAAAGGCTCAGGTGATACCGCACCTTCAGGGGTTACTGACGATGTGTTGACAAGGCGAGTCCAGACCTCACCAGAGGTAAATGGGTTAGTTCCCGTTGGGTTCTCTGCTATATTCGATGTGTCCATGGACATTATCAACAAATATAAAAGTAATACATTAAACATAAAACAAAAATAATAAAAAAATAAAAACAAAGTTACATTTATTGTACCGCTCATTGCTGCTGCATGCCCGGTGTGTGGGTGGAAGTATTTTTTGGCTTGAAATGTTTTTCAGGACATGGATGTGTCAGACTAGAGAGTATCTGGGCAGAATCTCGAGGATGAGTAATATGGTAAAAAAAACTTGATTTGAAAGGACGAGTACCCTGAGAGAGAACAGACAATAACAGGCCTCTTATCATGCAAACACAATGGCCTTAGTACTTTGAGCACAGAATAATGGGGAACAGACTTACGAGAAAAGTTTTGCTTGAAAAGTCTAACATTTAATGGCAAGCTTGACTAGTCACTCATCAGTGAGAAAATTGGGACATCGCGTAAGTGTTTAGAAGCTGAAAGCAGTGCTGAGGTACATGCAGACCCCATAAGCAGCATGGGAGAAAAAAGCAAACTAAAAAAAAAGCTGACAACTTGGGATACATCTTGCAAAAGTTGTGTTTTTTTCCCTTAACATTGAATATCATCTTGCAGCTTGATAAGCTAGTACTTTCTTATTAAAGAACATCTGAAATGTAGACTTGTTTGATCACCCTCATTATATTTATAGAAATTTCTGCATGTAGCCAGAGGGATAATTATTTTGCAGCTGTCTACTGTGCTCTTGATAAGGAAGGTTGTATGATGCAAAATTTTGTGCCACTTTTGCAAAAGTTGTGATAAAAAAAATAAATAAAACCATCGCTTGCCTAGAATAGCATCTCTAACTGCATTTTCACTGGGCCCACATCTGTTATGGAGCCTTCCAGGGTTGCTACCACCAAAGCAGCCAGTACAGCAGTGACTACTTGCGATGTCACAAAAACCCGCAGACAGCTTGACACCAAAGGGTTCTGGAAGAAAGCGTGTTGCCTTCTGATGACTGTTTCCTCAGCTGTACTTCTACCTTACACAGGATGTGCTGATCTACTCCAGTCTAAACCATCCCAGATGATAAACAATACTGTAGCACCATGAGCTTCTCATATTCTGATGAGAAGAAAGAAATATAAAAAAGTAGCCTAACTTGTTTCAGTGTGCACCAATGCTACTTGAATCAAAGTCTCTTAGTCTCACAATATCTTTACCACATGCTAAAGAGTCAAAATAATAAACATTCAATCCACTGGATCATTCTTAAGTACCTGACATGGACACTTGTTATTGCATGTGACAATCTTTGAAGCGTATTCTCAGGCAGGTGTTGGGGGGTTTCGCATGGGTGTAATCTTCTGGATGTGGCTGTGCTTTTCATGTTCTTCTGAAAGGACTGTTGAAATAGGCCAGGTGGTCAGAGGATCACTTTCACTTGTTTGTGCAAGACCATTGAAAAGGACAGGAGCTCAACCAAAAAACAGAGTGTCACAACTTGGACTCTGATCTTACAAATAACAACACATTTATTGGCCTTCATACATATGAATTAAAACATCCTTCCATCATGCCAGGTCTTCTGCCCACTGGGAACTTTGACCTGAAGACAGCTCACTGATGGAAACTGGTAATCATTTGGGATATGCACTACTGACTAGATGGACAGCTCCTTTAGGAGGAGCACAGAAAGGCAGATTCAGGCGCAGAGGCCTGGAAAACCCAGACAGGATCCAGGAAAGCTGAAGTGGAGCAGAAACACAGAAATGCAGACACTCACAGGAAACCCAAAGATAGGACACCAGTTGCACAGCACACCAGCAGCTGAATGCTGGCCACTCAGGACTATGAATGCAGGAACAGCTGACCAGGAAAAGGAACTCGGAACAAAATGCTGTTCACCAAAGACCATGACCCCTGAGACATTACAACGAGACACAAGACTACCAAGCAAATAAACCTGCTGGCAACTAACAAAATCAGAAGAGAAACACAGACTACTAACTGCCTCAAGCCCCACAAATGAGCTTGTTTTGAATCAGAATCTGAACCCGATGCTCTACAGGCAATGGCAAATGCTGAGCAGTCGGCAATGCTCACTGCTTTGTTAAGTAAGGCCAAAGTCTAATAGTTGTTGGCGCAGAGCTAGCTCAATTACCTGATTAATCCGGACAAGGCATGACAATGAAACTCACAAGGTGTGATCCATCCATCCATGCATCCATCCATCACATCATCCATCCATCCATCACATCATCCCTCCACCCATCCATCCATCACATCCATCCAGCAATCACATTGCATCTTTCTGTGACACTGCAGTAAATGCTTATGACCTTTTCTGCTCATTTGTTTACAGACGACAGCATTTGTTCTGGTACTCTGAAAAAAATATTTACTAACACTTCTATAATTATATAATTCATTAAATACTCCAGCCTTCTGCCAGGGAGCTAAATCGTGTGCAAAGGCATTAAGCTGTGAAGAGGGCCCTAATTTTCTGGGAGTCGCCATCATGGACAATATCACATTCACACAACATACATCTGCAGTAATCAGGAGCCAAATGTCTCTATTTCCTCAGATGATTTATGAACATTCAGACAATACTAGCAGCCCTCACCAGATCCTACAGTTGCTTGATGGAGTAAATGTTCACTGGATACATAACATTGTGGTATGGAAACTACCCGGCTTGGGGACTGCAGAGAATTGCAGAGTGTAGTGAGGATGCTCACGCCATCAGCTGGGCACATCTGCCTTGTACTCTGGGCATTTACAGCACACTCTGCCGCAGGAAGGCACACAGCACCATCAGGAACTCCAGTCCCCCATCACATCCAAGACACATAGCGCCATCAGGCACTCCAGCCCCCCTTCACATCCAAGGCACATACTGTAGCGCCATCAGGCACTCCAGCCCCCCTTCACATCCAAGGCACACAGCACCATCAGGCACTCCAGTCCCCCATCACATCCAAGGCACACAGCACCATCAGGAACTCCAGTCCCCCTTCACATCCAAGACACGCAGCACCATCAGGAACTCCAGTCCCCCTTCACA
>JAODKN010000041.1:7846044-7863519 GCA_026774425.1 Petrocephalus zakoni
ATAGTGAACAAATGGGAACAGAGGATGTAGAGGGTCAGAGAGTAAACAAACCAGACACGCCAAATAAGAGATTGCTATAAAGTCACGTGACTGTCTGTAAGTAAGTTTACTTACTAAGACCTCACCCTGATGCCCAAACAAGACAGAGCTGCATCTTTTAATGGGTGGCCATTAAATTAGCCACTAGGTCTGGTTAGCTAGTGGTGCTTCCAGGTGTTGCTGATTTAACGTCCCTCCAGGAACGCCCAAACCTGGATGTCAGCTCCCGCTGGATCGAAGAGAGCAGTGCGACAATCACTAGACTTCAGGCTTATCTAAGGCTGCCACCTTTATCAACGTGGAGTACACCCTGACCCTAAGCTTCACTCTCCTTGTAAATGTGTGTGGGAGTATGCAAAAAACTAAAGAATTACTTGTATAGATGAACAAATAAAACATGGTTTCCTTTAGTTTCATCTTCATTTCTTTTCACAGTGGCCCTCATTTATCAAAATGTGCGTAGATTCGGGTGCAAAAAATTGGCATACGACAACATCTATGTGTGATTTATGAAACAGGTGTACCTGGCCAATTCCGGCGTACACACATCCCCGCATTGATAAATCTGGCGGCTGGAAACAAGCGTAATTTATGTGCCGTACCCCTATTTATTTCTGGTTTTCGCAGCCGCGCCCACAGAATTTGCGACATGGAGGAATGGAAGCCGGCAAAAAAGAGAAATTTCACTCAACTGGAAATCGAAGTCATTACAACCGAGGTGGAGGTTGACTGCTGTGCACAATCACGCACGGGTCACTACAGCGTATTACACTGACTGTACACTGGCTGTCATGATCTTCTGGTGCTTAATATTCTCTGCATATGGTCAGCAATTAAACACGGTAAATAATTTAGTTTAAAAATGAATAATAATAATAATATATTTTATTTATACACTTTACATTTATTTGCGCACTTTACATTTCCTTTTTTTGAAGAGATATAGCATTATTTTAATATACTGCAATTAAAACAAAATGAGAATGCACAATATTTCAAATTTTAACTCATCAGGCCTAAGATGTCTCTTTCTGGGAGTCTCCATCTGAATAACGACTAGTTTTTAATAATTTTTTTTCCCCGCCTTGTCCTGTCCACTGTAGCCAAGGCAGGAGGTATTTGAGACCCATTGTCACGGGTGTCGTCACGCCAACTGTTGCATCTGAAATAATAAAAATAATAAAAAAAAAAACACACACAGAACAAATGGGCAAAAGTCTACCTAGTGTCTTGAGTTAATGTGTTTGTGTGGGAGGGAGGTGATTGTGTGAGTGGATGTGTGTGTGTGTGTATTCTTGTGCGTGTGCGTATAGAAATGTAATTATGTCTGTATGTGGAAGTGGGATGTGTATGTGTGTGTGTGTGTGTGTGTGTGTGTGAAAGTGTCTTTGTGTTTGTGTGTATGCATATGAACGTGCACATGTATGTATGGGTTCGCATGTGAGATTAAATTTTTGAGATGTTTTTACAATGAGGGTGAAGGGCCACAACAACGCTGCCCCAGTACCCAGGGCTTCTGAGAGAGCCCCGGGGAGGACGAGGACCCAGAACTCCGGCTGCACTCCGCAGGAGAAGGCCACACATCTCCCCCTGCAATGAAACTGAATGGAGGACCCAACGACTGCCCCCCGACAGAGAAGCTGCCCCCCCCCCGACCGGACACGAGCTCCGCCAGGGACCTGCCACGCCGGCACGGACCTAGCACGGAATCCAGTGCCCCGCAGCCCCAGGAGCCACCCCCACACCGGACACAAGCCCCGCCAGGGACCGGCCATGCCGGCACGGACTTAGCACGGAATCCAGGGCCCCGCAGCCCCGGGAGCCACCCCCCCACCAGACACAGCCCCGCCAGGGACCGGCCGCGCCGGCACGGACCTAGTACGGGATCCACATTATCGTTCTGTAAGTCTGTTACCAGTCAGTGTGTAATTACAGCTGAATGCTCCATCTGATCTTTATAAAACCCGTACTAGGTTTTTTTTACAATTCTTGTCATCTGAGGTCAGCTGCTCATGTCAGAACAGAGAAGGCCATTCAATTTATCACCCAACAAAGTTATTTTTGACGCATTAATAAATAGCACAGAACAGCGGATCAGTGGCACCTTTTGCTCTTTGGATAGAATATAGACACCCTTCAGAACACTGGGCGACAAACCAAAACTCATAGCTTAATTTTAATCACTCCATATTTTCAAGTACGATAGCACAAATGTAACTGAAGTGCCCATGATTAACTTGAGATAAGATCAAATATGCCAACTGCCATAATCAGGATCAAAACTATCCACTTCTTGTGCCACCAAAGCTGTTGATCATCATGAAGCCTCTTATCCTGAAAGGGTCAAAAATGTAATAGTTGGCTGATTGTTTTTCTGTTCATGCCGGTGAACCTATCTGGAAGGCTTTAGTGAGTAATGTCAATGGTGAGAACTACATCTCCAGTTTTAATGCCACAAAACCGTTATCACCTCTGATGTCTAGGGATATTATATCACAAGATCATGAAGGATTACGAATGACATAGCTATTGTGTGCTATTTATGAAAAATGTAGGGTGCCTTTTGTTTTGTGTGTATAGCTACAATTTCAAGACTGTAATTCTACCTATAAAAATGTAAAATTAAAACTTATCTTTGGAGTTATGTAACTAAAATAACTGTGTTTTGGGATGGAGCTTAATGAAATAGGAATGAAACATTACAAATTCACAAATTCTAGTGGAAATTTGTATTTAACAAGCTTACTACTTCAAGGAATAATATACAGAGTACAAACTAGTCAGTGTACAGACTTGTGAATTTAGATTCACTTATATCTGATTCATTTGAATATTCCAAACCACAAGTGTTTTTGTTTATTATCTCTCATAATTGGACAAAGCACTTCATCCTGCTGAAGTGTAAACAAATATCAAATTTCTGGATCACCACATCAAAAGCTCAGCTTGGAGTAGAACTTTCATAGAGTAGAGTTTCTCCGGCATTAAAAAGGAATCGGTGAACCAAAATCTGAATTATGTAAAGACGGAAATGAAGTGCTCTGTTAAAGAACCTGACAATCGCTGCCTTCAAACAGACTGCCCGCTAGCTGTCCCCGTGGGAGTCTCAGCTCTGGAACAGAGCCTTCCTTGTCATCAAAGATGTGCCTTTGGTGTAGAATCAAGATTTTTTGCAGGGTAAGGAGCGTGGGGATTATGACCAAAAAGGCTTTGGTTTGAGACCCTTGGCAAGGTCTTTTTTTTAGCATTGAGTTTCATTTGAATTGCTTAAGTAACTTACATTCAGCTACGGAAACACATTACACAGTAGTAATTAAGTTGTCTTTAGACATTGTTCATCAGTATCATCTGTTAGCTTGCCACTGTTGAAAGTATGTTGAGAATTTTACTTGGCATAAGGCAATGACACTTTGAACTTTTTAACCTCCCATACCTGGAGATCCATGAGGAAATGTAGCATAAAAAAACCTGTGACAGCAGAAGTGTGAGCAATCATGGCTCAACCTTTGTTACACATCCAATTAAACCTACTGATTAACAAGGAGCCTGTTACAAAGTTAGGGTGCACAGAGAATACTGTGGTCGCCATGCATAATACATGAGACAGAGCTATTATGAATCCCTAATGTGTCTCTTTGCAAAAACTGGCTGAGGGCTAACAATTAAGCACATTCCCCAGCTATGGCCTCACCATCTTATTTAACTTATCATGTCCATTATAAGAAGCATGGTGACACATTTCCATCCTCTCTCTGTCTGAGTGGTGGTGCTAATCCTGTGGGAGGTTTAAGGAGGAATACAGTTTACTTGCGCCAGATTTCAAAAGTGATAAGGCTAGTAACATGTGATATTCTAACACCAATAAAATAGAGATTAGAGCCTAAAAGAAGTCTCTAACAGGCATGAAAAAGGAGTCAGACAACTGAGACTTATATAAGCTATACGCTGAGCTAGACATTAAGCTAACCCACTCATCGGAGGTGAGTAATTTAGACGAAGGACCAGTACTGAGTTTTACTGAACTAGCCCATCTGGCTAGCAGCAGAAACCCCACCCCTGCCTATACATTGTTCATTCATGGTGTATAGCTTCCTGTTATGTGGCCAAGCTCCCTTTGTCTCTGATAGCTTTCACCAGATGGTAGGACTTTGTATAAAATCCGTCACCGTCACAGGACACAGACACCACAGACCAATCACTTATGGAACGTGCTTCTAGCAACAAGCACAGCCACTATCAGGGGACGTGGAACACTGCCGCGCCCCCCCCACCACCTTAATTATGTCAGTCTTGTCAGATTTATTGACCTCCACACACAGTTTTATATATGCATGTGTGGATCATAGGGCACAAGGCCCTACTTCCTTATGAATTTAAATTTCCTAAATGTCCTGATTATGACTGTGAACAGTATTGTAGTTATCTCCTCTAAATGTATCTAAATGTCACGCCTGACCCCTCCCATCATCCCAGTCCTCTCATATTCTCCCCTGGACGTGGCCAGACTTGCCCCGCCTAGTTCCTGCTTGCCCCGCCTCCCGTACTTGCCCTACAGTTGATTACCTCCAGTCGTCTCCTGTTTTCCCTTGGTTGCCTGTGTATTTAAGTGCTCCCCAGTCCTGTGCTCATCAGTTTTGTCATTGTTCTTTGTTTGTGCCTACGTCCCGATGCTTTTACTGCACTCAAGCTACATTTGGGTCATGCTTCCCCCCTTTTGGCGTGACACTAAATTAGCTTCTTTTCAGACAACATTTATTTACAGAATGTTAGGAGACAAAAATGAAAACTTCAGTCTGTAACCAATTAAGATAATGCTCTTAAACATGGCAATGTCTCCTAACAACTGTTCTGAGACATTTTAGGTGGTTCTTTTGCAATAAAAGCAAATCTAAAATCAAGACTAATTCTTGAAAATGGGTTTGATACATTTGGAGTCATGAATGACTGAGACATTGCAGTACAAAGAACAAGACTGAGGACAATTGTGTGCCCCAAAGTGTTTTATCTGGTTATTTTATTATGCTTATTATTAGATTAAATAAGGTATGTAAGCAGGGAGTGTCCAGTTTATTCCCTAGACTCACAATTCCTTTGGAAAAGGAATTCCATCCATCCAACCTTTTATTAGCAGCTGCTTCTTTGGGGTTACGTCACGGGGGCAGCAGTCTAAGTAGGAGTGTCCAGACTGCCCTCTGACCAGCCACCTCCTACACCAGGGGAATACCAAGGCATTCTCAGGAAACTCATTTCTGCCACTTGTATCCATGATCTCATACTTTCAGTCACTACCAACAGAACCAACAGTACAATTACAAAATTGATTATCGACTCAATCTGCGCCCTAGAGTGTTCTGGTACCAAGTGCACTAATGAATATTCTCATGTTTGAACATGGCGTCCGTTATGGACAAACTTCCAGGTTTCATTGTAATTGCCCACACGATCATTGAATTCCCCCAGCTGAACAATGGAGTCCCCAGAAGGGGTGCCTTCCAGCACCTCCTCCTAGGTCTCCAAGAAGGCTTGAGCTCATATTCAGTGCGTATGCGCAGATAATAGTCAGAGCCCATCCCCTGCACTCCAATGCACTAGTACCAAACCAAGGGGCTATAAATAGACCCACCTCTGTGCGACACCTTTCCCCATTGGTAATATCCAAAGTGGAATAGAGTCTAGCCTTTCTTCAGGAGTTTGGTTCCAAAGTATGAGCCATGCACTGAGGTCAGGCCACCAGTTGCTGTCCTTTGAGCTCCCGCCCCAGGCCTGGCTCCAGGACGAGGTGCCAGTTTCCCCAATCTAGGCCGAGTAAAATGATCTAAAACATTAATCAGGGGGGTTTTCTGAATCACACTGAAACTGGCTGCTTACCGCCTTGGGAGACCCTACCTGGGGCAATTGCCCCAAACAACATAGCTCCTACGATCATAGAGGCCCACAAACCCCGATTCATGGAGGGGTAATGAAAAACACTAAACATTAATTGAATGTCACTACATTAAACATTAATATGTGGTTACATTATTGTTTCTTATAAAGGAAATATTCTTCTGATGGAAACATTAATATTTCCTGCAGCTCACTCTGCTGTATTTCAGCCTTGGCGACTGTCACTGTGTCCCATGTTTTTGCTTAGAGTCCCTCATGTGAAAATACCCAGGTTGAGCAGTGCACCAGTGCACGAGTGCACGAGGGAGCACGTGGCCTTTTTCTTTGAGACCGATCCCAGGTGCCGGAAGCACACAGACAGACGGCCCCAGCAGGTTCCCAGTGCCCATAACCCCTGCTGCAGGTGAGAATGGTAACGGATGAGTCAGGCACACTGGGGCCTGAAGAGCGAGCCACTTTGATATCCAGTACTGTCATTATTCACTGATGAAAGGCAACACAGCACATTTCATTCACTCAACAAAATTGGATTTCCGTGTTCCGTGTGCTGTATGAGATTAATTGGGCCGATCAGACTGAAACCATACAGGGGAGCCTCAGGACGTTACGGGATTTTTCATCCTCGTAACTGACAGACTGACTGTCTTCCTCTCCCCCTCACTCCTTTTGTCTTTCTTTTGTGCTTATTTCTATAGTGTTCTCAAACTTCCTGGATGCTACTGAAAGTGGCACGGGGAGCAGTTAATCACATTCTGGCTAATTAAGTTTATGGATGACCTGTTACATGCAAGTGTATATCTCGCGGTGTCATTTAATGCAGTTGTATATTTTCAGGCCAAACGAATGCCATGCAGGGTGTAGGTCTGCCTATGTGCCCTATAGCCCTAACTACCTGTGTTATGCTCCAGACACCTCCAGGATAAATGGGAAGAAGGTGGATGGCCTGCAAGCTCAAGTCCTGTTTAAAACCCACAACCTATGCAACCTTAAGAATGCTGATCCCTTTGACATTTGTACCAGATTTTCCTGCTGAGGTAAGTATGTTCCTTCATTCCAAAATAAATACTGAACTGTGTACTTGCTTCAGTACTACAAGACTTTACGATCTCAGCCGCATGTTAAGATACAGCAACTGATCCCCAGCTCCTTGCTTACCAAAGGCAGGCTGTAGGATGTGCCTGCTGCCTACTGCTGTTATTTTACAAGTATTAAAACATTAAAACAACAGTAGGTATCCCAGCAGCCCCAACTAAGAACCAAGCAGGCGGAAACAAGAATGTCTATGCCCTCAACAGAAATGTAAGTGTGGTTGTTCTTCTGCTATGGCTCAGGTGTGAACTACTTCCCACAGTATTTCTGAAACCTACAGGGCTGTGGATCTCAAATAGATGGGCCACAAATCTATACCAACAATACACTGTTCAAAACAAAGAGCGATATAAATTCAAGTCACGCAGTTATCTTAATATGTACTAAACCATCAAGAACCAAAGGTGGATAGTTTAGGTCCAGAAAGTAAAAATCCAGACCAAGGTTTTATTTCAACCAACCAGCTGAGTAAACTGTCTGTGACTCTTTTTACTCAGGTTGGTTGAAACAAAATCTTGGTCTGGATTTTTACTTTCTGGACCTGAACCATACGTTCTGCACCTCTATCAAGAACTGTGTAGACTGTACGTGCTTCTGACTAGCGAGAGATCATTTCCAAAGGCTGTGCCCCTTGAGTGTACAATGTGTGGCTTCCATGAATCACTTGTTGAGGAAATCTGACCTTTGAATGTGTAAAAAGAACCAACTTCCCCAAACCTTCCTGTCCTGAATATTCTGAGAAGTGCTGCTTAAATTCATTTTTATTCATTTCATTTTTTCATTTATTTACTGTCAAAGACTGGTTGCCTGAACACGCTGAGATTGCTGGAAATTTCCAGTGCCCGAGACATTTGTTACTGCAGCCCCTGACAGATGGTAAAAATTAGCAATGCATGGTATTGTCGCATTTTGGCTACAAAGCTTCACATGACCTTAACCAGACTGGCAGAAAAACAGACACATTCTCTTGTCATTTTCAGTATTTAACAATGTGAATTCTGATAAATGAAAAAAGACAAAAGAACAATAACAATTTTTGCTTCAATTTTGTGTTTCTGGGTCAGATCGCTTCAATCAAATAAGGGTTTGGGGATTTATGGTAAATAAAAACGAAAGTGCAATTGCTTATGTTATGAACATTATATATTATTATATTGATTGTTTTTAAAGACCAATGACTGAAGAATAGCCAGAAACTCCCAGCTGATATACCCTTGTGTGAGCCTTCACTGACAGAAAACCCAGGATGGATCAAGGTGCAGAGCAAGCAGGTGGCCTGAGACATGGTTGGGGTCATGGAGTGGAAGGTCAGGTCAACTGGTATGTCAGTCCCACTTGGGAGGCAATGGATGGGAGTGGAGAGAACACAGGGATCCCCAGGAAATAGGAGCAGACAGGAACATGGCTGGCAGGTCAGGTCAGCTGGTATGTCAGTCCCACATGGGAGGCAATGGATAGGAGTGGAGAGAACACAGGGATCCCCAGGAAATAGGAGCAGACAGGAACATGGTTGGCAGGTCAGGTCAGCTGGTATGTCAGTCCCACATGGGAGGCAATGGATAGGAGTGGAGAGAACACAGGGATCGCCAGGAAACAGGAGCAGACAGGAACACGGCTGGCAGGTCAGGTCAGGGCTACATGGGAGACAAGCAAGCAGCACTCAGTATGTCACCACATTGAAGAAGTGCTATTAAAGGGGCTAGCAGCAGGTGCGGCGGCTAATTCACTCAGCAAGCCAGCAATCTCACTTCATTAAAAGCTTTTTTATATGTGCTGGCTATTACCATGGCGCGGAATTACACAACGATTTAAAACCATACAATGGATTCAGAATTAGCAAGCGCAGTTCAGTCTGGTTACCTCTGCCAGTTCGTGAACTGGTTCAGTTCTTACTGCACGTCCAACACATCCATCCTCCAGATTCCCGACACGGTAAATTAGGGAATCAATTAAAATGTAAGACGCTGTCAGAGTCCTGATGTAATTACAGTTATATTGTCCTAATAAACCCGCCATTTTAAAACCTCCCTTTACTGATAACTTTGTCGCTTGGATTGCTATTAGTATTCAACATAAGCATTCATAAACCTAACTACAAAAAAAGTGCAAGCACAGGTAAGCAAACTTAAACAGAAAACCTAAAGCTATAATTAATTCTTGTTGCTCTCTCATTAAAACTGTTCGAGTTGCATAAGGCATTCAGTACATCTCTGAAGAATTTCAATCCCGGAAGAACATGACTTTGCACACATTGGCCCTATGCAAAAGAGAATTACGAGAGTTATGCTGTCGGCTTATCTGTCGTCTCTTTGCCAATGAAATTTTAAACAATGTGAATTATTTGAATAAATGGTGCCTGGAAATTATAACAAATGCATGTGCCCTTTGCAAGAGCAGATAAGTCTTCTAGCTTCCTTTCTGTGTTTCTTAATGTATATGCATCCCTTCCCATTCATTTAATGTTTTCTATGTGTGGGGCTGCTCTGTGGGTAGCACTGGTCCTGTCACATCTCCAGGGTTATAGTCCGGATCTTCTCTCCACTCTGTGTGTGTGTGAGTTTGCATCTTCTTGCCTGTGTCATGTGGGATCTCTGGTGCAGTACAAAGGCAAGTAATTTGGCTACTTTGGTGTCTCCAAATTGTCTGTAGTACATATGCTCTGAACTGACATGCTCTGTGCCTGGGATAGGTTCCTGTCGCACACAGGCAGGTGGCAGAGGATTCCAATTAGATTATAGATGGGTACAGTAACACATTTTTCTTACATAGTCTAGTGTTTAATGGGGGGGATACAGCAACATTCGCTGCTGAGTTTATTTTTTCCTTTGAATTCATGGAAATGTTATTGTGTGACCAAGTGAGAATTTACTTAATGAATAAATATGTATATAAAAACTGAATGTATGGGACAGCACAGTTATGTAATTACTGAACTAGTTAATGAGCAGGAGGATAGGTGAATGTGAGAGTAATGTTTTATATATATTAAACATTATGTACCGGGACATCCTGGAGAACCAATGCCTCCCACATGCAAGAAGGGTCTATGGGAAGAACTTTAGGCTGCAAGACGACAACGCAACAGCACATAGGGCAGCTGCTGTGAGAGAATTTCACACATATATATATATGGGAGTGGGGGGGGCAAAACATTTATGTTTTAAAAATAAATAAATAAAGCAACCTTGCTATACATGTATGTGGTACCTTCTGTTTTTGTATCCATTACATGTGTAAATGTCATACTGCCACAAAACTCATTATTTAATAACCCGACAAAATATTCAGATCTTCAATAGATAAATGTAGGGAATGGGGGGTACCTTTCCCATAAAATTAGGCAGTTAAGTAGTATGTTAAGTACTTATTTATTTTGTAGGGGAAACCAAGGATGGTAGCAACACTTTTGGTTTGGTTACTTATGGTTAAGGTTAGAGCTGGGTGGGAGTTAAGGGTGTCGTGATTGGGATTATTTCCCATAGTAATGAATGGACCGTCCCCACTGCCCCTGGGGTGCAGGCTTTGTTGGCCCAAACACGTTTCACCCAAACCACTTTAGACTCTAAGCTTTCAATGTGTTCCATGCACATAATGCAGAAGTTCTCATCATCAGAGCTACCAGAATTACCTTCGCCTCTGGGCTTAGGCCTCTAACTTGCATTTTCATTCTCATTTGCATTTTCTTCTTTTGTCCAGACAGCAAATTTACTCTCTTTTTACTGAACTGTTACAACTACCGCTACCCTGAGCAACCATTTCATAGGTGACATTTTTATGCACCTGGCTTTGTATGCCGAGCATCACATTTAACTACACAAAATTACTAGAGAATAGGCAACAAAATTTGTACTTTCTTACCTGAAAATCAGTGTTCTGATCATAAAAACCACAATGTTGCTCACAGTGACATGCCACTTCCCCTGTGAGTTCAAAAAGGAAGTGGAAGATGCTGCTGATGACATTACCTCTTTTCTGATTGATCAAGCTGACAGTGTTACAGCTTACCTGGTGTTATATCACTCCTCAGTGTATCCATCCATTTTCCACCACTTATCTGGGGTCGGATCGTGGGGGCAGCAGCCTAAGCAGGGACACCAGGACCACCCTCTCACCAGCCACCTCCTCCAGCTCCACCGGAGGATATGCCTGGAACACCTCTCTAGAGAGCCGTCCAGGAGGCATCTTAGATAGATGCCCAAACTACCTTAACTGGCTCCTTTCAATGCGGAGGAGCAGCAGCTCTACTTTGAGCCCATCCAAAATGTCTGAGCTCCTCCCCCCATCTCTAAGGCTGAGCCCAGCCACCCTGCGGAGGAAACTCATTTTGGCTGCTTGTATCCGCCATCTCATTCTTTCGGTCGCTACCCAGTGCTCATAACCACCGGTGAGAGTAGGAATGCAGATTGACCGGTAAATTGAGAGCTTCGCCTTCTGGCTTAGCTCCCTCTTCACCAAAACAGAGAGGTACAGCATTACTGCCCTGTTTCCCCTACTTAATCATTTATTGATTAATGAGTATTTCTTGAAACCCTTTGTAACTAAAGTAGTTCGTAACCTCATTAATAAATTAACAAGTGATTTGACCCCTGCATTTTCTATGTCGTTCTTTATTTGGTATTATTCCTGGTATTTTGTCACAGAGGTGCAGCAGTCGCCCAAAATGGATCACAAGCGCATGGTGATGCTCTTTTTTGGACAACATAATAATAATGATAATGATTATGATAATATGATAATAATGATGATAATAATAGCTTAATACTGCCATATAAAATTATAAAGTAGGTAATAAATGTGTAAAATGTTGTCGTGCTATTACATAATGTAGTGTTATTAAATAAGTAGTCGTTACACGGTGTGTAACAATGCATAATGTAATACCACATTAAGTGATGAAAATATTACATTCTGTAAAGTTCCTACACACTCTTGAAACTGAAAATCCATGCACACAGTATGGTACCCTCCTCCCTAGCAGAGAGTACCAGGAAGGCTAACCAGCAGGAATGAACAGGGAAACAGGGAACTTAACCAAAACAAACAAAACAATCAGTAAAATGCATTTGGAACTATGACAACCCTTCTGTTGTCATGCATTTCCTTTTGGGTATAATATCCACTGGCCCATCCCGTAGGGCAATTGAGAGATTGAAAGTTTAGGGAATGACACAATTCACATAAAATTTAAATAATTGCTGTTTTATTTTTTAATTTACGGTTTATTTAGTACATTTTGTTAACGGAAAATTGAATTCCTTTTAGCAGTATTCAGGAATGGAACACTTGCATGGAAAAACATGAGCCAATAGAGGTACAGATACAGGTAGAAGGCCAACCTTCTGCATTTGATTTCCATGTACCTGGTCCACATATGAAACCTTTGGAGTTGCATACTTCACAAACTGCCCCACATCAAACTACCAGAGCCCCATAGCTATACCAGAGCTATGTCCCTACATAATCAAATGACAAAGCAATACTCAGCGTGTTCTCTGACCATGTGCTTCACACCACTCTGATCTCACACTCTTCCTGATTGGTTTGGATGCATAACAGGACCTCTCAGAAAGTTTTATGGGGCCATATTTTGCCTGGATGAAAGCACTGAGGGATGAATTTTGTTGATGGTGGTTAAAATCAATTATAGGAGTATTGTAGGACTGGATTTCTCAGGGTAATGGAAGCCAAAACCATTACAGTACAGTTTTGGTCTAGCTAGACAGCACATTATGACCACCTACATTGGTTTAGGCCCAGAAAAAAATGGAATTTTGTATAACTTAATCAGACAAAGACAATATCGAGGGCTACACAGGATTGGCGACGGATGTCTGGTGTTCTCCTCAAGATTCACGAGTTGACATTGAATAACAATAACCTCACATAGCACAGTAAAAATCATGAGGTGGTGTAACAGAGAAGCTGTCACAGGTGCCTGCATTGACACACACACGTTTGTATTCCTATCCAACCTGGTCTCACAACTTTTCGTGCAGCCATCACAACATAAAAATCTATTTAAACGTGCTGCGATCACACTTTAGGCCTTTTTTACGTGCTAGGAAAACGCTTCACTACCCTATGTATTTTAATGCGCACTGCGTAACACCGCCACTATGAGCGCTAACTGGTGACTGAGGGACGCGATCTGATAATGCTGTCAACGATGTGCAATGCGGCCATGCAAAACAGCGCCTGGGTTTTACTTCTGTTGCATGAATGACTGAATCTATGCAATCCTGTGAAAATATGCTACACATTTCCCACTAAAAGTGAAATAATATGCTGATTCCTTATCGTTTTTGTTTGCAAAGCAGTTGAAAGAGGCTGAAAGGCAGTGAAATAGAACAGAAGATTCTTTTTTAACTAAACTATACTAAGACAAACATCATTTGTGTAACACCGTGTCCTAATGCGACGCAGTGCTATGTGACGGGATGCTGTGCGACTTTTTAGTAGAACTTTTGTCGCTGTCCGTTTCCATTCTCTCTGAATAGAGTGGCATATTTAAAGGACCCAATGTAGACAGGGAAGAGTCAATGCTACATGACAACCTGACGGTCGCATGCAGTTAGGACACAGTGTAAACTTAGCCTATCATTTAGCAGCTAAAGGCAAAGTCCAAAGGAAGTGATTGCAATGAACTTATTTAGGTGCTTTAGCTGATAAATGAGGGTTGAAGCGTGATCGCAGCACATTTTAATAGATTTTTATGTTGTGATGGCTGCACGGAAAATTGTGAGACCGTCCATTCATTTCTACGTTTTTATGTGCTCTGAATTTCTCATAAAAGAAACATAAAGCAATGATCACTTACAATAACCAGGCAGCAGACACTGGAGCAGCTGAATCAGAGCTAAAAAAGAAGTCTGAGAATGAATGTGACTCAAGATTTGTGAAGGGTAGATGCAGTAGTTCCATTCCTTGCAGAGTGCTGACTGCCTTTAAGGGGTCATTGCAACCTGAAAACAGCAATTGCAAGGGTATCCTGGGTCTGATAAGTAAATGTTATCATATAAAATGAAAAAATTATAAAAATAGCCCACATTGAGAAGTATGGAAATGCTGGTAGGGGAACCCTTTCATATCTTTCGAATACCATTTTGTCACGTCCCGCACACCTGACCCTCCTGTCCCCTCCCTGATGTGGCCCTTATGAGCCATGCCTGGTTATTGCTATTCCTTGTTAGTCCTAGTATTTAGGTACACCTGCCCTCAAGTTCTTTGTCCCGTCTTTTGTGACACATATGTGTGGAGTTTGTCAAAGTCAAGGAATAGAAAGTGGTTCCTGAAATTCTTCGCCATATGAAGACAGCAAAATATTTTTCCATCATTGTGGATTCATTACCTGACTTTCCGTATTACTTCTGACTGACTGTTCATATTTCTTCTTCTGTTCCTTGTTTATGGCATTTGTTTGCCTAACCTTCTCTTTGCCATTTTTCAGTCAAGACTTTCCATATACTACAACCCTTGGTTTCAGTGTCTGCATTTGCGTCTACTCCTTCGCTACACCAACATAGAAAATAGTAGGGGGTCTCTTAAGACTCAAAGAACTTAAGGGTCCCTGACCATGTTGCCTATGTTTATTACAAGGCTTTACATAGGGAAAAACTCCACCATGGCGGTAGGGTATAGGGTCTATGTCACCTAAGCTACTTTTCTTTATGCCATGGCAGAGAAAGACAGAGTTTGGTGGTGGCAGTTACTGACAGACCACTGGTTCTTCACCAAGAAGTACATACTGGCTATGCAAATACACATTGGTCATTTACAATTATGCCAATGGATTCTCTGAAGCCTTCCTTGTGATATCTATCAGCATCAGCTAGTAAGTGCTTATGGCAAGCCGTTTTAGCTTTCATTCATTTCTAGAGAATATCACAAATTCCATGCTAATGAGTTATAATGGAAATTCTTGAAATAAGAAATTCAATTGTGATTAGTAATAATGTATATATCTCTTACAGCAAAGTTGGTACTATGGATTGAGACAATGTAATATGAATGGTCAGACTGAAAACAGCATGACCCATGACCCTAAATGACCAACAGACTAACTCCACCTTGAAGATCACCCATAAGTTTCAACTAAACCTTTAAATGAATATAGTCTCTGATACAGGAGTGGATTAGGACAAATCACTACCTTTCCTCATGTTTGCATATAGGGAGGGAGATCCCTCCTAGCCCTAGAGTGTTGAGTGACCAGTGAGTGCCCTGAAAGAGGAGATTTGAGTTAAAGGAGTAGTTCCATCGTCACGGTGACCAAGAAATAACATTTCTATTTGAGTCTGATTCAACTTCAGCAAGATGGAGAAATGTAGCTCTTTTGACATCCACCCAACACCAAGAATTGTTGACGTGTTAGAGCAACTTGGCAATGCATAGATAGTTCAACTGTGCAAGGGATGCTAATAAGTTTTTCTAGAAGAAAAGTCCAAGCCCCTGACCACTTTCTGAACCTTTTCTATCCTTTATCAATATCATGGCCTTTAGTCTTCAAGGAGCCCCAGCAATAATATGGTTATAGTCTATGAAGGACTGGAACGCAAAGATGACCAGGTGACATGTGAGCGACCAGGTTGGAGAAGGCAATTCCACAGTGGGCTACCTATCTAAGCAGCCGATCTTTGTTGTAAGAGCGAGGAATTGTGCTGAAGAGGCTGCCACAGGCATCAGCATGCTTTAAGGCAGAGCTTCCCAACCTGATCCAGACAGTCTTTACTGAGAGCTGAGAAGAAGCAAAAACATGGGCTGTCTGAAGGTCCTCGAGGACTGGGTTAGGGAACATTGCTTTAGGGATCCATTTTTTCCCTCTGCTTCCATTTAGCACAAGAATGGATGCACACACTGGCATGCCTATATTTGTATGCATTATACACACTTAGTCATTATTTATATTTGCACTGTTGTTTTTTATTTATTACTTTATTTAGGAATCCAGGGTGTTGTGGTGGTGTCTCTCCTCCTTCTCCGTTTATGGATTCTATAACTCCTAAGAAGGGCTTAATGTGAGATAAGCCCAGGTTCTCTCTCGCAGAATGGGTTTGCATTGTGAACCACTAGAGACAATTATTTGTTCGTTACTAATGTTTTGTGTCATTCCTATGCTTTTTTGCATATTTTTTCCTTCAGCGGGATTTTGGGCCTTTTAACTTTTTATAAATACCTTTGTACTAAAGTGATGTGACCATGTGAGACGACATCATTTTGGATATCCAAGAAACCATTCCCCGTGACAAATGTATTTTTTTTCCAAATAAACTAAGCTGTAAAATAAAAGATTCAACTTAAAAAACCCTGGATTTTGATGGAAAAAAACACGTTTTGGAAAGAAAGCTATGCCATTTTGTGACATATTTTGCCATTTCTTCAGAACCAATTGAGCATTTTACACCTATTCTCCTGTATAATTTCATCGGTTTTGCAGCTTTCCTGCAGATTGATTTCTGTACCACTACTGTAGTATACTGCTGAAAATGAAACTAGTACGACAGTAAATGATTTAAATGAAAAAATGTGATATCACATTAATGAGTCACAGTAGCTAGTGAACAACTATATCATTCAAGACTGAAAAAGACTCTGTAATAAAAATTATACAAAATATTCATTAATTAGCTGATTTATAAAACACATTTAAGAGATCCGGCAGGAGATACCTGACGTCCTACCCTGAAATAGTGGCTTAAATCAGGTTTCTCCTGATACCTTCCTTCACGAAGGCCTGAGCATCATGATGAGAATCTGGCAGCTTTTCAGTGGTGTCATTATCCCTTGCCCACGGCTCGGAGGGCAGATTTTCTCAGTTGTGACAGCTTAAAGGCTTTTATATTTTGCATTTACATGAAGGCCTTGATGGTGATACAAGGCCATCAGAAAAACAAGTGATTGCCCTCTTCACTTAATATATGTTGAAAAAAATACTAGCCCAACTAGCCTGGTTAAACATTTTAATACTTAAATGAATTATATGGTAAAGAAACCTCTGGAATACTGTGTGAAAAGTAAGCCTTGGACAGGATTGATTACCATCAAGCTCATTTTCCGTCTTTAAAAAACGTAACTTCTTTTCAGTTACCTATTTATTTGTCTGTTTTGGCTTTTTATTATTACTATTTGTTCATTTTAATTAATTTATTTTTATTATTTCCTTTTCCTTATCTTTTGAATGTGATTTTGATGTTTTTATTTGAATGTATTCCTGTCTTTGTAAAGCACTTTGAATTGCCCTGTGCCTGAATTGCGCTATATAAATAAACTTGCCTTGCTTTGCCTTGCCTTTAAGACAGTTTGAAATTCCTTATAGAATGGTCTCTGGATCTTTCAGTAAAATTCAACATTTCTTTAATGTTTGCCAGTACCCAATGTTCTGAAAACGATGGCACAGTAATGAAAAAGCTTAATATGAGTAACGTATTGTGGACTGAAAAGTTTTATTTTCATGTCTTATGGAAT
>JAODKN010000041.1:7891855-7908596 GCA_026774425.1 Petrocephalus zakoni
CCCCCCCCCCCCCCTCCCCCCCCCCCCCCCCCCCCCCCCCCCCCCCCCCCCCCCCCCCCCCCCCCCCCCCCCCCCCCAGCACTATAATACGCCAAATTATAAGTTATACTCTTGGTGAACAATAAATGGCAAATTCTACCATGTGGAATCCCCCAGCTAATTTAATGGCCATGCTAGCGGTGAGGGTGGGGGCAAGGTGACATTTTGGGCCCCGAATTAAAATCTGTGTCCCTGCTTACAGGCAGCTATTACTGCCTGAACCATAACTGTCAAGACTGGTTAACATTCAACCTGTCCCATTGTCCTAAAAGCACTAGATCTATTGAATCCTTTTAGTACCTTTAAAAAAGACAATCTTGTGGTCCCTGGGCCTCTCATACACAGCGTCCACGCTGTCCAGGGCCGTAGGCAGGCCCCTCCAGAACCGGTGGATCTGGGCCGGACGCAGCGACACCAGATGTTTCTCCCTCGTCAGACGCCAGAAGTACTTCCCTAGGAGGCCGGGGGAAAGCGGGTAGTGCACTTTTCACTGTCAAGTGTTTTCTTTCATTAGAACTGCTTCAAGCAGTAAACAGGAAAAGGGCATATAATCTGCTGGGTAAACAGTAAAGTCCTAGTTCACTGGGAGCTGTACGCACAGCCGTGGGTCTGGTGGAAACTGCAATGTTGTGTTCAGAGGTGGGAGGGAAGTTTGGAAGCGGAATCATTGCTAAAAACAAACCAGCAGGACCAATAACCACTGTATCCATGGGGATTAGGTCTATTTGTCTGTATGTGGGTGATGTTGGGGGAATGGCTTTTAATAAATCAAGAGTAACTCAAAAGCCAATATGCAGCCAGAATGCTTTTTGACATTCCCCCCCCCCTCTCAGTATTGTCAAGTTACCAGCTTGTTAATTAAGAGGAAGCCCTGAGGCAGCATTGTGAAAGTGTGCAGATGAGAAGCAGGAAGTAGGCGCCAATGCCACTGACTGCTGCTCTGCCTTTTGCCACAGATTTACCTTTAAAGAAGAAGGCCTCTCCCCGAATCTGGGCTACCGCGTCAAAGTGAGCGCTACATCTGTCCGGGATGTCACTATCAGGCCTGTAGAAAGGCAGAGTTGGGTGGAAAAGGTATGAGTTTAATGCTGCTAGCTTGATAAACAAGGAGTTGCAAGTGTGAGTATGTACGTTTGTTTGTCCATATCTGTGTGATTCATAATGGTGTATTACTCTCTTCTGGCTGGTGGAAGTGTGTGTGTGTGTGTTCAATGTACAGAGATAAATTTGTAATAGTAAAAAGACAATGGTTTAGTTCTCTTGGACCATGAATGATGACCCATTCAAAAATTAGACTCACTCTCCAGTGCCTAAAAGGGCAAGACTCTAACTCACAAGATAGTGGACCTGTTTTCAGGGAGATCCAGTAGCACTGGCTGGTCGGAACCATGAGAGATGTCTGGCTGAGCCGTGTGAGACACTGAATCTCTCACCCCTGGGGAAAGACATAATTGGCAATGAAGAGCTGCTGTGACAGAGCAAACCATGGAGACACTGTTCATGAATGCTCTCCATGAAAGCATATCAGTCAGGACATAAAAGCATATGTGTGGGACAACAGAGAAGGAGCACAATCACTTAAGGTTTACAGCATTACTAACTATCTCAGATATCACGCCAGACTTCATTACCCACACTTGTATATTGGGCCTCTGCTTTCTCCTCTTGGTGGTGTAGAGTAGTAGACGTATGTGTGCGCACACAATGGATAGTTTAAGAGCTGCTGTTTGTTTTTGCAGGAGGGGGTCCCAGTTTCACCTCAGTCACTGCAAAGTCTTTTTGCACCTCTGAAAAAATGTGATTGTAACTAACTGCCAAAGAATCCAATAGAGAACTGTAGAACGATAAAGATAACTCTTTCTATTAAATTAGTATAAATGGCAAGGCACCAATAGCTCCCCTGTTGTTCCCTGTAACGGATGAGTATCTTTCAGAATATTTCATACATCAATACACATTATGGGCAGCTCTGGTTATTGTGAGAAGACACACTGATTGACAAACTGATATTGTTAATCCACAAGAGTGCACTAGCCTTCAGCAAACAAGATCTTGAAGGCTTGGTGTCAAAAAAGGCCACACCTCCGAGATGTACTAATGACAGGCGTTTAGGGTTGAGCGTGTAATACTGTCGCCGGACCCAGTTGAAGGTAGATGCCAAAACAATCAGAAACAGACATGCAAGCAATCAGCTGAAGCACAGGTGCATACAGGTATACGATGGAATTTATTTGACAAGAGCCAGATCAGACAATCAAGGATCAATTCCATCCCCGGTCAATGATGGTCAGTACACCAGCAAGCCTGTGCTGCATGACAGCACGCCACCTCTCTCATCCCACTGCCACCACCCCCGAGGCCTCCTGCCTGAACCGGGATGGCCGTGCCAGACACCTGCTGGCAGTCATGCAAGCTTTAATCACACGTGATGGAAGCTGAAAACCTGCGGCTACAGCTCCCAAATTGAACAATTACATCTGCATATGTAGCCCGTTGATTCAAGGCAGCACAAACGCTATCGGTAGCACTTTACTTAATGAGGCACAACGAGGTAATATCATGCTATTGCTTAGGTATTAATTAACGACAAACTAAGTCTTAGTTACATACTGATCTCATCTTTGTTCATCATTAATTAATTGTGACGCATCTTTTATGTCAAGCAGTTACTATATCTGTTACTATATCTGTTAATTCTGTAAACCTTTTCGAACTACTTAAGGAACAAGTAATGAATAACATTATCATTAATACTGATCTCGTGTTTGCTCATCCTTAATGAATCGTGACGCATCTTTTATCTCAAGTAGTTCATGATTGGTACTTAAGTAGTAACTGAGTTATCACAAATATTTGTGCCCCGTCAAGTAAAGTGTTACCACTCCATCCTTAAGGTTACTGTATATTTTTTGGTACGGTAAGCTGATTACTTCTATGCAAATGATTTTATAATAAAAATTATTAATCATGAACACAGGAACTCCTAGGTTTTCCTATATCCCATCCCATCCTGTGAGACACATAGATACATCGATGAGTCTGAACAGTGACAAGGGCTTCTTACACTTGCTGCCACTGAGGATCATTCAGGTTCAGAAACAGGGTCAAAATCTTTCTTGCTCATTTTTTCCATTAATTTTATTATTAACACAATGTCAAACATTTCAAAAGTTCTAGAATGGCAAAGCAACAGAAAGAAAGCCCTCTTACCATAAAGCTGCCAGACACGGACCTTGTCCTCATATGGGAGGCTGTACTTGAGCGGGTCGCCCACCGGGCCCTGGTAGTATGGCCGCATGATGGACTCTATGGCGGAGGTATGCACCAGCCCGATGGCATGTCCGAACTCATGCACGGCCACGGCAAACAGGTCCATTCCATGGGAGTCTGCCAGAGAAAGCGTAGACAATGAAATGTCAATTTTTTTATGTGTTTTGTGATGGACAAATATCAGTATAATCTTGTTAACCTGTGGGATCTACATTGGTTTATAAACTGATAAATATTTAGTGGTACCATCCTTTCATGCACGAGGGCTCGTCGTTAACACACGTGAACTCAATACTTAGTGTCTGTTTACAAGGGGTCATGTGCCCCCCCAAGGAGGCTATTATGCAGGGAAAGCTTGCTGTCTTCATTGCTCAGATGAACTGTTTATTCCTTCTGCTGCTTTGCATACGCCTTTCTTTCTTTATCAAGACACTTTGGGAACCAGAGACAATATCACTATATAGGCAAAAAACAAGGAGGTCTGCAGGTTACGGGCACCAGGGAAAAAATATGCCAGGAATATATGTAGCTATTGATTGTTACCATCCAGCTAGATATTTGTAATTAAACACTTATCCAATCCAACCTGACTTCTTGCATTTGAATCCTGTCTGGTTAATTTCACTCTTGGACAAGACCAATTTGTATTGAAGGCATTCTCTTCTTTATATGTCAGAAATGACGTACCTACGGACATATATTGTGGCTGTGAATCATTCTGAGTGCACCACTTGTGACCGGTTTCATTATGTCGGAGGGTTCAGATGTACCGTGAGATGCTGGCTGCACTTTGTCAGTGTCAGCTTCCCGCTGTTTTGTGTCCAGTGTACCGCAGTCCAGTACTCACTCTGACAGAAACAGTGTAGGCATTGTGGCAGGACGATGACTGCGTTCATGTTCGGCGTGACTTACAATGCAGCGTTACATCACTTCAGAGAAATTCATCCCAGTTTTCTTCTATTGGGATTCATCAGACTGTCTTTGATTAAAAATCCATCTCATGACACTCTTCTTGGCAAAACACTTTCAAGTGGAAAAATGCCTTTTTTTTACGTAGAGTGTTTTACGTGCCAAAAAGTAACTCACAACACTGTCCTTGTGAGTGGCAGATCTTTCCAACGACTGCTCACCATGTTACCCTGTGATCCCGTTCCACTCTTATTCACCCACCCAATCCTGCTGAAGCACACATAGATCGCGCTGAGCCTACTGCACACATTGCTGTGCCAATTAACGGACATTTAACAAAGCCAGCTCATACTCCTTCAGAAGGGCTTGTTTCTTGTTGCAGGTCCAGTCAAGAACAATAGAAATCTGGATGTGGATATGGAAAAGTGAGGTATGGGGACCTTTCTAGTAAATGCATAGAAACAGTAAGACGCAACAGGAAACGTGTACTCGTAAATCACAGGTCCCTGTCCTCCCCAAAGCCCTGTTTAATGAGGTACCCATAAAGCAGCTAATGTGCGGCTGGCAGATTATAATGCTGTACACAGGAGACAACTCAGCCCAGGAAATTGACCAGACCCAAAATGTTTTTCCTGAGGTCATTCTGTCTGGGTTCCGGAGCTCACATTGTCGGGCATATTGATAAATATAAAAAAAAAAAAGAAAAAACAGATAACAGATTTCAACAGAGTTGCCAGGCTCTGTGGATTCCGTTCCTTCTGTTTTCAGAGCAGGAAACAGCAGACAGTCGATTAGTTGTTTCATTAATAGGTTTCTCAAGCAATTTGGTAAAAAAAAACCCACTGATTTCATCTGCCAGTGTTCAAAATAACATTTCCCCCTACTGAGTGCAAATCTGGATGGGAATAAGTGTTGTGATGTTGCATAAACACATGGAAATAATGCATGGACCAATGTGCACCATAATCAAAGCTAAGGGCGGTCCAACGAAATATTAAAGTGTGCGATATAACCATGTAAGGATTCATTTAGATGGCAAATAACTAAATAATTTGGTTTTTAGAATACTGATTTCTAATTTTGTTCATGAATACATTTGATGAGAACTGTGGATCCTTCACTGAAAGCTCTTTGGTGCCTTTGTTGTTTAAAGGATACTACAAATATATACTACAAGTATATTGGGACTGGGTACCTTGTGCAGGGTTAAAGATGTCATCAGTCTATTTGGGTGCTTGACCGTGGATTCCAAATCCAGAATGTAAAGAAATATTTACATGAGGGGGCACAAGTAAAGTAGCAGTGCACTCTTAATGTATTAATTAGCCAGAAACTAAGTGAAAGTTATGCTGGTGCTATATTTGTCCATTTTTTGTACTTGAGTTACTGATTTACTAAGGTACCTGGGCGCACAGAAGAAAAGTTTTACCAAAAAGTTTCCTTCGACTGGACTTATTTTGTGCATGTAAATGCAACACACAGGTTAATAGCACGTGCAAGTGGCAAAGGAGATTTGAAATAAACAGCTACCATCGGCAGAGCAATGAAATATGTTTACAATCCAGCAGTAATGCTGAGTACCAATCATGTCCGTGTCAGCTGGAACTGCCTTCATCTTCTGCAGTTTGAACGTGAGGACTGGCTATCAGATAACATATGTTATTATGGATAATAACAAAAGCAGCCAAATGCCATAAAGCACTATATGGGGACTATAGTCTTATAAGTACTTCCATATTTTTGTATTTGCAGTGCAACGGGCACTACACTTTAAACAGTCTCATAAATTAGCTAGCTAGCTAGGGTAGCTTCACTTATGGCAGATAGTTAATGCTGCATAGCTTGGCTTCATAATGAGGCTTGATTGCTAGCTGACTGGCGATTGACATGATATGACAGAGATGTTTTATGCCTAGCATCATTTCAAGAAAAGTTACACTAAGAAATATTAGATAGCTGAGTATGCCACATCCTGCCTGTGATTGGTGGCCAATCATCTTGTCCAACATACTTTTTCACTCATCCCTGGCCTTATGTCAAACCCAAGTCTAGTCATCAACTCCTAGTTCAGAGTCATCTAGATTAAAACTCCATCAATATTAAACTGCTCACCTGAAGGAGACCTGAAAGTCCAGGCCTCGTCATTGTCGAAGTGAACATCCCCAGCAGTGACACTGTCGCCTGGGTAGAAGGCGTGTGCCACGGTGCCTCCGGGTCCATCAAAGGGGTACCCGTCGTTGTGGTCAGCTTTGGTGAAGTTGATCTGTATGTCTGCCTGGCTTCCTGCCACCTCATGGAAGTCGAGAGGTGCGATATCACTCCACACCTTCAGGGCGTAGTACATCAGGGCTCGCACCGTGTCCCTCCCCAGCAGGTGAGACTCCTTTGGGAAAGTCCGGATCCTGCAAGGGGGAGTGAAGAAAGAGAGAATCCCATGTACAAAGAGACAAGATAAGCAATAGAGCCTTGCTTTCTAAAACTTCCAGAAACTTTAATAGCACTCTGGTACCAAAGAAACTCTAGGCCAAATAAATAGACTCCAGTTATCCAAGGTTCAAGTGGCCCAAATGTTTAAATAGACATAGATTTCAGTTTTGTACTCCTGTGTCTGCAAGCGCAAATTAAGTAATCAGGTAGCAGACTGCCACGTATGAACATTTTCTCCTTTGAGACTCAAGGGCTGCCTACAGACTGTTGCATAAAAAGAAGGAAAAATTCAATTTCCAGGGCCTTTCTGCTACTGTCCACTAAACTTGACTTTAGAATCAGGATCTATATATAGGTACAATACACAAGCTTAGAAGTCTTAGGGATTAATTTATAATTTACTTATTTAATTTATACTAACCATATGGGAATGTTTTGCTAATTATTTAGGTGTACATATTTATATTAGCCACTGTGCTACACTTTTATGTTCCAATTAATAATATACATTATATGAGGTTCTACCTTGATGAGGTGAGTTATTGGGGATACCCCTCTTTGTATTACTCTCTGGTGATATCTACAGCTTAGTGGAACCTTAATAGGTTATTTTCTCAAAGTGTGTAACACTCCTTCACGAATCCTGCAAGTCGAAGAGTAAAATTAAATGGGCAGTAGACAGCACACACTTCCCAGGAGGTATGTGCCAGTCTTCAAACCCAAGTTGCTATGAGCATTTTTTGTGGCGTGGGACCTGGCCATTAAACTGATTTGTAATGCAGGGAAAAGTAATTTATCAAGAATTGAACTTCCACATTTTCCTAAAATATTTAAGGTTAGGTTCCTTCCCTAGTGTATAAATACCTATTGCTAGTTCCTGCAACCTTTCAGTCACAACTCTTCTTAACCTCTCAGATAAACAATATTTTCTGGTATCCAGTAGGCAACAGAGTAAAGCTGCATCTGTCGAGTTTTGTGTGGGTGTGGAATGGACAAGCATCTTTTTATATTCCTTTGTTCTCAGTCCATAAAAAAGTGAAAAGCAGACTCGAGAAGGCACCTCTTCCGGGGTGCAAGGTTTTGATGTAAAGTTTATGGTGTCTCAGTCTCATCTTCCTTGATAGGTTCTGGAATCAGAACTACATGTATCAGAGCAACAATGGTTCCTCCCAGAACACCCAAGCTGTCCACTCCATCTGAGTTCTTCTCCCTCTTCTAATTGCAATGTCTTCTGCATTTGGAATAGACAGGGACAACTTTCAAAGTGATTAACTGTAGTATAACTACTTTCAAAGCGATTAACTAGTATAACTGTAGTATAACTGCAGTATTTCTGCGAGCCGATTCCTAATGTCTGACTGCCACTGGAGAAACAAATTAGAAGTACCCAGGGTATCTTTATTATGTCTAGCTTTAAATGGGAAAAGACAGTGAGCCTTCATAGCACCACCTGCCCAGGGACGGCAGGGTATTTTTACTCTATAGCTAATTCTGTAATGAATATATGCATATACCGTAGATTACAGAACAAAGGAAGGGACAATAAACTGAGTTCTGCTGGTCCTGAGATAAACATAGTTAGACCTGATTATCACATTCTGAGACAAAACTGGCAAGTGCTAAAATATATATATATTTTAGAATGCTGTCATTTTGCCAGTTGTTCTGGTATGAAATCCAATAAATGGGGTGAATTTCACTGGAGTGCGATTGATTAAAATAGCAAAGCAGAGGCAATCCGTGTCCTGTGGGAATTTCTGATAATGCTATGTACTTGGGCTATAATATTTCTGTTCTCTTCTGTGAAACTGACATGTATAAAATTGTTTCTTCAAAGCCGTTCCATGGATCACTGCGCACTCTTGATTATATGATTAATGTCTAATTATGTAACTCTTGATGTTGATATTAATTTAAAAATTACTGTAGCTAACATGATTCAATTTTAAGTAGCCTGTTTTTGGGTAGGTTCATAAACCTGAACAACGGAGTGTTTAAACCCGAGTGAACTTTTTGTTTTTGACTGTTTGAAAACCATGTGTATCACAGGACATACACTCCTGGGGAGAAAATAGGCCAAACCCTAATTGAACAACGTGAAGCTTTGGCCCAGTTTCTTCTTTGCCCAGGAGTGTGCAGCACTGTGCCAAAGTCATACGCTGTCAAGGAAATTGATGTTTAAATGATCTTCAAAACTATAATACTATGTAGTCAAAGTGTCAACCATTTCAAAACGTCTAGTCGGAAGGTTCACCAGCTTGCCAGCAACCATCCAATACACCCATGTATTTTTTGACTTGACCACTAGCACACCGTTATTTGGCAAATCAACACCTCATTGAAATATTTAACTAATTAACTTAATTATTTAATTAACTGAGCTGGCGTTGAATTTTAACAAGTATGTGGAATGGCTGAGGTGCCCCTGAGGAGAGGTTAGGGAACTGAATTGGTGTTCATCTAGCCATCCAACATGATACAATTAAATTCAGAACAGATTAAATTCTTCTTACTTTATTGTTACTGTTAATTTGTTCTAATTTTTTTTTGAGCAAATATAAATTTACTACCCATACAAATAGTTTAAAACATTTTCTTTTCTTTCTGCCTGTTACAGATATTGTGACTGGAAGTGAGTTCTATTTAGGACAACAGATGCTGTAAAGGTGTGGTCCCAGATTCTGTCCCCTACCAGCCAAACTAGGTCCCAATAAGACAAGACCTGATAGCCATGAAGGCTACATAGAGTTCAGGCTTAGGCGACTTTTCTGGTGCCCCTGGAGCATTTTGGGTTTCTGAGGGACAATCACAAGCGCAAAGTCCTAACCTGCTGAGCCACACACCCCTCTAATATGTGACAGTATCTATTAGAGGACCTGCAGAATTGGGAATGGGAATCAAACGCCCAGCTAGCATCACTTTGGCAATATGAGAAATTCATTTCAGAATCAAATTTTCTCAGGTGGGCAAAAATGATCTGCCTCCCCGAGGTACGCTGTTATAAGCCTTTCAGATTTTCATTTATAAATTGAAAAGACAAATCACCTGAAGTAAGGTGCTTCTTTCTTTTTCAAAACAGAATCTGACATGTTGATATAATATCGATGATACTAAAATCTATTCCAGGCCTCATTCTGGATACCCAGATGTACAGCAACCCTTTGATGATTTTCAACTATTTTCTTTCCCACTGCTTTTTCTACCCGCTGACACCTTAACAGAAATTTTAAGTGGAAAATCCAGACATAGCTGTCAGTTTATTTGAAAGTTTATGACAAACAAACATCCTTCATGTTATGGCATCTGGTGAAGGCAACAATATGAAGTGGCACCTCCCATCATGCACTGCGCTCCCAGATACCTCCAGGACAGATGCCTCTTCCTCCACTTGGTCTGAGAAGGTAGTGTGCGTCTCCGGCGTCTCAGAGGTGACTCTGAAAGGTCAGGTAGAGAGCAGCGGGGAGTCTTCATCAGGACCAGGGTCTCTTCATCTGAAGATGAAATGTTCATGGACATAGAGTCAAAAAGAGAAACAGACAGACAGGCAATCACACACATACACAGACATCCTTACCTAGCACCCCCGTCTCCTCCAGACCGCCAAACTTCTGCATGGCTTTTATAGCTTTGGTCAGAGCCTCCTTGGTCTGCAGCTGTCCTGTTACAGGATCTGGGGGTGGTAGGTACCCAAACTTGCTCAGCCAATCCTGCGAGGGCAGATTACCATGTCAAAGGAAAGCCCGAATCAGCTCCTCTTGAATCCTTTGTTTGATCTGGCCCTGCTTTTATCAAAAACCTGAAGATAAACTATGAAGATAACCTGACGATAAATGCAACAGAGTGTTATTCAGCTCACACTCTCAAATGTGGACCATACACCATGCTACAAATGTCAGTCAGGGGACCACAGACATTTTCCAATATATTCAGTCCACCAGCCATGGGATCATTTTCCATTAGGCAAATGTATAACCTGCAAGCCTGTACGAGCTTGTTAAAGGAACATTACTCTTTCAGTTCATTCACATCTCTCACCAGATGATATTTCAGTTCCCATGTCTCTCATCCATCATGCCCAGACACTAAGCAGAAGAGCTCATTTAGTTGTACACCATTTCCGAGGCTGAACCACGAGTCAAGACAAGGCTTTCCAGCAGCACCTGGTGGAACCAGCTGCTCGGGACAGTTTGATCAGTTGTTTTCTGAGTCGATACTTTTTGGATCGTCTAATGGATGCCCTCATGAAGACATAACTGGTGTCCTGTCACGCAGCCAAACCAGGCTGCAAGAAAAGTTAACCAGGTAACTTCATTTCTGTGGCTTCCAATTCAGACTGTGGCCAACCGTCCATCTGAAAGACTTGCGCAACCACCATACTCCCACAGAAAAAAAAAAACCTGAGGAATGATGTCATCAGTGGTTCACCTAAACATCAACAAGATGGATGGTCTGAAGGATTTCTCAATCAACATCAGCAGGTCACAATTAGCCTACCAGTTTGATGTACTCCACTTATCTCCAAACTGCCAGTCCTCCCTCCTTAATTACTGGCAGTTGAAAATATCACCTCTTGGGGAATTTGCTTAAGCATGAGTGCAACCGATCGATATTGCAAAGATTCCTGAGGGAACCGGTAGCCTACCGGGGAATTTGTGAAATTTGCTTTGGGCACCTATATTTCCAGACTTAAATTACTCCTGGCGAAAAACACTGCCTGAACTCAAGCTTATCCAGTTCATTAACTGACTGGATAAAAGGTTATGCTGTCAAACATATCCAGGAGAGGTCAAATGGATGGCTTATGCGGCGAAACCTGCACAGACAAGAGGTTAATTCAAAAAGTGGAGAAATTTGCATTTTTATACACTTCTGGGCCACTGAATTCCAGAGAGACCACGGGAATGAAAGGAATCTCATTTTCGGCACTAATTGTCAATCAGGTGAGTGGCAAGATGGCATCTTTTGGTGTTTATTGTGCTTGTTTTTGTGAGGAACTCTTTATTTCGTATTTAGCATTTTCCCTTCGCCATCAACACTGAAAACTGAAGTAGGGCTGCAGTCGTGAGCCTTTTAAAACAGCGGCAATAATCTTTCAGGGAGATTAGAGTCTCTGTTGCATTCCCTTGGATCGCAGCATCCGGCAGGAGAAGCAGGTGCAATCCGTTACACACTAAGATCACTCCTGCGATGGTTTCTGGCAGCCTTCCCCCAGCAATAGGAGACAGCGGTGCAGAAACTAATGTGTCACACAGGATGCAGCTGTGTGGTTAACGCTCACACTTTATCCTGGGAAAACAGAGAGTCAGAGCTGACACAAGATGCAAGGAAAAGTAGCACATCCTACGGATCATGGTGTGACTTCCAGGGGCAAAAAAATAATATGTTTCGGATCGCATCTGGCTCCCGTAGCCTCCATAAAAATTTTATAGGTTTCCGGTAGCAGAAAAAAAAAAACACAGAGAATGAATCTTTTTGAAGATGTTGTTCCTTTTCAGGTAATTACAGCAGTGGGGAACTTAGATCCTGATAAGCAGCTGAGAAAGAGAGTTAAATTTGCCAGGAAATCATCTGAGGGCTTAAGCTATGTTGTTTAATGGGAGGGAGGTCAGAGGCTGATCCCGGGTCTTAATGAGAAATGTCTAAGTGAAATGCTTTGAAGAGTTCCAGAACACAACATAACGTAAGCAGAGATGTATAAAAAAGGAAGACTGACAGAGGATTACAAGACTGCTCTCGTCCCAGCAAAGTTAAAATGAAATGGCATGGTCAGTTTCTTTTGTGCACTCTGTAATGGAGGGGGGTGGGGGTGAGTGTGAAGGTGGGATGGGGGTTATCGGTGTAGGGCGGTCATGACTGCATGCTTCTGATTCTCTGTGACCCAAAACTTAATAAGTAATATGGCAGACGGGTAGACGCATAGGTGAGGTTATAATGTCCTTGATGCGTGGGATTATACGTGTAATATATATCACATAATTTAATATAACAATACAGGCAAAATGGATTACAGTGCAAACGAAATTGATTAATTAAAGTGTCAGTGTAATTAATATGGTTTGCTTGAAGGTAAGCTGGATCTCTGCTTTGAACTGAATACAGCTGGACTACTATCTCTCTTTGATCCAGCCGTTCCAGCACTGGAGAGGATGCTTGTTTTTTAATGCAGTAAACCAGACTGCACATGACGAATGGACTCAAAACAAACAAATATCATTTGAATCATTTCCGGTTCAATCCAATTCCCGCAAACGCACTGGCAGCACCGCCAGCCGTTTCTCTGCCATTTTTTGACGATGCATAATCAGCAGAGAATCTAATCAGCTTCTCCACAATGGCTGTCACCCTGCAGATGCCGCCAAACCCGGCTTTCCGCTAACGCCGCCATCTGATTAGCCGGTGTAGAAATTGGTTGTGGAAATTAGTTCTGACCGGGTACTAAGCCAATGTCTTTTGCACACCCAGCCCTAACGACTGAAATCTGATTAACGGGGAGCTTCTATTTGTTGCATGAAGAAAATGGATTATTGAGAGTGGCAAAAAATAAAAGGGAAAGTAACTGTTTGGCACACGGGAAGCAACATATTGCTGTACGATACAACTGGGAAACTATAGTGCTTTTTAGGGTGACACGGTGGTCCCATGGGCAGCACTGTAGCCACAGTCGACCCCTGGCTCTGTGTGATTGTGGAGCTTGCACCCCCCCCCCCTTATTTTTGCTTTCATCCTCTAATCCTAAGTGATGTAGCCATGTGTCTTAATGTGTGTTTGTAGGTCTGGTATCCTTGTACTGCCTAGCAGAAGCCCCCCAACCATCATGCGTGGCTGGAAATTGTGTAGAAAATGTATACTTTGTAAAACATAGTGAAAGTAGCGATATTTAAGGGGACTTACATCGACTTACATTACTTACCTGTATCAACGTACTGAGTATAAAGCAATTTCACTGTGTATTATAGGATGGAAGTTTCTGAAAGCAAAAATCCTGGCTCTCATCAGTTTATGCTATGCTGGTTTAAGAGAGCAGTATTTTTTTATGTTACTCAGGTTGACTATTCATTTCATTTTAAAGGTACCAATACAATCACCCATTCCATTCTACAGTGAGTGGTGACACCTTAACAGTGACTTGTGGGTTTGCTCACTGTTAGATGGGCCAGGTTATTCCACAAATTACATAAGATTCTAGACCTCTGGATCAGTCAAACACAGTTACACCAGACTAAAACATATACTATTTTACCAAAAGTACTGAGACATCCCTCCAAATCATTGAATTCAGGTGTTCCAATCACTTCCATGGCCACAGGTATATAAAATCAACCTAGGCATGCAGACTGCTTCTACAAATATTTGTGAAAGAATGGAACGCTCTCAGGGGGTCAGTGAATTCAAGAGTGGTACCGTGATAGGATGCCACCTGTGCAATAAGTCCATTCGTGAAATTTCCTCAGTATTAAATATCCCATGGTCAACTGTTAGTGGTATTATAACAAAGTAGAAGCAATTTGGAACAACAGCACCTCAGCCACGAAGTGATAGGCCACGTAAAATCACAGAGTAGGCACAGCGCATGAGTCAATAGCTACAGAACTCCAAATGTGTGGCCTTCAGATTAGCTCAAGAACAGTGCGTGGAGAAGATTATGGTGTGGGGTTGTTTTTCAGGGGTTGGGCTTGGCCCCTTAGTTCCAGTGAAAGGAACTCTAAATGTTTCAGCATACCAAGCCATTTTGCACAATTTCATGCTCCCAACTTTGTGCGAACAGTTTGGGGATGGCCCCTTTCTGTTCCAATATGACAGAACATGACCAACATGGAGGAACTTGCCTGGCCTACACAGAGCCCTGACCTCAACCAGACAGAACACCTTTGGGATGAATTTGGCCCGAGACTGCAAGCCAGACCTCAAAAGTCAGTGCCTGACCTCAAAAATGCTCTTCTGGAAAAATGGTCAAAAATTCCCATAAACACACTCCTAAGCCTTGTGGAAAGCCTTCCCAGAAGATTTGAAGCTGTTATAGCTGCAAAGGGTGGGCCAACTCCATATTAAAGCCTATGTATGAAGAATGGGATGCCATTAATGTTCATGTGTGTGTAAAGGCAGGCGTCCGGAATAATTTTGGCAATATAGTGTAGCTGTGGAACAAGGAAAAGCCCCTTTACATGCCTAGATCTCATTGTATAAAGCAAGTTCTGTGTTTGTCCGAGACAGTCAGAAGAAATGTCCCAGCTCTCATTTCATGGCTGAACAATAACTTAAATTAGAAAAAAGGCACCTGTTCCTTTCACTGGAATAAATGAAAGTGACCACCTCCCCCCCCCCCCAATGTTCCAAGTGCCCTTTCTTTTTCAATAACCGATTATCACCCAAGATTTGTCACCCACTGCAAAAATTTACCGGCAAAAAGTGCCCGTGAAACTCCCTTGTTTCATCTGTCACGAGCTCAGATTACACAGATGTAAATCATGACATCATCCCTCTGCCGGATTGCATCACTACAGCCACGTGCTCGCGGTGGTGTCAGCAGAGATCCGCTGCTGTTAACCGGCAGGAACATATCTGAAACCCCTCTTGCATTCTCAGTTTCTCACACATGGTGGCAGGAAGTGTTTTCATGCCGGATGGGAGTGATGGTGCCGGGTTAGTGCTATGCAGCAAACTAGCTCCTGCCTTCTCACATGATCCCACAATTTCAACACTTGAGTCAGCTGTAGAGGGACAGAAAAACTGTCAGGACACTAGACCTGGGCCTTCTGGTTCATCCCATGTGAGCATTAAAGACACACAAGGTGATAGGTTAGTGCTCAGTGGTCAAAGACTGACTCAGGGGAGACAAGAATCCCAGCCAGAAATGGAAAAAACAGCGCATCGTGTCATCTCCTTGTCAGAAGTGAGAAGCAGCTCAGCTTAAACGTAACTGAAGAATGAATCCACTGACTTTCTGAGCTTCATATGAGCTCAATCCCTCCATTCTCCCTGCAAACTGTATAGAATGGAAAAGGAGGAACAGGTAATAAGAGAAACTCCAACAATGGAAAGGACATACAGATAAAGAGCTGGTGTCTCCAAATTGCCCTTATGTGCCCCTGTGTGTCAGTGTGTGTAATGGTCTGGCATGCCATCCTGGACGTTTCCTCACTCATCTCCTCCTGTTTTTCTTGGTACAGGAATGAACACACTAAGGCCAGTAACCAAGAGAAAACTGAACAACATGGGGTGAACATGCGTCACATGGGGTGAACAAGCGTCACATATACAGAGATATGAAAGTACATATACTAATTAAAGTATTAATGGTTTGTGTAATCACAGAACATAAGGCACTGTCCAAGACTTTGTGTCTGCAAAAAAACTGCATCCTTTTCAAGATATAGGTACACATTAATTCAAAGCTTTCATACTAAATGTTATTTCCTGAAGGTAATTCTCTGAAATGGCACCTAGTTGAGTTTTATTAATGAATCTTTAATTACCATAATAAAGTGCGTGTACTTTAGGGATTATATCTAGTATACGGTCAGAGACGTAACAGGACAGTGGATAACAAATATGCGAGCAATTTCATTAACTATCTCAGAAGGTGTCACATGCTTCACAACGAATGTAAAATACCCACAAAACTATTAAACTATCATTCTTATATGAATAAATCATGCAGAGAGTTAAACTAATTACAGGTCCAACAAAGAGGTTCAAAGACAAAAACATCTTTATATGTAAATTTCCCTTGCTCTTTTCTCTACGGATAATGAGCATTTTCAACGATAACTTACATCTGTTTATCATTTGAAAGACTACTAGACAAAAATAGTTGGTGAAATCCCCTTGAGAAATTAAATCAACCAAGAAAAAAAAACGAAAATCAAAAATGAACTGAAAACTGTGATTCATCAACTGGATGGGCAAGCCTCATCTTGAATGGGGCTCTTGTTTTGGGTCTGTTGGGTCTTATGCGTTGCTATGCTTTGGATTGTTTCGTTATCCTGGAATCTTCTGTGGTCCGAGAGCTATGACTTGCAAGTGACCTTTTTCTGACACGCATCTTCTTGTCCTGAAATAACCCCATGCTGACGAACACAAATGCACGGAGATAACC
>JAODKN010000041.1:7920690-7935924 GCA_026774425.1 Petrocephalus zakoni
CCCCGCTCCCCCCCGCTCCCGCCGCACCCCTCCCCCCCTCTCCCGCGGCCCCGCTCCCCCTGTCCCCCGTGGTACACCTCCCCGGTCTCCCACGGTACAGCTCCCCCGTCTCCCCCGGTCGGTACAGTTCCCCCCCGTCTCCCCCGGTACAGCTCCTCCATCTCCCTGGTTACAGTTCCCCCCCCATCTCCTGTGGTACAGCTCCCCTGTCTCCCCGGTTATAGCTCCCCTTGTCTCCCACGGTACAGCTCCCACTGTGTCCCATGGTACAGCTCCCCCTGTCTCCCCCAGTACAGTTCCCCCCATCTCCTGCTCTTCTCTTTGTGCACCGAACAAGTCACAACAGGTTAGGCAGATTCACAGCTTTCCCCTGAAATCTGTTAGTCACAAAAACAGATTGCTTGCATGAGATATTTATAAATATCTACATCCTCTTCCTTTCATGTGACAGGCAACTTTTGCCCTCCATTCAGTCATTGGGGATGAACATGTGTGATGTGTTTTTTTGTGTATTTAAGGCTTTCATCATGCTAACTTATCTGAACTGTGGCATGGGTAATGGCAGTTCCAAGAGCTTCTGAGTGTGTACAATTCCTCAATCTTCTGCTCAAATTCCAGCAGCAACTCACACTGTAATTTTCTTTCTCAGTCCTTCACCTTCAAGACTTTCACAGTCCATTATTAACATGGTAAACGCTACTGAGTCGTATGTCCCAATGATGCTCCCTTAACAAAATCTTTTATTGACGATGATTGCTTCTAAGAACCCCTTGATTGACTAAGTGTGATTTTGACCATTATGAGCGGTGTTCAGATTTTATACGGTCAGTCATTCAGGCTGCTGACTGTAGTTGTGTTTTACACAGTGGCTGTTTTATGTGGTATGTCTGGGTGGGCCATTGTACATATGTATATTATTTTGTTTAGTGAAGCGGCTGGCTGGTTCTGAAGATAAAGTTAGGTAGGCCCTGCTGTAGTGCATCAACAATGACGATTCATCATCATCATCATCACCATCATCATAATGTGACACTTCCACTGAACCACCTAATTTGTTAATAAAGTTCACCGGAGGATTCTTTCCACTCAGACCTCCCAACTGGATTCTTCTCTACATTAGGGTAATTTGTTCCAGTCCTCCACCCCCCAAGAGGAGAGGTGTTAATCAAGTAAATTACGGAAATCACCTCCCTGGGAGTTTACCTTCAACGGGTATAAGACCATGAAACGAAAGCTGTATTTTCAAAATGTTATAATTATTATTATTTTTTGTTTGTCTTTAAGGTACAAGTAACAATATACTAAAATGACCTAATATTAGCCTCATACTGCTAATGACTCGAATGAATGAGATATGGAATGGGTTATTCATAGCAAAATAGTCATTTCAAACTATGTATGTTCGTAACATATACCTATATAAAAAAATGCAATCTATTTTCTAAAGAATAAATAGTAATATACACAAAAGTGAAGTTCAGTAACATTCTGTTATTCAACGGCAGAAGTCGGAAAAAAAACTTGTTTAATAGTACCCCCCCCCCCCCCATGATAATAATTAATTGATATTTGAATATCGTGTGCTTAGCATTCATTTAATTTTTAAAATTATTTAGCGTGCAGCTTTTTTTCCAGATTTCTGCACTCTGAAACGCAGAAGTCTAAAAAGTAACGTTTTCTACAAGTTACATTGACAGCTCTTTAATGGATCGCACGGCTAAAAGAGATTAAACGTTTAAAGATGTATTCGACACGTTAATCAGTTGATTCTATTCACTTATTTATTTTTAGATGAAATAGCAGCGGGTACCGGCTTTTATACATCACTCACCATGCCCATGCTCATCTGCTCGGCCGTGAGCGAGGGTGCCGCAGAAGTCTCGGATAAAAACCAAATGACTGAAATCAAAAACATTTCTCAAGCGATAATCCGATAATTACAGAAGCCCCACTTTTGGAAAAAAAAAATAATCACGGTTTCCCTTCATGCGCTCACACGCCGCTCCGGACCGCCACAGTCCCGGACCCCCGCAGTAGGACGCATGTACCCGCTGTCACATCTCCATCACCGGTCGAGCCAAAATCACCGGCTGCGGAGCGCTTGTGTCCCATGAAAATCACACGGAAAATGAACTGCGCCGGGGATAAACGCTTTTACGTGACGCGCATGTATACGGCTGCGTTAAAAAAGCTTTCCCCGTTAAGGAGTTAAAGCCCTCCGCAAAGAAGTTGGCAGAAGGGCGATGCGAGCCCGGAGCGCAGCGTCGGCGGAATGAATCGCGAGTGTGCAGCCGCTCCGTGGTCATCCTTCCGTGGACCGCGAACTGGCTGTGGCGCCAGAGCTCCAGCTGCATAAATATCAAGGCGGGCGGGCGAGGGGGGGACTCTTTGACGCTGCGAAAGGGGCGTTTGGAGACAAGGGCAGTAGTCAGAGCCATTTAGACACCCTGTTGATTAACGATGCGAGCTGAGTTTACAGCGCTACATTCGCGTTTCGGAGGTGATTAACCCGCTGCGTGGGTCATATACAGATGACTGGCATGAGCAGCCTGTTTGCCTATCATTTACTTCATGTTTACGTCCTCGATGTATAACTAACGATAAGTACTGAAAGTCATCAAATGTAATGTAAGAAACACAGGCACACACATAAATTATAATTAATGCAGAACACAATTGCCCTACATTTGACAATTATGAGAAGATCATTTTTCTGACCTAAATGCAGAGACTAATCCCTTATGGAAATTCACTATGGTTTCCTATGGTTTTTTGGGTATGGGTTTTTTACAGTATATAACCATGGTTTTACTATGGTACCTCATGGTAATTATAATTATTAAGCTCCTACCCATAGTATTACCATTGGTTTACTTTTAGCACTGCATGGTAACTGCAGTGAAACCATGATAAAACCATAGTCATAAACTCATGGTTACCCAAAAAACCATAGTAAAACCATGGTTCATTTTTGTAAGGGATCGGAAGGGATTCGGGACATTCAATCCATCATATTGACAAAATCATTCAAAACTTAAGCAGATATAATGAAGAACTGTAACCATTGAAAGTCAAACGATGCCAGATCTACTATTAATCTTTGACAGAAATGGTAATGCATTTTAATATAGTCTGCCATCTAACACCTTGTATGTATAGGTATGCAATAGCCTTAATACAGTAATCACGGTCAATTAAAGTCTGAGGGATTCAGGCAGTGCAACTCTTTAGCACATTAGTGACATAGACTTGCCATCTTCTAAGCGGATACCTACATGGAAGTTGAGGAGCATGGGAAGGCAGACTCAGGCACAGAGGCCTGGAAAAGCCAGACCAAAAACCAGGAAGCCTGAAGTGGGGCAGAAACACAGAGACCAGGACACTCTCAGAAAACCCAAGACGGAGACATCAGCTGCCCAACATACTAGCTAAGGAATTCCAGCCACTCCGGACCATGAATGCAGGAACAGGATGCTGTCTAACTAGACAAAATGACAGTCGACCACAGACCCTGAGACGTGACACCCAGCCCCAAAACCAGAAAGCCAGTGATCAAAAACACCAGAGAAGCACTCACCAACTATGTGAAGCCCCATAAATGTGAGCCCAACACTCTATGAGCAAAGACAATGACTGCGCAGAGCTGTCAGGTAAGTAGCATGTTCTACGTGGAGTTTCTTCATTTAAGTTACAGCAATTCTTTTTTTCCCTATACTTAAAAATGATGGAATGTCAGTGTTGGTTAATGAGACTTTTTTTTGTATTTAACACGTCATTGCCTTGATCAGTCCATTTAATGGGAGGTTACCAGTTTAACGACGGGTGACACAGTGAGGGGAATACTAGAAGGTGTGTTGCTTCCCACCTTCATCTGAATGAATTAAAAATGACACGGGACATGAAGCTACTCAGAAATCCTGCATAACACCTGGCCCCTGTTAAAAGCAGGAACGTATAAAGCCAATGCATGTAGGGGGGTCAGGCAGCCTGGCGAATGAGAGTAATGAATACCCAGAGTGTGCTGAGGCCAGGAGCCTTATGTTTCAAGCAATTTCCCTCTCGAGAAAGGAAGGAAAAGTGTATTCTTCCAGGAAAATCAGTGGGCAGTCCTGGAAGCATGCACAAATGCTCTAGTAAGACATAATAACCTTAAGTTACAAAGAATAATTATACCTGCTGTAAGGAATTTCTATCCTGGGTAAATTTGTAGATTTGTGAGTACATTTTTCCCAAAGAGCAGAGCTTACATTATTGTGAAATAAAGATTTAATTACACCACCAGATCATTGGCCTGGCGATTCATTGACCAAAATGGTTTCTGGGCAGCCATGGTTTTCATTTTCATTAAATTTGATTGTTATTATTTTATTCACTTACTGGTTTATGAATGTGCAAGCAGGACCTTAGCATAACCAGCGCGTGCTGAGTAATAACAGAAAAACGGAACAGTTGCACACAAAAGAATCTCTCCATGATAAAAATTCCCGTATAATAGACACTAGATTTTGTAGAGTATCTATAAATTGGTTTTGGGCTGCGAGTGCAATCAACTTCCTTTTCTCTGATGTGTTACTATATTTTTGATGCATGTTTGATGAATAATACAGGAAAATATTTAGTGTCTATACATGAAGCCTTTATGGTTTAGTCATTATACATGGCATGGAAATATAAAGTGAATATGTAGGTCCAAAGGAAAGAACCTGAAATTCAAATACGTCATGCAAATTATGCACAACAGTGTAATCTCTAAGCTCTGAGAAGCTAAGAGTTAGCAAGGTGGAAGCTAATTCCTTGCAATTCCCCATGTTGTAGCACGCAGAAGCCTGGTTCTTCAAAGAGACTTACTTCTATTTTCAGAGCAAAAGGTACTTTCACACACCAAAGAGTGTTCACAAGCCACCATCCCATTAAAATTACTTTCCCAAAAAAAAACACCCATTTGTGTTTCACTGAACTATTATTGATTCAGTATCCTGTCATGTCACATTACTCGGGCCTGTTTGAAAGTGGAGGAAACACTTGAATCACCATGACTTATGACAATGCGTGTGTTAAAAATTCTTTTAATATGATGCGCATGATTTCATTGGCTGGGGGAAATGGTTGCCCAAGTACTTTATCTGTGCACTCTTATTGCAGCATGCTTTCCAAACCCTTAAGGCAGGGTGAGGTCATGGGAATTTTGGAGAGAGGCAAAGGCAGCTTGAGATTTTGTTTATCTCCAGTCAGTTGCCAATTGGAGACCCCAGACCTGTGTCCCGGTGACATTCCCGCTTTGATGGAGCTAAGGTTGTCCTTTCACCCCTCTGCTTTGTAAAACCCCTTCCATCCTCCCATCCCCATGGCCCATGCCAACTGAAGCAAATCATCATCATTTAAATTCTTCTCTATGCTCACCTTAGTGATAAAAAATAATGTTTTGCGTCGCAGACGTATTACAAGCAGTGTTGCTGATTTTGGCACATCGTCATCTCCTTAGCACTGTTGTTTTAGAAACAACGTTTCCTGTTTTTTTGGCATCAGGTAGTAGTGCTGCGGCTTGCCATCGTGTCTGACCAATTACTTTCTGCCAGTTTTGCAGCCACTGTCTGTTTTAACCACCCCCCAGATATCTACATTTATGGGAGTGCCTAGCCTACAGACAATTTTCCTTTTAATGTAGCTAATTTAGCAGCCAGTTATATATAGCACGACAGAAGATACCACAACACAAACACACCCACAAAATACTTTCTGGCCTGTTTAATGCCCGGGGGGGTCAGGTGGTCAATTTACCGTAGAACTGCAGAGTTTTTTTTCTCTAATATCAAACTACAGAATATTTTTTGCCTCCATCATCTTCTGGCTTTTGTTAGTTATTAATTTGCGCCATTATTCTAAGCTGTGGCATGTCAGTAATTGACACTGTTTTTTGATACATGATTAAGCACGTTGGGGCTTGTTGAAAAAGACACTAAATAAATATCTGAATTGAATTATATACCTGGATGTCCCCAACCTGGTAGCTGATGGTTCAAATTAAGTGACCAGCACTGAAATATAATAACATTATCATTAAAACACACACTTTTGTCCAGTTTCACATAACTAGTGGATTAGCTGCATGCTGAGCATTCTACTGGGTGAGTAAACATTTTTGGAAGTTCTCAGCCAGGCTTCTATTGGGTTAAAGGGTCCCTTGGCATGAAATAGTTTGGAATACCCTTCAGGTTTGTGTCATCAGGAGGTCTAAAATATAATTTAAGACGGCAGCCTTTCTCACGGCAAGGTAGAAGTAAACACAATCTAGTCCAAACAGCCAGTAACAGAAATGAAAAGGCGTACAGGTGACACTGCAAGCTGCTATTGGAGTGACCTTCGCCAGACCGCCTCCCTGCTCCTGAGCTTAGCTGATCCTAACCTGGTCGATTACATATCAGAGTGTCATTTAACGGCTGTCAGGTCACACCTGGGTCCCAGACAACTCCATCTGTCAGCCACAAGCACCGGTACAAAATAAATATGTGTTACAGCTGTTCCCAGCTGGTGGCCGCACGCAATGTTTCCCAACAGATTGAATAGAAAAATAACTGTATAGGCTATTTGACCTCTGATAGTTTCCCATGTTCAATTAAATGACAGGAGTTTGGATAAAAGGCATAAAAATATACAAACTATGGAAGTAGTGTGGATGAAAGTATCCGCAGATACTAACGTATAAAGATATAAACATATAAAGTTTAATGTTGTATTTATTTTTTGATCGTCTCAGCAGAATCCTAGCTGTGTTCTGAGCATAATTTCAAATTTGGTCTCGCATTATCCAAAGACAGCAGCCAAAGGAAAGGAGTACTTTATTAAAATTACCATCATCTGACCTCAGAGCCCTTCTCTGCTGTTTTTCAGGGGCCCTCTGAGGGGTAGGGGGGAGCTCTGGATAAATAGCCCCGTCTCTGCACTGGTCCTCATTCCCCTGGCATCTCTTTAAATGAAGGAGCTCATCAGAACGCAGCGGAATACATGCTGTTTGTCTTGCCCAACATTTGTTTTCCTTAGCATCCCGCAGAGTGGATGCAGCCTCCTAAATTTCGGTATATATTTAGTTCTCTGTTTCCAGCGTTGCATTGGTAATGGCCCTTAAGAAAAAGTAGACCACCTCCCCATTTGCTGTCAGGCTTTCCCAGTGTGATACTGGCTTTTCGCCAGCATGGAGGGTAAGATCGGGATGTGGAAAGATGATGACACAGACCCACGCGGTGTGGTAGCCAGGGTGTCAGCCGACCAGAGGGACGTGATGGCACGAACTTCAGTGCCCTGCAACAAAAGAAGTATCACTGATGTGGGTCTCTGATGTGGTTTATGGTCATTTCAGGGATCACTACGTTGATTCTGCTTTTATTGTAATAAGACTGGGCACAACGCAAAGATGAATAGAATATTAGAATAGTGATGTTTTATTCATCCCCAAGATGCTCTCCATGAGACATACAGACACATATACATGTGTGTGCACACTGGGAGGTCGGGGCACAGGGTCACAGGGACCCCACACTGGACCATGTCACCCATACAGCTACGTTTTCTGCGCAGTGGTCCGGGGGTCCATTGCAGAGAACACCTCAGGAAACAGGTAACTGTTGGCACTTGGAGTTGCTGACTGGGTGGGAGGATCTGGAACAAGGTTTGCTGGAGAAGGAAGCAAGTACAAATGGGTGTAGCAGAGCCAGGACTTGGTTCTAAGAGTCTAAAAGGCAAACAAGCAGATTGCAAAACCAAAGCAACAAACACTGACACGAGACAAAGCAGAAGGGAGCTTAACGACATCCTCTGTCAGCGACCATGCTGAGCCCCAATTGAAATCGAGCCTGCAAATTCCAGCTTTAGGTAAGTGCTTCAGGACCACGACTGACCAGTGACACAGGTGTAACATTCGGGTCATGGATTCCACCCATTGCCTCATAATTGGTTTTAGATCCCCTCGGGGGTGCATGCCTTAGCCACCATACTCAGCATAAGTAACTGTGGCATTTTGCAGATAGAGAAGCTTGTCTCTGATTATGTTGGTTGCTTCATGTCCACTATATGGCTGTAACCAGCAGCACACAGTGTTTGTCCTCCGCCTGTGTCAGGATTGGCGCCCTTTTGGCCCTGCCCTTCGTATCTCCGTGTTGCTGGCCATCCTGTCCTCAGGGTCTTCTCCCTACTCCCTGGACTGCTGTATAGCTCAGTGGGCTGAGATTGTGACTCTATTGTGACTCTATTAACTATTAACCTTCCGGTCATGGCTATGCAGCTGGTCTGCATCCAGCCTCATATGTTTATTTATATGTATTAGTTTTCTGTTCCCCAGTATTTTTCTGTTGTTTTCCCAGTTATAAGTTTACCCTGCCTGTGTTCCGTCCTCTTCTGGTCCTGTTTGTTATTGATTTTGTTACTTATCCTAGTATAGTAATCCCCAGAGTGTTAGTGTTTTCTAGGGCTAGTGTTGTTTAGTTTCAGTGTCTGAAATATTCCCTAGTTGTGTGCTTGTTAATTGTTCCACGTGCTGCTCGTTGTCTGGCTCCTTTAGTAACTGGTTTATTTGATTACAAGTTACACCTGCCCTTGGGTTGCCCTGGTTTTCCTTTGTGTACTTAAGTGCCTGTTCTGCTTCTATTCCTTGATGGTTCATTACAGGTGTATGCTGGTGTTTGGTACTGTGTGCTATTTGCTTTGGGTTTTTTTTTTTTGGCCTAGTCTTGCTCCCTCTGTTCTTGGTTGTTTAGCTGTTTGTTAAACTGTTTAGTTTATCCTTAGTTTCCTGTTTATTTCTGATCTCTTGTGGTCCTTTTGGTTGTGAAGTGTATTTGTTTTTTGTTTTTTAGTTTCCCACCTGTGCCATTCTGCACTGCGATGGTGTGACTCTGCCCTTTTGCCTAATTGTCTTCTGCATGCAAAATTTTGATTCTGCAGAATTTTTAAAGGATTTAAGTGCTCACTCACTGTTTTTTTTGTTTTGAATTACAACTGTTAATTGCCTAATTCATTGCACTTGGTGCTCCTGCTTGTACTCATTTGGTTACTGTATCTATATTCTCAGCAGAAGTCAGTCTGGTTCCAGTACATCGTTTAGCCACCTGAAATCTTGGTTTCACTAGGGGGCAGTAACAAGCTAATTTCACATTAAAGCAGTGAGTTTGATAACACATTTTAAATATAATTATTACTGTATTTTTCACCTTTTAAATGCTTTGCAGTTCCATTATATTTCATTCCATATGTTAAATAATGAAATCTATTTCTGAAATTATTGGATATAAAATTAAGCATAAGCTACTTGTTGATGGCAGCATTCGGCTATAATTTAAGAATAATAAAAATAAATGTATATTTTAATATCAGTGAATGTGAATATATTTAGTACTTATAATGGCATTTATAAATACAATGGTATTTATTAAAAAAAACCTTAGACTATTCGGTAACGCTTAAGAGTGCTCTTCATAATGACACTGACATAAGCCCATACTGACAGCCAACTCGACAAAAACATTCATAAAGATTCGTTACAGCTTTTATAGCTCTCATAAACACTAGCACTGTGTCATAGGAAAAACCTACTAGGGCAGCTGAACTATTTGGGGTCAATCAGAGTCACTGTAATTGATGGCAGGTATGTACCCAAAAAGCCTGAATGCTGCAATGAAATCAAAAGAGGCTTCAATAAAATATTAGTTTAAGGGTGTCCACACTTATGAAACCAGCTTAATGTAGGTTTTTTTTGTTTTTCCCCCTAACAGATTTGTTTAACAATTGAATTGTACATGTTATAGGTCACATTAAAGGTGGAAAAAGTTTTTAAATGATTTATTGAGGTCTCATTTCATCACAAAAACCTGGCATTTTAACAGGTGTGTGTACACTTTTTAAATCCACTGTATCACCTATGTTGATTGTCATAGGTTTATGCTGATATAAGAGTTGTGTTACTTTTTCCATTCAAGTGCCATTATAGGTTGTAGGACTGACTCTACACTTCAGTGTGTCAGAGTGACATTAAGTGACATAATCTGTAATGTAAACCCAGCTGTATAACAGAAGGTGAATACTTTTAAAAAATATTTGCTCTAACCCACCTTCTGGGTCTTATAACCTTTTTTCATTTGAATGGAAAAAAGAGTCATAGCACAATTTTATGTCGGATTTCACCTATGACAGTCGACATAGGTGATATGTCATCTTGACACAGGAGGTCCCAATGTCATTTATGATAACCACAAAAGTTGGAACGAACCTTTATTTTTATTTATTTATTTATTTATTTATTTATTTATTTATTTATTTTCGCCTCCTCTCTCCTCATGTCTATAATTAGGTCGGATGCTGCTGCATGTCGTACCTTGTATGACTGTGTATGTGGCAAATAAAATTCTTTGACTTTGACTCTTTGACTCTTATAAATGCTTTTAACAAGTTATGTTGGCCGTCATGAAGGGCTTATATTGGTGTTATGTAGCCTTATGAAGAGCACCATTAAGTAAAGTGTTACCCAGTATGCATATTGGTTCCAGTTTTCCAGTAGCCAGACTCAGCTCCATGAGCTCATTGGTTTATAGACAATCCCAGGTGTTTTTATGCTGCCAGGACCTATGAAGTGAAATGAGTGAAAGAAGAATAAAAATTGCATTTATATAACGCTTTTCGAGACCCAAAGCTCTTTACAAAAGCAATGGGGAGCCACTTCAAGAACCACATAGGGAGCCAATGCTGCTGTTTTGTTAAATTATTAATCCAAGACCAGAACACACTGAATATCTCTGACTTCTTTCCGCTTAAACTTTCTATTTTATTTCTTATCCCCCAGGTAAGTTTATTGTGTGTCAGGCAACAAAGTTTCAATTTTAGAGCACCGGAACTGATAACAAAAGCCAAACTGCTACAGCAGAGCAGACTTTTTCATTATATTTCACAATATGCGCACACACACACAGAGTGCATGTATTCATATCTTTATAGTCTCCTTTCATTTCTATGGGCATAACCTTAATCCCAACTATGACAGCCTTAACCCCTATCAAGCCCTGAACTTAACTATAACTAACCAAGTGAAATAGAAGACTCCTTGCATGTTTAGTTATTAGATTGCATTCACGATTTTTAAATAAAATTAAGTTTCCCCTTGTGGGGATTTAGGAAATGTCCCTGCAATGTCAGAATAACAGGTTATCACATTGTGAGGAGGTTTGGTTCCCACAATCTAATAATTACAATAATACAAATGCACACACACACACACACACACACACACACTTTGCATTGATATCTTTGTGAGGACTATCCATTCATTTCTATGGGAAAAACATGACAACCTTAACCCCCACCCAGCACTAACATTAACCAAGTAACAGTTTGGCAGTTTTAATTTTTCGATTGCAGTCACTTCACATTTCTTTTTTTCTTTTTAAATGCCATGTTCTGGGGACATTTGGTCCTCACAAGGTAATATATACCTGTCCAACACACAAATGCACACATCCACAGTTGTAGCTAAAGTTGTGAAATATTTGCTTTCCTTTAAGATCCCACCAATCTTGCACCAACTTCTTAGGTCAGAGAGGGCGATGCTTGATACAACAGAATGTTGATGTCTTGGATAAAAACACTTCTGACTCAGTATTCTTGCTCTTTTGCTCTTCCAGCTTAGTCTCAGGTTGTATAGTTACATTTCCAAAATGTATAATTCTTATCTTATGAATATATGGTCCCAGTTTGCAAGTTTATAAACTCGTTTCACGATTTATTGTTAATTGTTTACTGTTACATCTGAATAATTTACAGTTCCACCTTTGCTTGCATAACATTAAGACAGTTATTTTCTCAGTCAATCATTAAAATAAAGATTCATTGTCATTTCTATTAAGTATATTCTACTTAAAATGATTAGTCCCTTATTACATGAGCCTAATTGCATAAATTAGATAATTAGGTACAATCATTTTTGGGGCTCACAGCCTTCAAAAAATTGTTACAGGTTAGAAACAGTATGTTTGTAGTGGCAGGGTTTGAAGTAAAAAGTGAGCAGTCAATGGCTGGTGTGGTTATCATGGAGAGGGACTGCCGGGAGCATGGTAACATCTAGTGAAATCAGTCGTCTCCAGCTGATCCATCCATCCATCATCCATCCATCAAAGCACTTAACTTGAGCAGGGTCACAGATATACTTAATTCTTACATAATAATATATTTAGATCTATGCATTATAATAGTTGGCCTGCATATCAAGACATTTTGGACAATTCTATACTTCTGTTACGACCTCCGGTCTTGGGCTGGAGCCCGACAGAATTAAAGGGAAAGGGGATGATGGGACAAACGGGAAACGGGAAAAGGGGAACACGAGTAAGCAAAGGGATATTTTTGGTATTTTTCATGTCTTATTCATACATCACGCACACTTAACAAATAAATGGTGGAACAAGACTTTGACCACAGCCAAAACAACAAACAAAACCCCAACTACTGAGTGCGTCCCAAAGTAATCCTAAGTGCCCAAACAAATAAAAACAAAAGTACAATTCCCTCCACCCGACTCTCTAACCAAACAAACACTAATCCAACACGCACTTTGCAGAAACGAAAATGGCAGACACGTGCTCACTAAGCAAAGATTCACTCACGCACACAAACATACACATAAGCCGAATTCACCGTGTCCGAGGAGTGAGCAAAAGCCTAAACCAGTAAACAATCCAAAGTCATACACAAATTATGCACAAGCCAGAAAAATCACAACAAATGCAACAAGTCTATGAGCAAAAGCTTCAGACATTTTCAACATAGGACCCGGAAGTCAGGAACAGCGCAGAGCTCTGGGGAAGGCGTGGATGTAATCCAGGAGGCAGAGCGGAGGGCGGAGCCGAAGAAAGGGCTGGCTAGGGCTAGCTAGCAAAGGGCTGAATGCGGAACCGGGGCAACCCAAGGACACAGCTGCAGGAATCCCTTACAGCACGTAACAGCCTCTAACTTTATGGGAGCATTTTGGGGAAGGCCCTTTTCTGTGCCTCAATGCACAATGCAAGATCCATATGGCATGTCATAAAAGTTCCTGTGGGTGCAATGGCCAGGTGCCCTAATACTTTTGTCCATGTAGTGTATGTAACGGTCCTCTGGCCTGATCTTATAGTTATTATATATATAGGCTGCTCCCTTGATTTCTGTCCTAAGCTGTCTAGGGTGGGCTCCTCCCCCCCCACCCCCCCACCCCCGCTAACACAGCTCTGTGCAGGATAAGCTGATGGTTACACAGAGTCAAAAGGATATGAGGGTTTTTGGTGGGGGAAGAAAACAACCCCAGGAACTTAACTTTGAAGCTTAATTGCTCTGTTAAAATTTTCAGCTAGGCGAGAGGATACGTTAAAAATAAATCCTTGTAAGAAGCATGACTCGAATAATAATTGAAAAGTATACTTCTTACAATACTTTTGTTGTGGTTAATGCAGCCACTGTGTCTTAAAGCATGTTCCGACCAGCAGGAAATCAACAACGCGCAGTGAAAGTTTGCAGGGTGACACATCAAGTGGAAATGTGCGGTTTGCAGGTACCTGCTGATTTTTTATATAAAAAAAAGAGTGAAGATCCACTCTCACTTGAAGAAGGAGAAACATTCAATCTGAATAACTTCAGTTTAATTAGTTCACACTTGCTTCCTTGCTCCCACTGACAAAACAAAATATTAATTAGAATTAACTAGCTCACCTGAGAGACACATTGGCTGCTGGAATACAACAGATTTTCAGCTTCTTTTCAGTCTCTTAGCTTGATGGCAGCATCCCTTTGCAATACAAATAAACTATAATTTAAAAAATTTATTTACAAAGTTGTTAGCCAGTTTACAAATGACTATGAAATATGATCATAAATATTACCTCCAGGCAGTGGTTTTGAACAACTTAATGTAACACTATTGACTGGTAAAATCTAGGTGCTAACAAATTACTGTCTACTCCTGGTGATTAAATTATTATTAGATTAAATTCCTCCAGAACATTCCATCTTTGGTAAAAAGGTTTGCATGCAATTATAATGATTTTCATTTTCATTTATTAATCTATTATAAGATTAAAAATGCCAACTGTATGTCACTTTTTCTTTGATTTGTATTTATAATGTGCAAAAAATAAATACCAAGACCTTAATGTGAACATTTTTACAAGGAAAAAATTTATACTCACTAGATTCTGTCAGTATTAATCATGCTTGTATTAATCAGGGAAAATTGTGCCTGTACTGAAAAGAATTGCTTGATCAAAGTTTCTTTTAATTATCAATGCATCCCTTTTGAAAAGCAGTCTTGAGGAGCCCAGGAACCTTCATGTAACCCAGAACCTCGAGAAGGAAACAGCAGAAAATAACAAGGTGGGTGGCAAAGACTGCCGAATTTGCTGCGAGGACACATTTCAGTTGCAAAATAGGTTTCTGCAGTTAATGCCAGCGATTGTATTTTTGCATTGGAGTAAGAATTGCTTTTTTTTTTTAGGTAAGAGCCCCTTTGTTATACGTTTTACTTCTGATCAAATGGTTCCCAGTGAGTCCCTGTAGAAGCATTACTGTTGTGTCCTTCAATAAGGTATTTAATCTGAGCACGCTCTGAGGAACTTTCAGTTAAACCACAGCCTGCTCTATCTGTTCATCAAACCCATTTCCGGTTGTTTAATCCTTGCTTTTGTCTTCAGACCTTGCCTCTGACTCGGGATAGGAATTTTAGATTATAGGTCTGGAAATACAGCATGACTCACAACTTTGCATTAAAAAAATTGTGTTCTGCTTTAAATTACCTCATACACTGTTATGTGTCCTGCTGTTATTGTTATTATAGCTGAAGTTTTAAACTGATTTTGTGAGGCTTTAAAAGCATTTAATACCATCTCCATGCAATTGTATGGGTCTAATTAAAATGTTCCTTCTGTTTTGGTAAATAGTTCAGACTGAGTTGTTTATTGGTCAACAGCATGGTCTCACACCTCCACATTTGTGTGTTTGCCTCCTCCCCTTGGTAAATTATGGGCGGAATTAATATGTTCCAGAGTTTTGCACAAGTTCCCTTTAGGTCCTCTCGTCTCCTCCCATATCTGATCAGGGTGAATGCTGCTTCATTCCTTGCGCTTTCCAAAATCCTCCATTTGATAAGCAGTTGTGAAAAATGGATGTATGGGTAAACCGTTGTGGTTTTATAGCCACTACTCATGGAATCCCACCTTCAGCTTATGTCCAGGT
>JAODKN010000041.1:7942760-7954096 GCA_026774425.1 Petrocephalus zakoni
TTTTTTCCCTTTTAACTTCATTAATCTGTAGTTTTTTTGTAGGTCCATCACTTAAAATCAAATTGAAAATCCATTTAGATCAAATTAAATTAAGAAAGTTAAGGGGCATCTGAATCTGAAAGATTCAAACTCTGGGTGATGACCCTCACCAAGTGACCTCTGTGTTCAAGGGACAGGCTGTGGACAACAGCAGAACAAGACTCTGTTCCAAGGATGGTTTGCAGAGCATGTCGCAGGACCCCGTGGGGGATTAGGATTAACATGGCAATGCTTTTCATCTCTGCTCACATGGGTATAATCCGGCGCATTCTCTCTAAGAGGCTTGACTCTGTACAAAACAATTAACGCTGTAGCCTACAGCATCAGTTGCACATTTCAGCTCAAATCTGCATTTTATTTATGACCTAAATATCACGAGCTCTGTCTGCTGTGTGCTTTCTGTATGCTTGGGCAGTGGGGGGGGGGGGGGTCGGTGTTTAGCAACATGGTAGCATAGATACCATCTTTATAAATCCCTCATTGCTGTCTGACTGTCCATGTCATCTCAAAAATTGTCCTCCCAGTTACTGGGGCCACAATAGCCTTAATCTGAGTATTTATTCATCCCTGTGGGGAAATTGGGTATTTTTCATATAAGCCATTCTGCTCCATGTGTGAGACACTGGCAAGTTTTAGAGACTTTAGAGACTAGACAAGGGCAAGTTTTGGGGTCAAAGCACAGTGTCATGCCTGCAGCAGTTAGGGGCCTTGCTCAAGGGCCCAAGAGCGATATGACTACTCCGCTTTGAACTGATGACTTTCCAGACACGTTCCTGAGTCCCTAATCCACTGAGCTACACACCACCCCAAGTGACTGTGAGCTGGAAAACCATGACAAAGGACTCACCGAGATTTGAACCCGGCTCGCTGGTGCTAGCCATTATGCCATAGAATGGTTAGCTGCAATTATACCTGCTTTTTTGTTATATGGGCTCTATTCTTTAATGAAACCCTGGAGGACACAGCAGTTGTCACTGTTATTATAGATAAAGTCCAAGTGAAATAACAAAAGCCTGTGAGTGGTCACTTTTCGCAGGGGCTGTTCAGCATGCGGCCTGGGGTGTTCAGAGAAAGGAGAGGGACTTACAGCTGGGATATTGCTTGTTCAATTCCCTGAATGAGGGCTGGGATCGTACCCTTGAACAATTCACTTAATCTGTGTCACGACCGATGGGATGAAGGACTCGGGGGCAGGCGTGGTGGCAAAACAAAGGGGTTTTATTGAACTTAAGGAACAAGGACTGGAAACAAACAGGATTGTGAGGATCAACATGGGAGGAATGTGGTAGGGCATACGCAACAAAAAGGTATGACATCAAAACTTGGGCAGGGGAAGACAAGACTGTGAAGCACGTATATCGAGACTAATGAGGGAACTAACGAGAGGCAGCTGGGAGTGATTAACATGAGGGTAGGAGCAAGAGGTAAGACAAACAGCTAACAGGTTTGGATGTTAGGGAGGAGACTCTAGGGTCAGGTGGACACAGTGAGCAGGACGTGAAAACCGGAAGTGACCAAACCAAACAACAAAGTAATAAATCAAAGAGCTGGGAAGAGTGTGCCATTGTCCACCGACATTATAGAGGAAATGCAGTATAAATGCAGCAAAACAATTCTAGGATTTCACCCTTAGGGTAGTAGGGTTTCCACTTTCAATCTGAAGAAATATGGGATGGTAATTGCAAATTAATATGAAATGTACATAAAAAAATTTAAATTTGTACGAATTTTTTTTCAGGTGGGCTGGGACAGGAGTGTTAAAAGAATTTCTGAAAAGAGGGGCAAAGCTTTTACTGGTGGGTCTGATAGAACCATGTTCCACTTTTAACTGTTTAGTGTTGGGGGTGAGATTAAATATTATTTCAGAGGGTCTTAAGCCCCCTAAAACTGCCGTGCTGCCATGGCTGACAATTAGTGGGAAGTACTTCAGATACCTCAACTTTGTCACAGATAGGTACTGTTTTAACACATTTGGATGGCAAGCCTCGAGCCATAGTAAATGTTTTTATAGTGATGTGATTCGCAGTCCCGCACAAGCTGATATATTCACCAAACCTCAGCAAGTCAGAAACCAGGGATTTTGGCAAGACTGTTCAAGAAATAACATGTAGTTCTATCCTTATTTTTAAATGTTTAACAAATAGTGAATTTAATGACTCACTTAGTATGAGAAATGCATTTACTTATGTGTTCACGGCCGGAGGCAGAGCTGCAATTCAAATATTATATAAATATAATGCCTTAATGAGCTGAGGCGTAATAATTGAGTCTCTATGGTATAAATTAGGGGAACAGTAGCATTTGAGTATCAGAGCTTCTGGTGAAGAATTAAAGGAAAACAGAAGCCTGTACCGAATACAAGTGGATATATGTGCATATTTTATTATAAACCAAAAATGCAATGTAACAGAGTTGCTGGTCAGGTGGGTAACAGCTATACGTGAAGGTTTTTAAAAGAATATCCTACCCGATATTACAGCACTTATTCTTCCAATGCTACAGGCATCATACATCCATATATTTTGACTTTGCATATACAGGGTGAGGTCCACAGTATCAGTTAACTGTAATACCCATAACCGCTTAGCAGTCATAGGGTTGTGGTAAGCTTGGAGCCTATCTCAAGAAGCACAGGGGAACACCTTCAACAGGGTGCCAGTCCATCACAGTACTCAAATTGAGACACACTTAGGGCACTTTATAGGCATGGATTCTCTTAACTGCAGGTTATTGGGCATAGAATGTGCCCAGAGTAGCTGTAAGAAACCCATATGCATACACAGGAAGAACATGCACACTCCAAACACACCAAACTGGGGCAGAACTTAAACCCACAGCCTCTGGGGTGTGAGGCTTGAAATGCAAGAGATTTTTAGGTTTAAAGTATTTCATTTATTTGTAACAGACATATATGTAAAGTTAACCCTCAAAAGGATATCTAAAATAGTATTGAAGAAAATATGTTATTCCCGAGCAAGGTAATAAACCAAAACGTTTATTTTGTCTTGTGTCATAACTTGAAAACTATGCATCCATCTATCTTCTGTGACCATTTATAAGTGTAACTTAATATTAGATCATGTTTTAATGCTATTACTACTTTTTGGTGGCTTGGCAGAAACATTATTTCCACATATGCTGGCATAGTTGGTAATTCTTAGCTTTTCAACACAATTGTGTCTATTTTGGATGATGATTCTCATGTTGCCATGGTGATTTAGCATCAAATTCACTCAGAGACACAACTCAAGTAATAAAACCTAGACAAGCCTGATTTTAACTGATTACACTGTTGAGGTTAAATATGGTAAGATTAAAGTAATAAAAAATGCTGGTTATTTTTAGGACTGGAGAGCCTGTAGTGTTTTTTTATTAAATAATGAAGCTTAACCTAGTGATGCGGGGTATGTTGCAAAATTTTAAGTTACCGTGACCAAAGGTGAGCGCTGTTAACCAGCGTGTTCAATGGAAAACACTTTGGGGATTAAATAAAATGGGTGCCACAAAATCAGGGGAGGTAATAAACCCTCACAAATCCCCTATCTTACTACATGCCCTTGAGACGAGGCTCCAATTCAGACCATTACAAAGGAAAAGAAAACAATGAGGAGAGCTGATTAGTATGGAGGGGCTCTCCCTCTATATAGCCCTCGTAGCTATCAAAGTCTCAGCAGGCCTGCTGCTACACAGCAAACAGTCACACAAACAAACACGGGGAGATACAGTCGCACAGATACACACGCACATGCACAGGCGCACATTTCAGTTCCTTGTGTTTGTGAGTCCTCGCCAGCAAAAAGTCCACACACACACACACACACACACAAATACACATGGCTCCTTTGCAGCTGACCCTGGACAAGACTGTGAAGAGGGAGTTTATGAGAAAGCAGTTTTCATATGGGAGTTAATCCCAATTTACTGCTGACAATCCCTCTTTGGAGGGTATCCCAGCATGCCCCACTGCCTGTAACGGATTACTGGAGGCTGACTGGCTGCTTGGCACATATAACACAACACAGAATCTTGCATTGTATTTGAGCCTTAAATTAGGCCCTGATGGGAGGGAAATGCTTCCAGTCTGCAACACAGCACAAACTGCATAAAGTTTTTCCCAGCCAGAGGGAATCTGTTTGCAATGAGACACATGCAGCTTTGCAAACCATCTGCCTTATAGCCGTCTCAGCTTCTCCTCCTGTCCCACCAGCCTCTTATGATGCACTGAACACTGATGGCATGGCAAACAGTGTACGGTGAGATATGGATCCAAACCCAATTTAGCAAGCAGTGCAATACAGGACAATACAGTGCAGGGCAAACAGCAGTGCAATACAGGACAAGATAGTATAGGACAAACAATGCAATACACATTTTAAGGGAATAAAATGTGAACATGGGAACAATGGAGGACATCATTAAGCTACAACTATGTGTAAAGTGCTGTACTGTATGCATTTAAAAAATATCACTCGCTCTGAGAATCTATGCAATTTAAGCGATTGTAAGTGGGTGGATATGAGGATTAATAAACACTGTGTGGTAGCTCAGTGGACAGTGCTGTTGCCACACACCTACAGGGTTGGGGTATCAAATCCCTTTGTGAGATTTGTACCTCAGGGTACCCTGCTTTGGGCTTGAAGCCCAAAGACAGACCGTTAGGCTAAGTGGCATATTTGACTTGCCCATTGTGAGGTGGGTATACCAGGTCCAAAGAGTCAAAATCCTGGTCTGGATTTTTACTCTTTGGACCTGGATTACCCACCTCTGATTATACTGTAGGGACCAAATGTCCACACAGCGTGATGAAAACCTGTTATTTTGACATTGTGGGGACCATTTTTTTTTCGGTCCCAACAAGGGGAAACTCAATTTTATAAAAATGTGTGATTGAAATCAAAAAACTAAAAATGTCAAAAGTCTTGTATTTTGTTTGGTGACTTATGGTTAAGGTTAGGGCTGAATGGGGCTTAAAATTGTCATTGCTGGGATTAAGTTGTAGGGCACGAGGACACCTGTCCTTGTTTCCATGCATTACAGGAAGAACCCTAAAACACATCACCAACAGACCAGGTTACATGACAACTGACCACCCTACATGCTCCATTATTTATATATCGGATGAACTGTGAATCATATGGAATGAATTATGAATCAGATTAACAAATTCATCACAGTGTGCAAACGTAAAAATACACACCAGTGAAGTGCGAATAAAAAGGTTGCTTCGTTCTAAATCCAGGTTAATAAAATATATATTTGAAACACAATATAGTACTTTCTCAGAGCAGGGCAGTAAGTAAATTCCCTACACACAATAAGGAGAATGATACAAGGGGAAGAAAAAAAAGATGGAGGTTTACAAAACTTGGCTCATCTTGGAATCACTGAGTCTCCAAATTTATAATTATACCCACACAGCATCCTGACAGGATATATATAAGGGCTACCTGGAAAAAAAACAAACAAGAATTTTTTTTATTAAGATCAACCAAAAACCTAAGCCATTTCAGTTAAACAGGATTGGCAGCTGTTTTGGAGCTGGTCCCGTGGCTGGATGGGAGCTTTCTCCCCACTCATTTGTCATCAGTGATATGTTTGGCATCAAAAGGCAGCAGATACAGAAAACAACATCATACCTGCTGCTGGATCCCTCATATAACGGTGCTAGTTTGCTTTCACTGGTCCTGGAGCCCCCGATAAGGTGATGTAAGGCAGCCGGCCACATAGACATAGTCTCTGAGCCAAGCCGAATTATGGTGAATACACCTGAGCCTCTGAGGGACGTCCAAGGTGAGTTACGCTAAATATCGGCTGAGCCTCTAAGTGTAATTTTCCAGGTGTACCCAGAAGGACCTACACACATCCTGAGCCTTTGGCTGTAAAAACAATTTTTGGGGTTCATCTGTTTGTACATTTGAAATGGTGGTTTGTTCGACTGAATAATTAACACAATAAAATATATTTCACTTAAAATAAAGTTAGTATAACATACATTACTAAACCAAAACTTTTTCAGTTTCATGCTGTCTGCTACATATTTTTCACCAAGGAAATACAACTGACATTGAAAAATCTCACAGATTTCCTGCTTTATTGAGCTTGCTTGAATGTTTGAAGAGATCCAAGGCTGTAGTAACCGCCCACCTCCCCAATTTCTCTCACCAACCACAAGCCCAATTTTCATTCTTGCCCTCCTTTCTTTCTTTTCTTTTCTGGCCACTGGAATGAACCTATTTACTTCACTCATTTTGTGATTCATAGTTTATTTCTAAGCACATAGTAGCATCTTCAACCATGTGTTATGTCATATCACATGCATCCTTATTAAGTCTGAAAAATTAATATGTGCAAAATGTAAATTAAATATTTTGAGTTATTTTAATTCACTCTTTTAACTTAATCAACATTCAAAACTTTCCAGAAGTTTGCATGTGTAGAATAGAATAGTTGTTATGTCAAAGCCAGATGTTAATTTGATTTAAATGTTAAGTAGTGTTACTGGGTATTGCACAGAACTGGATAAAGCAATGAGGTCAACACTATAATTCCCGATCCTACCACCTGCATGGTTCTCTGTAATGCTATGTGGCAGTAGTCCCACCTACGCTCCGTCACCCTACACGGCTTGGTCCACAAGTAATCCAGAATTTATTTATAGGTACACAACTGTTTTAATAAACTTATCCCCATTAGAATAGTGTGTTAACAGTGCAAATAAAGCATTGAATCAAATGTAATTTAGTATAACATGTTTCAATAGTAAGCTAATAGAAAGTATGCTGCAGAAGATTTTTAGAGGTTTTTTAGGATTAAAAACCAGTTTTTTGAAGATACGGAAAAGAGAAAACGATTCCCTCAGTCCATAAAATTGTGGGTGAAGAATTGTGTCACAAACACAACCAGTAGTATGTATGGGAATGTTTTGAAAACTGCTGATATTGTCTGATGGTTACTTACCGGGCGACCCACCTGCTTGAGGCATGGCAGCTTTTGATACTCATGACTGAATCAGGCTGAGGTGTCGCATTGCTTTCTTCATACCGAATTGTAGAGAGCCGGCGGCCTGTCAGTGGTCTATGAGCTCAGGACCAGATGTTCCCAAGCAAGATGCAGGATAGTGAAGAAAAATCATTTTAAGAAACATTAACAACTTTGCAAGACAGTAGCTGTGGCCAGCTAGGGAAAATAGCTTTTAATAGAACTGATATTGCTTTGCTGGCAAGTTGACCAAAAAAGTAGATGAGATTCGGGGAATTTCAAGACCTCAAAAGATGATCTTCTCCATGCCTCCTGTTCAGGCCTTCCAGGGGGAAGTTTTATTATTTAAGCATACCAATTGGAAATGGCAAAAATCAAACACAAACAAGCACTAGGCAGTGATCTTGAGCTGATGGTGATCAAAAGTCACCCGAAGGCCAGCAAGAATCCCAGGAAGAAGACAGACCCTATTTCATCAGCCATCTCAGAATGTAATGGTGTGAAAGTAAAGCTGGCTTGAAAACTCGAAGGTAGAACATAAGAACCTCCTAAGGAAAGGGCTCCAAATCAGTACCAAAACAGTACCATCAGCTTATTTTCATAGAACCACTCTACAGTTAGTCTTATGCTAAATAGTATCTCTGGTAGATTATTGGCCAAGCCTTATTCCACAGAACTAAGCAATCAATGTCCTGATTCAATATATATGTGGCCGGCTTGACTGAATTACCAATGAATGTGATTGCTGTTGATCCCTCCGAGCCAAAATTACAGTCTAGTGTCACATTAATTGACTGCTGTCTCTAATCCCCCAGTAACATATAATCAGAAATAACATGTTACACCAACCGGATGAGGGCTCTCCAGGCATCATGGTTGATGATCTGGAATAGTCTGATTGTGTAATATATTATATTACTATTAAGTAATTATTAATGACATTTTGATGCTACTGTTTACGCAGCGTATTTTTTTTCCAGAGTAGTAGGATGGTAAACAGTTCACTACAGAAATGTTTTGGTAGTTAATGTATAAGTAGCTAATCTTCTATTGAGAAGAGTCCCATGGTGCTGTAGTCATGAAGAGGCTTTCATGACAGCTGAAACTGTCTTCCCAGCTAATCTGCCCTTAATGTACTGTCTGGTATTAAATATTGGACCTTTTCATTCATACAGAATCAAACTATCAGATCTTAGAGATGGAATTAATGTGGTACTCTGGTATAGAAGATATTAAAAAAAAAAATTAATCAGTCGCTCTTACATTTTGTATGATTAAAAAACAGGGGAAAGTGGTTTGAGGAATTTCATCTCACTAAAGTTCTGCTTCAAAAGAGGTTCTCAGTTCTCACACAGAGCTACCAGAAATGGACACAAACTGTAGCCCCATTGTTTATTATTGTAGCTCTATTATTGATACCTCCCTCTTTCAGTTGGCTACATTGTGCATGTACTGAAAATGTAATTATGCTGCAGATATACATGCAGGTGGTTGCCACTCATTACTAAGGAAAATGACTGATTGTAGTGAAAACTCCTGATAGCAGATAGCAGTCCGGACTTCAGTGAAAGACCAGTCCATTTTAACTTTTGGTGGATTTAAGGAAGGTCTGACTTCACACAAAAAGTAGGTAGAAAAATATTTTCAATAATATTCACACCAAATAAAGAGGGTTATTGAGAAAGATCCACTATAGACCAATTTTGTCATGGTTCCAATGGCAGCGTGGCATGGTGCAGGCCGAGAATTGAGGGTGACAACCCACTTGCTGCTCAGATGCAAAAGAACAGGGTTTATTAGGAGCTGAAGAGAAATGGGGTAAACTATAAAAGAAACAGACCATGAGGGGGTCACAAGAAAAACCAGAAAGTAAACAATGAATAGATCAACTGCGGAAACCACAACTAGGAAGTAGAACTAGGGAGAAAACCAAACAACACAATGACCAACTCGAGAGCAGGACACGGACAGGCACTTAAATACACTAGAACACAAGGCAAAACCAGAAACAGTTGTGACAATTAACTAATTGGGGAGGGCACAGGACAACGAGCAACAGGTGGATCAAATTAAATTACAGCCCTAGGGAACACTACAGACACCTAGAAACTAGAAAACACCAACCAATACACTAGGATGATAAATGGAATAGAGTAATCAAAAACACAAGGAGGGTAAACCTAGAACTGAAAAACAGAACACTAGGGAACAAAAAATAAAAATAAAAATAATCATGGCAACAATTACTATGAAATAATACACTTAGATTCTTAAATGCAGTAATTATATTAGGTTCATGGGTGTTACACTGTGGAATAATAAAGGTTAAGTGAACAAATCAATGTAAAAGTCAGCTGTTGTAGAAAGGGGAAAGAAACGTGGCCAATGGACATACTGATTTATATCCAGAGACAATCTCAGCAGGTTGCAGATCATAGCACACACTTCTGATTTCACATAAGTATTTTTAGGCTAATTAAACTCGCACTGGAAAGCACACATGAAATAACCGAAACAATTAGCAATGGTAAAGTTAGCCCTAACATGACCCGACGTCCTGACACATGGTCCTACAGTTCCATAGATTGATGCATATATACTAGAGCATCAAGTTGTTAATCTTAGCAGAGAGACATAACAAAAGAATAGAAATAGTTTCTATGAGATGGCCATTCTGATTTTAACAGCTGTCTTGAATCTGAGCCTTCTAGTCATTCTGTAGGCATTTACATCCATCATATTTTTTCAAATAAGACACACCTTATTGGTTGCATTTGAACTTTGAAGCAGGACATTTTACACCGAATTACACAGTACTGTGTAGACAAACAGATGAATATTAAGCCGTTGTGATAAATATTGAGGCTTTTTGATGAGTGGTCTTAACTGGTCTTGAAATAAAACCTCGAGACCTCAATGTCCGAGACTATGACAAAACCGGATCAAAATAAATTCGATGCCAAGACGAAACCAAGACCGCAAAAAAGTGGTCTTGAGAATGGTCTTGAGACTAACGCCAGTCTTGAATACTAAAACACTATTTCTTCCCCAACAGATACCCCACAGTTGCTGGACCCCACGACCCTACCAAACACCTAGTCCATGCAAGCACTGAACAGAGTAGGAGCAACAAAATCAACAAAGGCTGCAAGAAACTCTGTCGATATTCACATTTGCACTCAATGAGAACCCTCAGTGCCAGGATGTGTCCAATAGTGGGCTTTTTAGGCATACTACTGTTCCAGTAGCTGGTAGGCGAGCAAGTGATCACAAATCCTCTTGAGGATGACCCTAGCGAGGAACTCACCCGACGAACAGTGTTGTCTAGCTGCCACAATCCAACAAGTCGGGACAGCGATGGGACAACAATTTCTGTTTTCCAGTCATTTGGGATTGCTTGCAATGCCAGGAGGACAGCCTTACTACCAGCCTGGAGAAGTTAATTCCAGATACAACAGATCTTTGCAGCTTTTCCTGCCCCAAACTGGTTCATCACCTTTTGAATATTAGTGAGATTAGGTGGTTCACAGCTACTTGGAGGATTAGCCTAAAGAAATCTGGACCCAGAGATGACCAAACATTCTAGCCAGAGGATCAGCTTTTAAACTGCTCCTCAAAGTAGCCACCTCAGCGGGTCACAACTGCAGTGTCATCCATAAAGGCCATTCCATTACCCACCCTGAGGAACAGATTTGGATGTGCTATTAGACTATAGATAGTGTGTCACCTGCTCACAGATTCCTCTAACAAACATTTCCTTATCTGCCCTCAGGGCCGGTTCTCAGTTCCTGATACAGGCTGGAATTGCCATCAAGCCGTCTTCTGGGAACTCTGACAACATTAACACAACCCTCAGCAACCTTCAGTGTCTTATCATAGAAGGTCTCCCACATCACATTAGAACTGGCTGTCGCACTCAACTTTGCAAGTTCCTACACAAACTGCATGCAAACTCATTTGAAAGTCTGGCCATAACCAGCCTTATTTTCAAAGTTGATGGTAGGACCTAAGCTGAATCTTTAGAGTAGCATCAACAAGTCTGGGGTTAGAATTCAGAAACTGGGCACTTCTGTAGACCCTGCAGTTATGTAGGAGCATCCAGTGTCTGCCCACGAGGATGTGATAGATCTCCACCAGCATTGGAGTAGGGCTGGGTGATAAAACGATAACGATATGTATCACGATAGACACGTGATCGATATCAATAAAAAATGTGTTTGATAGAACGTTTGATATTTTTTATTCGTCGGAAGAAAACAGAGGTTGCGAAGCTAGTTTGGTTGCATTAACCTGTTCACTCTTATGCGCCCTCTAGCGGG
>JAODKN010000041.1:7981798-7992128 GCA_026774425.1 Petrocephalus zakoni
GGCGCCTCCCTGGCGCCCCCCCCCCCCCGCCCCGGCCCGCGGGGCCCCGCCCCCGGCCCCCCCGGGGGGGGCGGGGCCCCCCATCTGTCATGATCCTGCCCATCCGATCCTCCTGTATGCCACGCCGCCTCATTAACCTCGTGTGGAATCCCTGTGTTTGCCAGCTGTTCCTCATTCCGTGTTAGTAACCCTGTGTATTTCAGTCTGCATTTGAGCATGGGGATTTTTCCATCGCACAAAGTTTGGTACTTTTGGTACTTCTGGTACTTTCTGTACTTCCTTTGTGTTGGTTTTCCACTGGCTGGTACCGACGTCAAATAACATCATCTGTAACTGCCCATGACTGACCGTCACACCGAGCAGCACCGTGTCTCTTTTGCCAAAATGCTTTTCTACTGCCATAAAAACTGGTACCGGTGCTGAATAATAACACAACGTGAAGCGGGGCATTTTGTACTGAATTCCAACAATGGCTGTAGTATACAGCTGAACGATATTAAATATTAAACAAACAAAATCACATCGCTATATCTGGAGACTCTCCAGTACCGTGCTGCAGTAGTAGACTGTATATTAAATAAAATACTTTTTAAATTTCTTGTTATGCCGTCCTGATTTTGTTGTGTCTGTTCTTCCGACCAGATTGCAATTATTATTTTTTTTACTTTGTTTATTGCTGTTTTCTGAGTTCGTATGTTTGTCAAGACAGTGATCTCATTGTGTTTCAAAATCGGGCTATTTGCATAATCAGTCACAGCGAAAGCAGTACAAGTTACGCCCCAAAGTACCGAAAGTACCAAAGAAGCACCCCAACTGGTTTGGTACTTTCGGTACTTGACTTTTTAGTACTGGTACTCAACCAGAAGTCAATGGAAAAGCGACAGTACCGAAAGTACCGTACCGAAAGTAAACTTCGGTACAGTAGAAAAGCGCCCCATGTTTCCCCAGTCTGGTCATTAATGTTTTGCTCTTTCAAAACATTTCAAAACATTTCTTTTGAAAGTGCTTTGGGCACTTGCTTTTGTATTGTGTGTCCGTTGTTGCCCACTGCAGAAACCAACAGTAGTTACCCCTCATGTTTGTGTCACAGCAGCCTCTGGCCCGTCTTGACTTAAATTGAGCTGAAACCAGCTGACCGACATGCCTAAACCCATACAACACTTGGCGCCAAGCCATACACTCAGCCACGTACGAGTCGTGCAACAGCGGCCCCCGAATCTCGTCCTACATCATGTGCTTTGTGGGAATGTGCACAGATGATGCAGAAGCATGAATGCAAGCAGGAAACGTATTTTAAACGTGGCAATAGTGGACACACACTTGACAAAAACAGCTGTTATGTTGTCATGCAACAATACATGAGAATCACAAAACAATACTTTGCCTATAACTTAAAATCTGGACGTGCTAGGAAAATTCAGATCTCGACTCGGCACAGTCGATTTCATGTAAATCACATGTTTTACTTCCAATAGCAAAATCTTTGTTTTGCTGTGTTATTGGTAGAACAGTATTTAAGTAGTTATTAATTGTGAATTTAATATTATGATTGACCTAATTATAGGAAAATTTCCATTTGAAGCATTTAGCTTTTATCTCAAAGAGAATGGTTTCAGTTTTATCTTTCAAGGTATTTATTATATAGACACATAACTAGCAGAACAAATGCTGTTAAATGTTTTATATATAAATCAGGAGTAAATGTGATGAATTTGAATAGACACAACCTAATTGAGTCTTACCAGATTATAAAACAGAAGCATACTAAATGATTAAGGTGATGCAATCCATAGCAATTAACAATTATTTCAATAATTATAAATCGGCCTGAACTGATTCTATTTGACAGTACAATGGATGTGTGGCCATGTTAAACCTTTGTATCATTTTTATATAATTATTTTTATATGATGTTCCATTAGCCTGGTTAATTGCACTAATATGTATTTGATTATAGCTAAGTTTAAGAGGATTTTAAATGTGACTTTATTTTCCATTACGCTTAAGAACATAAAACTGTGTTTTTGCGTTTGCATACATAAACAATGCTGTTTCATGTAGCAGCCCTCTATGGTCCACACAAACAAGGTTCTGTTCAATATCACAGATCACTTAAGAGCCATAAAAGTGCATAAGAATCTGTTTCCTTTTTCAATTATTAGTGAATCATTTATTTCTTTATTGAACACTGAAGACTCAAAAAGAGGAGGGAGTTTTTTTTTCTTCAAAATTCTGCAAAAGTTCTGCAGACCTGATGGTATCTAAGATGATTGCTTCTGTCAAAAATGGTATTGTTCCTCTCAATGAGCCATATATTCTGACACTGGGGGCTCAAGCGAATCGTGGCCGCCAGCTGCTCACAGTGTTCAAAATGACAGGGTGCATTCTGCGCAGCAGACTACGTGACCCATAGTGACAACGGAATTACGGATTGTCACAATGCCAGTATCGGGTACAGCCAAACCCATATGTGGCCACTGGTAACATACCAACACACTCTGCGAGTGATAAATCTGACATGTTCATTTCAGGGAGCAGCTGGCTATAGCGACACAGCCCACAGCGACTGTTAGATACTCGGACAGCGTTGTGCTGAAAATTCACCGCTTGGTCATTCTGAGTGACCACCTGCACATAGCCACCTAAGCATAACAGACCTAATTTACTAGTCTGTCTCAAAATACCATAGAGTTGCACAGCTTTTGCAATAACATATCTGCAGAAATGCAGAAAGCCAGCTGCTAAGGAAAGAAACCTGACCTTGGAGCGTCACTCACCCTGCACTAACGAGAGAATGAATCCTTTTGGCACATAGGGGAACGTGGTGGAAAGTCATGCATATTTGTCAGCTGAACAGAAGCTATCGCTTGAAAATTGAATTCAATTCATTTTACTCCAACCCCCCCCCCCCAAAAAAAAAAAAAAACTACCCAAGGCCTTTTAAGAAACATTACAAGCTGAGGCAGCAGAATGCCACACACATCCAGGATAGTAGGGTCCTGCTCCCTGCTGCCTTTGTGTTACTTGCACACTTGATGGGAATTGGTGTCTCTAAATTCCCCATAGGGTGTGATTATGTGTCTGAGTGTGAGTGTTCTTTCTGCGCTGGCCGACTCCCCTGCCTTGTGTTTCCTGAGATGAGCTCCAGGCTCATCACAACTCTCTAGTGGATACGCAAGTGGAAGATGAATTAATTGACATATTATAGGCAGATTAATAACACATTTTCACAGTGCATCACAGTGGATTGCACACTGGTAAGAAGGAGAAAGGGAAACAGTGGACGAGATCAAACTAAAGCCAGGCTAGATATCGGGGGAAATACTTCTGCTGGTCTAAGACCAACTGGGCTTGGCAGTTGAGAAGATGAGCAATCCTGCTGTGTTATAGTGGGATGTGGCAGAAGTGATGAGCCGCATTGTGGCTTACATAAACAAGCAACTTCATTGAAGATGAACTCAAAAAACAAAAGTAAGCATGAGGGGTTTAAGCGCAGGCAGGTAGAAAACAGGAAAAAATTTGCATATAACTAATATGAGGGTAAGACTAACATTAACATATTTGTGAAAACACAGGCAAGTAAGGCATACAAAAACCAAGCAGGGAGCAAACACGGCTGAGGATCAGCATTAGGGCAGGACCTTAAACGCACATGAGATGTGAGCTAGACAAGCAATAGAGACAGGTGAGGGTAATCAACAACACTACAGATTCATATACATATATATATATGTGTGTGTGTGTATATATATATATATATACATATATAATAAATCCAAGGGCAAAACAATAACATCCAAAGCACAAACCCATGATGTCAGAGTTAGTATCACACAACATAGTGATGAGTAATGAAAATAGCAGGTTCCTTATATATGGGGCTTTCCTGTTCAATGTTTTATAGCCACTGTGCAGAGACAGGGTCAGCCAGACACAGCAGGGAGACATAACATTAGGGGAAAATTAAACAGTAATCAGACCCAGGATGGGTGTCAGAGTCCGGCCTGGAGAGGGAAAGCACAGGACATATTGGTTCATGCCATTAGACAGATTGAATAAATCCGCAAACAAATCCAGTCAGCAGGCCTCCCCTCCCAGAAGGGGCACCTCCCTCACCCTTAGAGTGCCGTTAAAAAAAACACCCATCTCAGTAGAGTTATTGCATCGGCTTCCGTTGTGGCATGCTCAGAAGGTCACACTGTGGCAGCCCTGCACATGCGGTATGAGGTGAGGGCAGTTCCATAACTTGCAGCTCACGTTCAGTGCTGCCCAGCCATGGCAGAATATAAACAAACATGAGATAGAACCACCAGTAACATTAAGTAAGGTAAGCCAGAATAATGTAAGCTAGGGAAAGTTGGTCTAAATTAGAATGTCCTCAGTATAGGCTTATTTGCTGTACATTGGCTGTCCCCATTGTCCCTGTCTGGTGCAGCATGGGGTCACTCCACCACAAGGCCATAGGGTCTCTCATTGTTAAGCATGTGTTCACCCCCTGGTAGCCTCCACCTCACTCCAGTATTACAGGACACTACTATAGCTACAGCACAGAACCAATCGATAAAAATCCTGGCTCAATATTTACAGATGCCTAAAATCATCCTGCCTCAAACAGGAGAATAAAATGTCAATAAGGAGATTTAAATGTGAAACCATATGCCTTTGTAAATCTCGCAGGAAGCTCACACACTATTGTTTGTCCAGCCCAAGAATGATCAAGAACTGAAAACTTATGCAACTACATCTAAATGAAAATTACAAATATTTCTGAAATTAGGTAAAAACAAATCATCTTTGTTACAATTTTTAAATACTATTTAGCAAAAGTAATGATTTATCATTAATTCCATTAATAATACCTGGAATGTGTTTTGCCCATCTTGGTGACAATAGGTCATAATGTGCACTGTGTATTCATGTAGGATCCTCTAAAAACGAATAAAATAATACTGAAAAGTAACTGAACTGGATTGAAATTTGTAAGTCCTTTAATGCACGCGAGCGTTCTTTCAGCCACACACTCAGCACAGCTCTTTAGTATTCTGCATCCTTACGCTGGTTCAGCTCGGCTGTGCCACATTCAGAGGAATTGTTTGAAAACACCTGAATCTTTGTTAAAACAGCACCTCTGGGTATAAGGGCGGCTCTGCTCTGTCCTTCTTGACGCATTTGCCATTTAGGCCCCTGTTTTACTCAAAAGCAGTTGAGATTGAGATTTCGGTGGTTCCCGCAAGCCCCTCAACGGGCATCTGCAGCCTATTGCTAAGAAGCCACTTTTTTCTACAACACATTTTTCCTCTTTGCTTTGAACCCCAGAGCCCAGCGAGCCGTACACTGGATTACAATGATTCCTCACCTTGTGTCCAAACCCCAAACATCTCAGAAGTCCTGCTCTTTTTAAATTCCATTCCAGCAATTGCTTTACAATATAAACTCTATTAGGTGTTAAACATTATTTTGCCATTATTATTTTAAAGGCCATTATCCAAGGTGACTTACTTACTGTAAAGAAAAAAAAAATTATGCAGAGCTTATCACAGTTCATGAACGCAGCGTACAATACAAATGCTGAATGTGCAACGCGGTTTTAAAACTCCCAGTGACTGTGACTATGAATCTGATACTGTAAAACCAGTAAAACTCAACAGCCACTTGGTTTGGATAAAACAGAACTGCAGTTCAGTGCATGGGGTCATTAAAGTCATTACATCAGTCTGAAGAAGAAGCAAAGCTGGCAAATGGGTAAATAGAGGATGTGTGTCGCGGTTAAAGGCTATTTGAGAGAAAATATGTGATCTCCCAGAGCCAAAATTGCACGATTCATTGTAAACGTCAGTGGTTTGAGGTGAAGAACCACAAACCCCTGGTGGCTTCTCCTGACAGAATTTCAAGTGCAGTTTTAAAGGCGAATGTTTGTGGGTTCAGCATGATGGGTATGAGTGTGCACGGAAGAAGAAGAGGCTAGTAACTAGCGGCGGAAGCTGCGGGTCACTGGAAGCGTAGGCAGTGTCTGCCTTGGCCAATCTAGGCATTATATTTAATAAAATAAGTTGAAGTACATAATTTCATTGCTACGGAAGACAGCTTCCCTACCTCTGGTGGATTGTCATCATCGATCATTTGATATTGGCAAAAGCCACAGTTACAGCAATAAGACCAGTCTATGTGCCTGAAGAAACTGAAGACTATGCATGGAGGTAACGTGATCCTCTCCCAGCAATTTCACAATTCAAGGGGTTCCTGGTTGAGTGCGTGAACGTCTGTGCGTGCGTGCTTCTCCTGTCGAGAGGGTTGTATCTCTAGCCTATAAGAACACAGGGCTACGATATAAAAGTGTAAAATTAACCCATAGTCAAGTTACATTATCAATAATAAGCATTGGCTCATCAACCCTGCCATCCATTATCTAACCACTTAATTTCTATGTCTAAATGTCCAACATGAATAACTGGACCTGCTGAAATGATCAGTACATTGTTGTTTTGCAAAGTACTCTATTGAAACTAGTGAAGCAAAAATAATAAGCCAGCAACCTATAAACCATTATCAGTCCCATCAGAAAGGTAACAATAAAGTTATTTCAATATTTAAACTCTTGTATACATTACTGGATTATTACCTAAGAATTATGGGCATTTTTTAAGCCAGTAACTAGAGGAATATTAAATGTTTTGTCTGACAACCAAAGTTATGGAGGCACCCTGAACAATCATAAGAAATGTTAGTATGGCCTTCTATCCATCCATTTTTCACAGCTTCTTACCTGTTATGGTGTCAAGGTGAACCTGAATCCTATCCAGGATAAAATAGTGATTAAATATTTATGTACTGAAGGTACAGTGAACTAATGAGCTACGTGAGAATCCTCTCCAGTTTTTGTTACTCTTCATTTATTGCTAATTCAGAGGTCCCCATCACTTCAATGGCTGAGCAATTACTGCCAAGAAAAGCTTTTACCCAAATAGACTTAATTACCTTTATTGCATTTGTAGCTGTTCATTGGCATGAATAATGAAAAGTTCACTTTAAATCCACAGGTATGACCGCAAGACCATGCATAGTCAACTAATTTCATACATATCCCTACCATGATTGTGCTTGATGGTGGTGCCCTGGAGCAAATACAGGATTCTCAAAGGTCCCAGAATGCTCAACAATCTCTTTTGCTAAGGACTTTCTGTGATTCAGTCTTCTGGCCTAAATTCTGAACATGCCATGTTCAGTTTGTGTGTTTGTGTGTTTGCTGGTTCCACGACGATAACCACCTAAAGCGATCTGAGGAATGCAACATCTTGGAATGCATATCTTTAAAGTCAGGTCTTGATAACAGCCTTGAAATTCAAATGTAAATGTAGAGTAGCAACATCTTCACCCGTGTGTTTTTTAGCCTTTTGATGTCTTCATAGAGTCTGTCAAGGGTAACAGATTCCATGTACAGGCAAGAAGCGGTCTTTTTATGCAGGATGCGTGTTTTAATAAAACATGTTATGAATATACATAAGATATGATACTGTTATCAACATATGATAATTTTGGCTTCGTTTTTTTAACGGCAAATACTGGAAAACACACTCACAACAATACTTGAAGAAAGCAAAAATATTAAAACACAAAAATATGTGTATATATTTAAACTAAATAAATATAACTAAAGGATGTTTGCACAAAGCTTCTGCCTTCTTATTCATTATCCGTCATGCCCTGCCCGTCGGCTCATCCTGTGTGCCATGCCCCCTCATTTCCCTCGTGCAAAAATGAAAAAGGAAAATGTTGGGTAATCCAGCACTTAGCAGAATACTCAGAAGGTGTGTTTAACATCTCATCCTCTGGCTGAAACCGAGAAGATCGTAAAGCTGTCAGCACAAATCATAGCAAGCCATAATCCTCACTTACAAATGCTTTCTGGTTTTGTTGTTGTGATGACTGAAAACATGCAATATCTCTCAGGTTATAAATATATCACAAGACCTTTAATCATTATGCAGAGGTGATAATACCGTAAAAGTCTTATGCAATATCAAATTACTTAAAGAGCTCCTAATAACGCACCACTTGCTTTTACACTTAGGGTTCCGAAGTTCAGAAACACACAGTCACCAAAGTGAGACTGATAGGGTCAGTGTTGCAAAGTCCATGCTGAATAGGGGTGGCTCGGTGGACAGTATTGTTGCATTAAACCTCCATGTTGGGTCCTTGAATTCTGCCCTTTCCCTTATTGCATGCAGTAATTTTAATGCTAGGCAGGCTTCCTTGGAGTACTGCAACATCCTGCCAAAATCCAAAGACATGTGCTTTGATTTGATGCCTGTAAATTGTTCAAAGTGCATGGGTGTGCGTGCTCTATGATGTGATAGGCACTATGCTCTTCCATCACCCTGTACTGGATAAGCAGTAGGATTATTGATGGATGTACCTGCTGAGTATGAGTTATTAGTAAGATAAGCTTTTCGCAGATGGAAACATCCTTCACCACAATGGAGTCCTAATTTACTTAAAGACTTTACTTATGCCCAGATTATACTCCATGAAATGCAAACGATGCAAAATTTAAACTAGTTATAATGTATGTTTAATTTTATTTTAAGAGTGTCTTATCTAAATTATTAAAGATGAAGTAAATGTGGAGGTTAAAATTAGAACTTCAAGACAGCACATAACTAGAACTTAAAGGTTTTCACACACACACACACACACACATATATATATATATATAGAGAGAGAGAGAGAATGAGGACACAATGTAAAAAAAGGTCTGTGGTGTATATTTTAAAAAATACTATTCCCTACAAAGTTATATATTCATGAGGTACAGTCTTGTGGTGGCTTTCGTTCAGCTAAATTAAAATGTTCCACTCCTGTGCTCTCCAAGATTGTCTCAGGACTTGGCCGGCATTAACATGCAAGCATGTAGGGCATCGTCCATTTGTTAAGGATAAGACATCATTCTCCCCATCTCTGTGACAGAGATGGGGGCTGTAATTTCAATTGAAAATAAAAACACTATCTGGAGATACACAAAACAATGCAGGCTATGTTACCTTTTCCGAAAAACTGCTGGAAATTCAATTCACCAGAACTCATCGGCATAGTGGGATCTAATACATGATCTGAAAAAACATAGCTTTGGGAGATCGAGTTCTCAGAAGTAAGCAATAATATGTCATAGTTAGTAGCATTAATATTCACTGGGTTCTCTGACTAATAATCTCAAGATTCTATTTTTATGGAAACCGTTCAAATGAATGAAATGAAATGAAAAAATGCAAAAAACAAATTAAAAAGACAAATGAACTATTATAAGGCATAGCATGGACTCGAGCTTGGTGCTGGAACGCATAATTGTATTTGCATAATTCAGAATGACTGAGCTCTTTATTCTAGCAGTGTCCTCCTCAGGTCTTAAGAGTTCCAAGTAGTCGCTCTTATTATTTATTATAAAAGGATTTTTAAAATGAAGCCCAAAAGTTGGGCTGAATGATAAGGAAAATAAGGTAACACTTTCTACGAAGCCCACTTTCATAAAGCCTGTTCTTATAATTCATTGAGACACATTTGTAAAGTATTACAAACATCACTATAGTCATGTCTATTATGCATTATGAATGCTCTATGAAGCATTCATCTATAATGCACTATAAATACATTTATAATGCAGTACAAAGCATCCTCAGTGCTCATACTGGCCATTATAATGCATTATGATGGTATCTAATGTGATCTCAAAGAGTGCTTGGTCTTTTGTTACTGGGATTTATTTACTGTAGTACATCCTGTATGTTGGAAATCTGTTATGGACTGGAATCCCATCCAGATTGCTACTTTGACAAGCTCAGACTCACTGGGCCTTGTTTATAGTTTGGGGATATTTGATTATAAAATTAGATAGAGGGGTGGGCAGGTGCTTTGTTCTTATATACTTTTGGACTTAATTTCTTATTTACTTATAAATAAAATACATTCATCTTTCACAGCTTGACTAATTGTGCTATTTTTGAAGAACAACGTGGCTCCCTTCCATAGCAAAGACATCTGCTGTTATTTTTTAGATTTGCATAGCTACTGTTTTCATAATTTTGAAACAAAGTTTGACTCTTTTGTGCCACCTTATTGCTACCTGGTAATTTTCTCTGATTTGTCATCATTAGTAAATGTTCAAAATGATTCACCCAAATGGAAAAACACATTAAATATTATGTAAAATCTATTTAAACTGCATTCAGGCAGAAAAAGAATCCAATTTTCTTGTTCAGTGTTGGATTTGTGCAAAAATAAATATTGAATCTGCTTTTAAATACTTAATATTTAACTGAAAAATAAAAGCTATAATATA
>JAODKN010000041.1:8015982-8029558 GCA_026774425.1 Petrocephalus zakoni
TACACAAACTGAAACCAAAGGAACACACCAAGATTAAACAGAACATATATTAAACAAAACCGGGGAACAGGAAACAATCTTATAAAACTACAAAACAATGAATACAAAATAACAAAAGACTGGCCCAAGGTCAGCCTTGAACCCAAGCTGCAAGGACTCAAGCCAGCTGCTCAGCCCACTAAGCTATGCCACAGGTTAGGGAAGGTGGGGACCAGACCAGGGGTAAGGAACACAGGGGGGGTCAGGATGGCCAGCAACACCAGCTGGCCAAAAGGGGAAAGGACTGGCACAGATCCTGACAGCAGAATGGATGTTTTAGCTATTTCATGCAGTTGTCCCTTTAAATTTTGGTAGGATTACCATATTTAGAGGTGGGCACCCTACATAAGTTGGTAGAGGTCACCCAACCTCCGCTATGGTCACAGGTCCGCTTAAAATGGACTTATTGGAAGCTACTGTCTTATAGACAGCAATTAGAAATGCAGATTTGAGATGATGTTTAGCAGTTTGGTTGGGGGAAAACCAGGAAACGCCATTAGTTATTTTGCTGCTTGGCCTGCTCTACGGCTGCTGCTTTGCCTGCTCTACGGCTGCTGCATGGCCTGCTCTACGGCTGCTGCATGGCCTGCTCTACGGCTGCTGCTTGGCCTGCTCTACGGCTGCTGCTTTGCCTGCTCTACGGCTGCTGCTTGGCCTGCTCTACGGCTGCTGCTTTGCCTGCTCTACAGCTGCTGCTTTGCCTGCTCCATCATTTGTGCTTTGAGATTGTTGGGTTTATTTTATTTTTGTCTTCTGTTACCCCACCAGTAGGAGGCCAGTAGGTTCCTTCTCTAGCTGCTGATGACCTGTGGTAAGTGGTGGCCTGCCATAAGGTGATTTGTGGGGATAGTCCCACGGATGGTGTACGTGTTATTTTTTTTTGTGAGAAGCTGAGAGCCCAAGTAGGGGGGATCTTGACGTGGCAGTGTCTTGTGTTGTGTGCAGTTGTATGGCCCTGAATTTGCATGTGTGTGTGCGCACAGGAATTGTTTTTGTTTGGGGATGCCATCTCCTTCCTGACTGATCAGTCGTTCCCCCAGTGAGCCCCAGGTTTGAATGTATTTCTTTTTATTGGGGATTGTGCATGTTGATGTACGATTGTTAATAAAAGACTGTAAATGGAATCATGTCTCTCACTGCCTGGTATAACGGACCTGAGTGCCTTTTGGGTTTACTTAGTTTGTTAAATATTTCCCTGAGTGAAATTCCCAGGGTGGCATAGTCGGTGTCTTTAAGGGGTGGTTCCCCAACTCTAAGCTTACCGCCACGACATTAAGGTTATGGCTGGGTAGGGGTTCATGTTGTCATTGTTGGAATTAGGGTTTTTCCCATAGAAATGAATAGAGAGTCCTCACAAATATATGGATACAAACGTGTGTTTGTGTGTGACGATGTGAGCAATGATCATTTGTAGTAAGAATGCCAGAAACCATGATGCAGTATATGCAGTATATGGCCAGCAGTGTGGCAGGTGGCAATTTATTCCACTTTTTGGACATTTGTAGTCTTGCTGGTAAAGGACACTTTTCCTGGTAGACCAGTGTTATCTAGATAACCTCTTTTGTCACAGGATGAGATTGCTGCTTGGGATGTGATGGACATTGGCATTTGCACCAGCCCACCCCTGTGCTGCCAGGTTTCAGCATTCATCTAGAACACATCTCACGTAGGTTGTGAGTACTTTGTGTGAGTATGCAATTCATGTTATTATGTATGTGTTTATTTACACTTGTTTTTGCTTGCACTAAGCTAGTGGAACAGCTACCATAAGCCCTGGAGCCTTGCTGCACTTGCCCACATAATTATTTATAAACTATCTTGCTTAGCTTTCAATATCACTTAAGCTGGTGAGCTGAGGTGTGTGAAGCTTATACTTTTGATACTTGGTATGTTTCCTATATAGTCATGCAGCGCTTAACGGGGATATATTGTGAGAAGTGCGTTATTAGGAGATTTTGTTGTTGTGCAAACATCATAGAGTATGCTTATACAAAATGAGATGATATAGCCTACTACACACCTAGGCTATATGGTATAGCCTAAATAACAATAAAAGTACAGTATAGTAAATACATAAAACCGTAACATAGTTGTTTATTATTAAGTATTATGTACTGCCTAAAATTGTATGTACTATACTTTTATACAATTTGCATCACCACAAATACATAAGTAATACATTGCATTACAATGTATGTTACTATTGTACCTCACTATGTCATAGGAAATTTCAACTCTTTTATAATTTTATGGGTCCATCACTGACCAAAGCAATGTTATGCAGCCCATAACTGTACATTGTATAATTCCACAGCATTTTAAGTAAACATGGCAAACCCATTGAAATCTTTGTCTGGTATTATTTATTCCATCACATTTGAAATATTGGTAATTAACATTAAGCAAACAAAATTTGAGAATCGAGGTTCCCTGGCAAAAATGCTTGCTACTGCAAACTGGAGACTCTGCTAATTAATTACCTCATTTATCTGGATTGTATAATTTGTAAACTAAAGTACCAAACAATTCCCTTTCCTAACCAGTCCCCCAGCCCTCTAGTTAGTTAAAGTAAACCAGTAATCGGCCTTAGTTTATGTGTTGGGTGTTCATACTGTATATCACACATACAGTATGAGTATAAAACTTATGTCTGAACATTAAACTGTCACATTTTTATATATTATTAAGTTTTACATTTTTTACGAGCGAGTTCAGCTTAGGTGACTTTAATTATTTTCAATTTCATGTTTAACTTATAGATGGACATCATTTTCTTTATCAAACGCAACATCCCATTTTATCCTGGGCTGAATGCTGAAGTGTTCTCCTTGGAAGTAATGGTGTACATTGTAATATATCATCGGGATGTTTATGGAAACTGTTGCCTAATGGAACTTAAAAAGTTGGCAGCTTAAAGCTTCACTCACTGAAACAACAAGATGTTTTAGTGGAGAGATTCAGATTATGCAACTTCCTTGTTATAATCATTTCCAGACCTCCAGCTCTATGTACAATTCCATAATTATCATGCACCTGTTGTTGATTCTAATAAAAATGTGTTCCATAGTACATGGTGCATTTAACAAACCATATTATTAGACGTCACCTCAAGTGAAAATGTGCTGATATTCTGGATGAATGACCTTTGCAGTACAGCAGGGGTAACAACAATAAAAAAACAACCTGTTGTGAGCTTACTGGGGTCAATAAAGTATATCTATCAATCTGATCAGTATGCAAGCGTTTAGGATACCCTACCAGCAAAACAAATGGTATTCTTCTTAAATCGTCCTCACAGATTCTTTCCCCAATGACAGGGAGAAATGGTACTGTGAAAGAAAAAAGTATATAACCACAAAAGTATATAGCCACACACCTCTAGTACAATCCCCCTGCCTCCCATTGCCCCATCACACAATACAGCACTACAGTGGTACGACTCTCAGGCAGACTTTCCCAAGTTGTCCATCCACCAACTAATAGTTTTCTCAGGTCCCCAGAGACGAGTAACTCAGACCGTACCCTTTCCCTATTCTTGAGTAGATTCCCATCTGGGGATAACAAGGCTTAGCCAGATCTCGGTCCCAGACAGGGCAATCGCCCTATGGTCCCCTGCCTGTTGTCAGTGCTTTTCGTTCCCTCCAGCACAAAGTGCCCTCACATTCACCCAACTTCACAATCAAATGCATAACCTTTAACTTCTGGCAATAAGCTAAAGCAGCAGAAGAAGTAGAAGACCCCTCACCTCACGACAGCTACTCTGGCCTCAGGAATGTTCAGGTCTGGGGCAACATGGTCTCAGTTGTTCCTCAACTAGGGACCGGGCTGATCCCCAATCTCGTCTAGATCTGGTCCTGTCTGGCTCTACACCTTACCTACTTCTATAGCAGGATCTCATCATCTGGGACAAACAGAGAACTCAGTGCCCCCATGTTGGGTGCCAGATTTGTGGTTAAAGAGTGTCCTTTAACCTTTTCCAATAATCCTGTCTCTATCCAGGTTGGACTACTCAAGTCAGAGTCCAGACCTCGCAGATAGTGAGCAAAGTTTTCTCCGTTATTTTGCAACCCAGCGCTCCAGCCACACTCTGGTACAATGCACACCACACCCAAAAATCAACAGGCTGATATACTTTAACACCAGTTCCCCTTTAAGGACTTCTAAGTCCTGACTGGTTACAAAATAGCCACAATCCCAGCTTCAAACATACACGAAACCTAATTCTCCACCTGTATTGGCCTACTTCCATGTCAGGGTTTTTACCTTTCCTTTAGAATCAGTTTCTAAACATGCCTAAGGCCAAAGACATAACAACAATCTCCCTCCCCTGGCCTACCATTGCTTTTAATTTTCTTTTCCACAGTACTACAGTTATTCTTTTAAACACACCACATCAGTTTCTGAGATACACTATCAGAAAAAAAGTGTACCGATTTGTAACTTTGCTTACCACTGCGGCTGTAGGTAGCTGTAGGTAAATTTAAGGGACAGAAATGGACTCTGTGGAGTGTACCCCAGGTACGAACAACATGAATGTACCCCAAATGGTGCAAAAATATTCCTCATCATCCATTAGTGCATCTTAAAAAGTATGATTACCTACAGCTAGGGTACAATTGGCAGATCCTTGAGGGTACAACCCCAGGGATGAGGAACTGGATGCTCAATGGTAGAAATTGGTCCTCTTTTCTCTGACACTGTATGTAAGAAGATGGCATAAGCCCAGGATTACAACATGTTGAGTTAGTGGGTGCTCATGACATCAAAGTATGCGAAACCTGTGAAAAAATCTGGGAATCCAGTCTGCACGGTTTACTACCAGCAGAGTGGAGTTATATTTGTGAGTTATATATGTGATAGCATTACACATACTTCCAGCAGTTTGAATTGCCGGCCAGCGCATGCTGGTGACAGGATGACGTCAAAGTATTATTGCTTCTTTCAAGCCCATCTAAGGGAAAGTCGGGCTCTAGACAGCTTTTGTAAAATCTGGCTCTTTGTGACAGCAAACACAGGCAGGGGAATCAAATGACATACAAACCACATTCGGATCTCAGATTTCAATAAGGTACAGTCTTTGCTTTCAGCCTCTGTTCTGTCTCTTTGACGCACTTGGTATAATTAATAAGAGGTCAGTGGAGGGGGGGTGACCTTCGATCTCACCCCGCCCCAAAAAACCCATGCCCAGCCATGCATCACAGTGACATTTTTAGTTGTCAGATACTCTTTTGTTAAAAGAAAAATAGAGGATTTAAGGTAAATAGAAGTGCAGGCAGGGGTGATTTTGCCTTGTGGGTGCTATTATTCAGAGGCACTGTGATTTCCATAACTCTAAAGTTTTTCTTTCTTTCTTGAGTGTCTCATCCCACCCCCCACGTTCCATCCCTCCTGCTTGGCTAGCAAACCAATGCCTTTGGAGCTCCCTTCACACGTAAGTGCCACTACAGATGCTTCTCTCCTGTGGTTCCCTGGTTGTAGAATGAGCTGCTGAACCACAGCCTGTCATCAGACTCCTTCTCCACCTTCAGGAAAGGGCTTCAGGTCCATCTGTTCAGAGAATCCTTTTATTAACCTGATTGTTCTTTGAATCCCATTATGTTGCATTTACTGCATTTACTAATTGTGATGTATCATGGTACAGCTGTTTGGGTAGCTTCTACTTACACTTGTACCTGGGAATTCACTGGAAACACAGCCTAGCTGCACTTATTCCCAGTTGACTCCTTGACAGCATAAATCTTCGCAGTGTGCTGATTGCCTTACTCATAGGTTGCTTTGGACAAAAGCATCTGCTAAATATGTAAATAGATGAATGTTTGACTAAAGTAAAATCGCTGAAGAAATTGCCTGTATGTTAGGGGTAATACTCTGAGGGAGGGTGTATCCTTCAAGTGACAGGGCTTTTAAAAACATCGACATTCGTATAAAGAGCGTGGTAGCAAAATGCACAGTGGTTCCCTGGAATCTTACTTGCTGAATGTGCGGACTTTCCAAGTGCAGTAATGAATACATCGATTCTACACCCGAAGAATGCGCTCCTCGTATAAATTCTCAGATGGGTAGATGGGAAAGCGCTACCATTTATTACGAGGGCAGATCCCATTCTGTCCAGTGGATCTGCAATAAGAATCAGGGAGAGCCATCGGAATAGCAGCAAGGACGCATAGAATGCTGAGTCCCTCACCTGTTATACCCCGCTAAGGCCTACAGCCAAGGAGTGCCCCCCCGCCCCAGCATAGCTGGATGGTGACTGTCAGAAATATTAGGAAATGTAACATCTTTTATACTGAGGATTCTTTAAATTGGCATGCAACACTTATTTATGAAAAAAGGGTTAGTTTGCCTGTGTGGGAAACTTTGTGTAAGGCATTTTACGGTCTTCAACTTAATTACACAGGAGAGCTAATTAGTTTAGAAAGAAGTGAAACACATGACTTCATGATACCGGCACAACAGTTTCAACTGAGATCTCACTCTAATTGCACATTGACGCCAGTCAGTGAGAAAGGGAAAATCAGGAACAGAAACAATAATGGAGGAACAGAGGTTTAACTGATTCTTAAATGACTATTTGTTGGCCATCATTCTGTATCTAAAAGGATTTTCAGTTTGGTTCGGGACATTAATTAGAGTCATCAATTGCCTGTCCGTCTTTCTACGCCTAACCAGTCTTGAGTAGGATTTTTTCTATTCATGAATTAATCTTGACACATGAGAATTGCCCACAGTGCCTCTCCCTGGACCCCTCTTGCCACCTCAGGCACCTGACAGCTAGCCCTGCACAGGTTACAGCACCAGCGACAGCGACCACCAATGGGGGATCAGCACTAAAGTGGCTGACAGCCAGATGCATGCTCTGCTACTGCAGCTGGAAATCACCCATTAAACGGTGTCCCTGAGCATGGGAAAAGGAAGCAGAGCATGAAGGCCAGCCTTCCTGGCAGGAGAGGGTCACCAGCAAACTCCCCCAGGAGGGGAAAAACAATAGCCCATGTTCCACCTTCTAAGCCAGCATTTCCCAACCCAGTTCTAGGGGACCCGCAGGCAGTCCACGTTTTTTCTCCCTCCGAGCTCCCAGCAAAAATGTGGGCTGTCCAGCAGGGAGCTGGGAGGGAGCAAAAACATGGACCGACTGTGGGTCCCTGAGGACCAGGTTGGGAAGCACTATTCTAAGCACAATTTTATTTCCACACCGAATGGATTTGAGGACTCTGGCTCATCTAGAAGTGTTCTTGGACTTCCTGAGCACCTACGCCCCCAGGCTTACCCCCAAGAGCACCTCACCAGCCCCTGACTCTGGGACCTCCTCTGCTATTAATCTCTTTTACACCCTCAAGTTCAGTTAAACGCCAGCCTCTCATTGCAAAATATCTGCCATAAGGGGAATCAGAGAGAATGACACCAGTCATTAAAAATTACCTAACGTTCAAGGCTAGTTAAAGGTCTTTCATTGTAATTCCTCTGTTTTTACAGTACTTGATATTAATCTCTTCTGAAATTGCTTGCTAATATGCAAGAAGTGGAATTTCAAGTGTTTCTACCAAAAAACGTATCTCTCACATTACTCACATTAAAAAGCTTCATACTTTTTTATTTCATTTGTGGAAGGTCTGCCTTACCCCGTCCTGCTGAGAAAGCTTTACAATGGGGACATAATAAATCATTTGTCTGTTAAAAAATTATACAAGATAAGCACATATAAATCAAATCAAAAGTTAATTCATGAAATACACCACAGTCCTGCAAACAATGGTAGATGCAGCCAGTGAAATGAGTTTCAAGGAGCGCTCCATGTAGAGAATGATATGTACACTAGTGGCCAAAATTGTGGAAACACTTCTGATTATTAGTGGTTGTAGAACTTTATTCAGTTGTTGCTCCTGTTAGTTATTTAATCATCCAGTGTACGATACTTCTAAAGTCATACATTGGACAATTAAATACAGCTACCATACTATGTGGTGGTGTGGGGACGCTTTCTACCCGATGCAGCACCGCTGATGCGTGGCAAAGTGCTCTGCAAGTCATTGCCCCTTCAGAAGTCGGCACCTTAGGTGGTCACGTATGTTGCCTGTAGGATTGACTGGCCCTGTCTGAGCAGAGCCACCTACCAGCCCGAACCTGGCAGACCACAGCACCCCTCACCAATTCCCCAACTGTCTATTGTCCTTGTGTTTTACAGCAAATGACACCTTCCAGTGCTGCGACTCCGTGAACAGTGCTTAGCTACGTGTCTCTATGCGGCTCCCCACATACGATAGCATGGCTAGTTGATTTAGCTGTGCAATTCCAGCATTGATCTGTGTGTCTATAAAACTAAGACGGTGATGGGATTTTGCTTAGAAGCTTTTTGTTAGCTGCCTGTGTACATCATCTGGAATTAAAGACAGGAACGGTGGTAGGGCATAGTGATACAATGGCTGGCATATTGATGGCCTGCCGTATGCTGTCACTTCAGCTTTTTCAGGGGTGACCTTTCGGGCAGTTGGCTTTTGCGTCACACCCCTGTCAGTCGGTTCCTTATCTACAGAAGCACCCCACCCCCCATTTATTTGAAGTGCAGCTGATCAGATATCAAGGAATAAAAAAAGATTGTAATCAGTATTCAAATCGAGGGGGTTCTGATGGGGGTCCCCCCCCGCCACTGCCATCCCCTACACCCATACACATAGGTGTATTCAACACCTATTACTCAGCTTTTGGCTTTGGATGGATTTTTTTGGGGAAAAACCAACAGTTGTCATTAAAAAATCTTTATCAATCATTCCTGGGAGCAAAATGGATACTGATAGACAAGGGCTTACAGTTTAGTTTTTCTTGCTGAGCTGTAATGCCTTATTTGGCATTCAGTGTCGTGGAAGTTACTCACAAAGTAATCCACTACAGACAAGTCCGGGTCCAGAAAGTATAACTCCAAACCATGGTTTTGTCGCAACCAACCAGCTGAGTATAAAGAGTCACGGTCATAGAATACTTAGCTGGTTGGTTGAAACAAAACCTTAATGTGGATTTGTACTTTATGGACCTGAACTTGCCTGTAGTGGCACATTGTGAGTAACATCCCCAACACTGTCAGCATTTAATAGCACTATTATTTATGAAGACAAATTTCAAGACCCCTGTGGAATCTTTTCATTATTTGTTACCCTGAATATGAGCTTCAGAGTGAGGCATCTTCAAAGAAACCAAACAGCAACTAAATCCTAGTTGTGCACCCCTGCAGAAATCTCACGCAATTTAATCTTTCATGTATGTTTCCTTGCAAGAACAGTAGGACTGTTATGTCAAATATAGTTTGACGGTTATGTCAGCTAGGATTGTGGTAATCCCGAACCAGTAATGAAGGCTTTGGGCACTGTACCACCATGCTGTCATGATTCATAATAGTGTTTTTATGGAAATCATACCAGAGGAAATTCATGCATTGCCTCACATCGTAAGATATTCATGTATATATATATATATATATATATATAAAAACGTGCAAACATGTTGCACTAAATCATTCTTTTTATACAAATGATATCTACTGTAGTTTTGGCAATTTAATGAATTATTCTCTTAGGATAAAAAAGCCTAAAAGCCAAACAAACAAATAAATTGTTAAGCGAAAAGAAGTTGTTGTAGTGTCAGTGTATATATGATTTAATCTATCGAAAAGCTGTAGCAAACAGTAATGTTTTAAGCCCCGATTTAAACAAGCTAACGGTTTCAGCAGACATCAGGTCTTCTGGAAGCTGGTTCCACAGACGGGGAGCATAGAAGCTGAACGCTGCTTCACCCTGCTTGGTCTTGATTCTGTGAACATTGAGTAAACCTTTCCCAGATGACCTCATGGGTCTGGATACTTCAAACCGTTCGAGTAAATCAGAAATGCATTTAGGCCCAAGACCATTTACTGCTTTGTACACAAGTAATAATACTTTAAAATCAATCCTGAGATGCACAGGAAGCCAGTGCAGTGATATAAGGATGGGTGTGATATGCTCTACCTTCTTGGTCTTAGTGAGGACTGGATGAGCTGCAGCTGGCTGATTGATTTTTTTGCCAAGACATGCGAAGACACCATTACAATAGTCTAGCCTGCTAAAGATAAATGCATGAACAAGCTTAGACAGAAATCCTCTCTTGCTATGTTATTAAGGTGGTTGTAGGCTGATTTTGAGATTGACTTTATGTGGTTATTGAAACCACACCAAGATTTCTGGCCTGCTTTGTACGTTTTAGTGTCATGAATTCAAGGTGAGCAATGACTTTCAATTTTTCATTTTTGGGGCCAAAAAGAATTTGAAAATTCTGGCACATCCATTTCATGAGTTGTTCAATGCATATATTACATTAATCTAAGGGATGGTCAGATTCATAATTTCCTATTGACAGGCCTGATTTTGATATTTTGATATTGATAGGCCTGTAGTTACTTATTATTGAGGCATCTAGGTTTGACTTTTTTAAAAGAGGTTTGATAAATGTGGTCTTCAGGGCCCTTGGAAAAAGGCCTAACTTGAATATTTGTAGCACTTCTGATGCTATACAGTTTAAAAACATCTTTAAAGAACCTTGTAGGCAGAAGGCAGAAGGTAGTAGGCCTAAGGTGATGAACAATTTCTGTCAAGGTCACATGGTCTAGGAGATGAAAATGTGGCAACGAAAGTAGTCTTAAGCAGAGGCACAGATGGCATTGGCACCTTGCCTGAGATGGAATTATAGACTGTTTCTCTTATCCTCGTAATTTTATCTGTGAAAAAAAGATCCAAAGTCATTACATGATTTGTAAGATTACAGTTCAGGTGGATATGATACTGAGGGGTTTGTCAGTCGATCAACAACAGTGAATAAGGTGCGTGCATTATTGCTATTCTTATTAATAATCTTGGAGAAAAACAGACGGTCTCACCATTTTTAGTGCTAAGTTATAGATGCAGCGCCTCTTTTTATAGATGGCATAGTGAAGCTGGAGTTTGGCGTTTCACCACCTGCGCTCTCCCTCTTGTTTGTCTTGTTTCTCCAGGGCACTTTTTTTCTTACCAGGGACAATTCTGACCTTAAGAACATGGATGGAAGGCGGTGAAGGTAGAGCCAGTCTGGATGTAGAAACATTTATATAGTGTTTTCTGATTATATCTGTTTCAGCTCTGCTGATGTCAGCTCTGCTTATAATGTGTTGAATCTGCTACATGCTGGGAAAGTCCAAAGATATTCAAGATGTTAAACAGTTCTTTAGCACTGGCATCATTAGGATTATCAATATGTATATAAAAATCACCCATGATGACAACACAGTTATAATCAATACACACGGCAGACAGTAGTTTGACAAAGTCATCGAAAAATTTCACACTATATCTTGGAGGCCTATAGATGGTTACTAATATTGCCTGAGAGGAGGATCTCAGCTGAAGAATAAGATATTCGAAAGGACCAAACTTTCCATATAACTGTTTGCACTGGTGAACGTTTTTAAATAAGGCGCTACTCCACCTCCTTTCCTAAGTACTCTAACCTCACTGATAAAAAGGAAGCCTGGAGGAGCTGATTCAATTAGGATCGCTGCATTACTTTAAAGGACAGCGTAACAGCAGGAATGACTGATTATATTAAATGAAATCATCTGGAGGAGGTGGGTGTGCCCATGGAGCATGACCATGCCCATGGCGAATAAGTTGCAAATTGGGATTTGGATGTCCCCTGCCACAACGTGATGACAAACAATTTTTCTGTGTCAACAAAGTAGAATATATTGTTGCACATGGTAACTTTGTGTTTTATATATATTTTTAAAATAGAAATGTTAGCAGACCCTCAAAATGCACAGTCACAATTGTCTTCTGCTTCCTCGCTGACAGACATGACAGTTCAGACTAAATTAGTTTCAGAAATAATCATGTTCTGCATTTAGAGCAAAAACTCTGCTCCTGTCAGCAGCTCACATCTGGATCTTCACCTTTTCATGAAATGTTGCAATCTCACTGTTTACCTGTAAGCAAAACTTAAATAGGTTGCTGGGTTTTTTAACTTTAAATATAATTTTATTCTTTTGTAATCACTCATGTTTGAATAAGGTTTCCAAATGAGGCAAATACAAAGTTTTTATCCAATTGTGATCTAACAATCACCTGTATTGTATTGTGTGTGTATATATATATATATATATATTTGTAAATGATTAAAACAGGTGATAAAGCATTGTTAGATCACTATATACAGTATATATATATATATATATATATAATCCTCAAAACATTATAAATTGAACACTGTGCTACATATGGATTTTTTATCATATGCAACAACTTGTAAATTTTGATACATTCATGATTTTCGGAAGCAAAACAAGTTCCTCATGCATACCAGACGTGACAAATGACACCGCCTTCTCCCTATGTTACACACTTTGTCCCAGCAAAACATAACCCCTGTAGTATATCATTTCCTGAGGAATATAATGCTAATGCACATTGTTAATATTCATGGAAAATCAGTGTTCATTGTGTGCATCTCTAACCATCAGTTAAATCTATGCCTGCGAGTGCAGAGACATTCCAGCTACATCCAGTTTTAGGATCATTATTTCTGTTCAGACAGCAGAAAACCACTACGAAGAAAAATACAATATTATGTTCTTATTATAATTGACTGTGAATGACTATAGTTATCACCATACCATAGTCTGCAAACTGTGATAGGATACATTCTTCTGTTTTTCAGTTGGGAAGTCCTGTTTTGTTATGTTTTCCTGTTGAGGAAGCCACCATGCACCAGTAGGGAGCGATCAGCATGACACAGTCCTGCAGTGTCCATTGTTTACTCAGTGCTAGTCACCAGAAGTGTGAATGGGACACAACTGGCAAACTGTGACTGAGCAGCCAGGCAGTGGAACAGCCTTCCCTGCTGGGAAGAAGTCCTGAGGAAGGTGGAGAGGAGTAAGTATATAATGGTAAGTATATAACCCCAAGTTGCTCTAGGGAGATTGTGATCCCTGTAATGTACTGTAAGTCACTCTGGATAAGGGTGTTGGCTAAATGCCGTAAATGTAAAATGTAAGTGGTGCATGTGAGCTTTTCTGATGGCCACCCTGAATGGGCCATGACCTTATCACAGGTCCCGCATTTTTGTTGTGTTCCCACTTTCCCTTAATAAATCTGACCCCTCAAGCAGCGCTACACTGGACTATGAAATATTCTTGCTCCGTAACTGTGTTGGTTGCCTGAACACCTATCATTAGGAGTGTGACGAGATCTCGTGGTCGCGAGATGCGTCTGGTCTCGCGAGAACGTGACGATATCCTTGCGTTACTGGCACGATGGAGTGTGAGGGAGAAGTAAGGATAGAAGATTTTGGATTCCTTGTGGAAATAAGCAGCAGTGAAAAAATGATAGACAAGACAAAGACAATTTGCAAACACTGTAAGAAATTAATACCGTACACCTCTGCGCGCTAACACAAGCACTATGCAAAAACATTTAGAAAACAACCACAGCTCGTTACTAAAAGCTGCGCCTGTGAAGAAAACGGAAAGCAATTCCGTTCGCATGAA
>JAODKN010000041.1:8037487-8056479 GCA_026774425.1 Petrocephalus zakoni
GGGCAGGACACACCATGCAGGTGTGCTGGGCTAACAAGGGGATAGAAACGGAGGGAAAAGCTAAACAGGACTCAGGTAGGTGTGGGTGATCAGGCCACGCCCGAGGGAAACGCCGGGGAGAAGACACGACGGGCGGGGCTGAGCGTGACAGGCTCCTTTAGGCTAATGAAAACTGCTTTGCAATAAACCTTATATAGTGATCAGATGATGAGATGTTGATTAATTCTTTGTCTGTTTTAAATGGTGTGGTTTGTACTGGTGTTTAATTGGAATGAATTTTTTTAACATTTAAATTTATGCTGTTGTACTTTTATTGGTAATATGAAGGGTATATTACAGGATATTCCTGAAATACTGAAATTTAAAGTTGTTTTTTTTTTATTCACCAGATACATTTTCAGGTTAAATCCAGACAAGCTTAGCATTCTCCTTCCTGGATACTTTGAGCTAGGACAGGATTTGTAGACTTCCATTTCAGTTAAAAGAATCTGGATTTCACTTAAGCACGGCATTCTTGCTGTGTGCTGATTGGTCAGTCTCCAATATCCATGCACGTACTGTTTCACTAATGTTAATGCGAAATAACTGGATGAGTCTTTCAAGCAAGGAAACAAACCAGTCAAAGCGCAAGAAGAACTGAACTATTTAGCCAAGCAAAGGAGCCTTTCAGGTATAAAGTAGTTTCTAAAACCTGAAGTAGCTCAACGCATACGGGATGACATGGATTATCTGGTCACCCTACTGTATATATAGGTTATCTGTTTTTTACAATGTTTGTACGCCATTTTTGTCTTGTCTGTAATTTTCTCGCTGTTTTCGTATGAGATTACTGAAAAGCCAAAATGCTACCACACCGCCGATTTAAGGCAGCACGTCCTCAATTTCAAATTTACTTGCCATCTCGCCTTCCGTCTGAACCAAAAACTGACGTCGATGTTGCATACGCAATGACGACTGACGTGGAACTGACTTGTTCTCTGTAGCGATTCAGTTTCCACATCAGGCGAACTTTTCATGTGTTTCATGTAAGCTTTCATGCAAAGGCATAGATTTGGGTATTGACAGTAGGGGCAGGTACCTACCTGATTTTATCTCTATCAATGCTAAAAGCAAGCCCATGCCTTTGTTTTCATAGCTATATATGTTACAAGGTTAAACTATGAAAAGATGTAATTAAAAAGTAAAATTAATTGAAAAATAATTTAAATATTCCTGAAATTTGTCCTTTATTCACCAGATAATGCAGAAACTAAAGGTAAAACTTACTGTAACACACAGTTCCTTTCATTTGACAACACAAGCTTGAACAGAAGAGGACATATTCATTTCGCGCGTTTGGAAAATAGAGAAAAATTCAGTCATAAAAAGCTATTTCATACAGTAAATCCTGCTTTAGAAAAAAGATTCAGTGTCAAAACAATAAAGTCTAAACCTACAACAAAAAATAAACCTTTTGCCATCTCACAGTGAACTTTATTACATTATAGGCAATGTTGGACCCCAATCCATCTGATGCTGGTGCTGACACATAAATACAAAGATAACTTTTATGGTAAGCCACATGAAAGCATACTGGTAGACCAAATATGAATTAAAGATACGTTGTGTGAAACATCAACATTTCAGAGAACTGCATGCTTAACTACCATACGATACAATACTGGCATTAATGTTCAGCAATAATTGGAAATGTTAGATGCAACCCTTGTGAAAGGACTTTTCACTCTCTTAGGAAAACACACCCTACAGGCTCTTAATGACTTTACACAAAAAAACAACTGTTTTTATACATCAATACATTTGATTTTTGCTTTTGTCACTCTGCAATGGACACAAGTCTTGTCGGTGAGCTCAGACAAGTCATTCTCCTATACAAAACTGACTAGTTTTCTTTTCTCCTCATATTTTCATTCTAAGTTCTAATAACCATAGGACGTCATGAAAACAGCAATGACAATACGGACTGGGACATCCCCTCCACTGTGTTCCTGACAAAATAATCAGGCAAAGACTCAATTCCCAGGATGCATTGCACACACCAGGACATGGCGGCCCATTACTTTGCACAACCCACTATAAATACCTAATAAATGTCACTGTTACAAACCCATATTGGACTGTTTCACACTAGTACCTGGTTCTGTCCTGTTCTACCATCCATTAGTCAAGAAGATATATTGTTGTTAAGAACCCTGTTACAGAAGCAGTACATTTCCCAAGCAAATTATTATCATTTAAGTACAGCAGAATTATGATGGTGGCCAAGCATTATTGTCATTTTTAATTTAAATTAAATCACCAAAGATAATACCCTTCAAAGTAACAACAACAAATGTTAATGATTTCCCCCAAATCTCAATTAAGATCGTCACTGTTGCACAAAGGTTAGTAATCTGTGACAAATACACTCATCATAAAGATAAGCTGACATTCATATAAGTTCATCTAAAATGCAAATGTGAATTATTATTGGACTATATACAAGAAGCACAAACTATGGTTATTTCATCATTGGTCAAAAGGTCCAATGGCGTCTTATTCACAGTGCCAGTGGAAAAGGGTGACTTACCCTACAGACTGGAAAAACAACAGGAAGGATTTTTGCATTCATTTATGGGGAGGCACAATGGTGTAACCTCATCTTTTCTGACATCAGGAGCCCTCATGAATTTTTAGGATTCGCATTTTTACTTTTCAAACCTGGGTAGAATGACACCGAATATACAATATACTTATAGTATCAAATATGGTAAACAACCTAATATAAATGATACAGTGGTCTTAGCAAAAGGATTTTACTAGGAATGCCCCCCCAAAGAGAAATCAGTTCTTCACAAAGAACTCTCCATGGGATCTTCATCACTTCCCATCTAAAAAATGTTCATAAAACCAACTCACCATCATTTGGTTTAATATGAATCTTACAAAATGGGCTGTGTTGAAACTTAATTGAGAATCCCTAGAACAGATGATGAAGTAAATGCCAGATAAGTGGGACACTATGGGCCGTGAGTATGCTGCTTTTATAATGTTTGCAACTGTAGTGCTATATGTGAAAGCATCCAGCATCACTGTGCTCGCCTAAGCCCTGCATGTGTCTATTTCTACATTCTAACCTGTAAAATGAAAGCAATGCCTTCGGAGAAAGCCATCCGCTAAATTAATGTGTGTGATTAAAATAATTATGAAGAGATGTACAAGGGTAAGACAGCTATTCTGATTATCTCTGCTACTCTCCTGTCATATTTCGAGCTTCTCATCCTGGGGTCCACATTGCACCTCCACACTGACTATTACCCCAGTGCTGAAACAGGCTGCCCATAACCAGAAATACTGCAAAGCCTGTTCCAGTTCCTCACCACAGGCTACCCAAAGACTCATCTTGTGGCTTCACCGCACAAACTTGCAGTGAACTTATCACTTTATTGATTATAATTCACCAGTGACAGTAATATTCGGTTTGTGCTATACTTCTTTTTGTGGTACCTGCATTAAATGCAATTTAAAATAAAACTGGTAAATTGTTTAGATGTTGTTCACTGTCTCACTGCTTAGTTTTGCTGCTCACTTCTAATTGTATGCGTCTCCATTCCTCGTCTGATATGAATTCCGAAAAAAGCTGGATTATGATTAAGCAACATGAATTACTGTTATGTAACCTGCTCTTAATGCACTGGCTTTCTTAAGGAGGAATGTGGTGAGTGAATTTCCTCCCGAGCTGGGTCGGAGCGCGGGTCTGAGAGAGGTTATGGGGGCTCTGTTCATTTCAGAGGAGAAGGGAGAAGCAGGAAAAGCTTCACTGGCTTTCAAAGTGTGAGAGACACAAGGGGGCTCGGTGGACAGGCTACAGCAAGACATTCCATGGCAAATACAAAAAGAGTCCTCACTAAGGAAGTTGCTGGGAATGTTCCTGAGAAGGCTGTAGGAGGGGAACAATATTGACCTTGGCTTCAATCCCAGTTCGGAATTCCCGTTGGTGACGTGCACCTGTTTAACTGTGTCAAAAATAACATAGAAAAATGTCTATTTTACAGGACTGGACCGCCGTCGTCATCCTCTAGCATCATCCTCGAGAAGGCACTACACTGCCGAAAGGTCAATACGGTTGGCCGAGTTGGTGCTCTTGTCCCAGGTGTGCATCTTGGTTGGGGATACACCTCCCTTGTTCCCATTCATCTGCAAAAGGTAACAAAGAGACACAAACCATAAATGAACAAGCACAAGTTACCCTTCACAACTTTGCCAGTGAATACTGTTACTGATCCAAAACTGGGTTTTAATTAATCTGAAATTTTATTATAGCAACCCTCCTTGGCTCTGGTCCTAGAGGCCAGTAGTATGTGCAGGATTTTCAGTATACAGTATTCAGGTGTGTACAGAGATACACCTGCTGTGGTGCCTCTTGTTCTGTGTTTCCATGGTGACAATCGTGGAAGTCAAACAGTTTGAGGTGGACAGGAAAACATGAAAACCCACAAATAGCGTTGCACTTGACATGAATCGCTAGCATGCCGCTACCCACATGTCCAGAACAAACAGATTGCATACATGCTACAGTAAATAAAAATATGAAAATCTGCAAAGCCTGTTTTTGATTTATGTACCAAAAATGATTCAAGTTCTAGTAAATACAGTAGCGACCCTGCACAAGGTGTGGCCATCAATATAAAACCAAGTTATCAGCACCACCTGTCGGACAGTCCAGGTGATAAACGGCTTCTCCGTGGCCCAAGTTAATATTATGGGGATAAATATACTTATATAATTACAAACCTTATCGTATATGTGCTTGTGTCTTCCAAACCTTTACCATGAGGCTTATTACCAGATAAGAGCTGGCTGTGAATGTCAGGTCGGATACCCGATATCCCAGCAGACCTTAAGGTCTGCTGTCCCAAGACTGCTGCAGCCCGTGCGACGGAATCATAATCACACACTTTCAGGAATTCTGCAGAGAGGCAGCACAAGGGCAGAAAACAGGCCTGCGGGTCTTATTTAATTCAGGGTGGGAGCAAAATCGAGGTACGGAAACGGAGAAGGAGACACGGCAAGCTTGCTCGAGCGGAAGATCCTGGAGTAAAGCAGGATGGGATCACACCGGCATATCTGAACACATCAAAAAGCAGCAGAAAACATGCCATAACTACATTTGGTACCAAATGTGCTGACACAGGAAAGTCTAGAAAAAGCAAGTCATATCAGCAGAAAGGCTGGTGCTGTTGTGTGTTTATGGAGGGAATTTGGCCTAGTTGGTAATCAGGTATAAGTTTAATAAGTCATTGTATTTGTTTTAAAATGATACATTTTGATTATATGGTTTTTCAGTTTAATAGGGTCTTCTGGAAAAATCAAGTTTAACAGTGCTGATTGTGCCATGCATCACATGGTGACCGTGTAGATTGATCCAGGAAGCAGATAACATGCTGATTAAGGATCCAAACTTATTCTACTAGGATCTGTTACCTTGACAAAGTGATTTAGCCTGAACTGTTCCAGTCAAACATCAAACTGAATAAATGGACCAAATCACTGTGGCATGAAAGCACCAAATAAGCAATAAAATAGCAATAAATGTTAAATTATTCAACTATCACAGGTACATAGCGCTGTATCTTTTTATAATATACATTTATTTGGCAGATGCTGTTGCTCATTTATTTATAAGGCAGACATATAAATAAACAAGCAAACGGCTGTCAAGCAGCCAGATTTTGTGCAAGGAGCCAAATTCGGCTAAACTTCACCAGTTCCAAGTTCGATATTTATGGACTGGAATTCAAATTATGCAGTTTGTTCATAGTCACAGTTAGGGCTGTGCGATATAGCCTAAAATTCATATTGCAGTATATTTTGAACAGTATATAATTTGGTATGTAAATTTGATCTTAACTGTTTTTGATTGGGTAACATACGCCCATAGCAAAGTTATTTTAAGAATATTCATTGTGCAAAACTGCAGTTACAGGAAAAATATGGAAAACCTTTCAAGTAACTGTTCCCTGGTTTTATCGCCAAAATATCTTTATTAAAAATATATTATTAAAAAAATATAAAAAATACAGGTTGGTTTTGTAAACTGTAGGTAAGCAGAAAACAAGACACCGAACCAAAAGCTATAAAACTAATAAAAATAGACTAATTGCATGTCTTTTAGGATGAAGACCATCTTATGTGCATACTTATTTAAAACAGATTGCTTCTTCCACCCCTCTTTACAATCAGTCACCCGGCATATTTTGCAGATTATGTTTTTCGGCTCAGTATCCGAGACCTTAAATCCAAACCGTGTCCATATTATAGACATTGCACCACTCATTGTAGGGGCTCCTCTGATTATTAAGAAATAATTTAGCTTGATAGTGCAGCTGAAGCTTCATTACATTATTCATGTATATTTAGATCCATAACAAACAGTTTGGCATCAGCAGTGATGCGGGCGCTGCGTCGGTCTGTCATGGTGAAGAAGGAGCTGAGCCAAAAGGCTCTCGATTTACCAGTTGATCTACGTTACTACCCTCACCTATGGTCATGAGCTGTGGGTAGTGACCGAAAGAACAAGATCGTGAATACAAGCGGCAGAAATGAGTTTCCTCCGCAGGGTGGCTGGGCTGTCCCTTAGAGATAGGGTGAGAAGCTCAGTCATTCGGGGGAGGCTCAAAGTAGAGCCACTGCTCCTCCGCATCGAGAGGAGCCAGATGAGGTGGCTTGGGCATCTGGTCAGGATGCCTCCTGGACGCCTCCCTGGTGAGGTTTTCCTGGCATGTCCATCTGGGAGGAGGCCCCGGGGAAGACCCAGGACACGCTGGAGAGACTATGTCTCTCAGCTGGCCTGGGAACGCCTCGGGATCCCCCCAGAAGAGCTGGACGAAGTGGCCAAGGAGAGGAAACTCTGGGTTTCCCTGCTTAGGCTGCTGCCCCCACGACCCGTCCCGGAAAAGCGGTAGGAAATGGAGGGATGGACGAACAATTTTATTGATTATAAGTGATCAAGATTAATCGTGTATATTAGATTCGATTTATTACATTATTGATGTATATTTAAGTTCAAATTCATTACTGATGTATATTCAAGTATATTCAACTGTCAGGGCTGTATTGATTATCAAATCAACATCACACACTCACATGAACACGCTAACGTCAACTTTATAGCTACTGCTTCAGTCTGCACCTGAAAATGTAAATTATGTGTAATATAACAAGCCCTGCAATTAAATGTGTATCGGTAAAGTAAAATTCCTAACATTGTAGATTTCTCAATTTAATAATTATTCAGTTCAGCAAACATTATTATTTTATGACGTATTTTATATACGTCATAACCAATAAACGTAGATTTCAAGCTAAATATTCGGTGATAATCAACAAGACATGTTGCTACCGAGCTAAATACACATCAATAATCTCATAAAATGTGTCGTTTATAATGGATAAAACACATCACTGCCAAGCTAAATATACATTATCCAATGAAACACATCAATTGTGCTATCAAGCTAAATGTGAACGATTTCTTAAAATAATTAATGGAAACACACTTTTAAAAAACATCTGTAAGCATATTTTACTGGAGTGGACTCTTGCTGCAGCCGTAAGGATAAAGTTGAAACTTCTGGGTTGCCTTGAAGTTGCATCATCACGTCAGGACGCGGAGAGGTGTTTTATTTGAACTCCGATAGCGTTCACACCATGAGTCAGAGGCATGCCCAAATCTGAATGAGCGTGCAGAGATTTCACTGGATCGGGATGAATTTTAGTGGAGCTCAGAGCGGTATTGAGTTTAGGAACAGGCAGAGCCAACACCCTCTCACACCCATGAACAGCCACTACTGTGGTAGGCCGGTATTATCAAAATCTCTCCTGTTGGCCAAATTTATACTGTTTATACCATGTATACCGCACACCCCTAGTTACAGTGTCAGCTGAATTGTCAGGCTAGGGCATACATGTGCCAGATAGCATATGGCTTGTGGAGCATGTGGACTCCTTAGGAATACTCACAATGTCTGAGTTGAAGGGTTTCACGTTGATGTTGCGGATGGAGCTGCTGGTGAGTGACCAAACCTTGGTTTTGTGTTTGAAGGCGGCCCGTACCTGGCAGGACAGTCATTTCAAAATCTTAATATAAAATCAACACGTGTCTATCGACTGGATTTCACTGCACAATTCTGATACATAAAACTGCCTGATATAGAAATATATTTAATATAGAAAAGAAATGTGTGCCATCTTTAATAAATTCAAATGCAAGACCTTTACTCCTTCTGGCTGCTGTGCGCTAAACCACAGTTCAGTTATTTACAGATTAGAAAAGTAGTGATGTAAAATGCTGCCATTTTCTGCTTCAGTTTTTATCTAAATCATACAAATATATGCGAAATGAGCAGTTATTGAGCCTTTCGATTGAGCATTAAACACCAATCTAGGATGTTCAGGAAATGTAGAAACAAAAAAACAGGGCTACATTACCTCAGAATTGAGAAGACAATGAAACAGGAAAATAAAGAATCCCTGTGGAAAGAAACAGGTATATTCAAGTTACCCCCCCCCCCGTAATTACAAATCACGAGGCACTCATTCCCCTACATCTCGCAAGTGCTCATTTCAGTTTTAAATAACAGCTAGACACAAAATATGTAGAGATGATATACAGCGGCTTAATAGAAACACAGATCCCTCCTTTTCTCACCCATAGTGTTATGTCAGACAGACCTAATCGATAACTGAGGAAACACATGAATTGATGTTGAGGGGTGATGTTTGGTGGTGTGAGAGGTATTTGTGAGAATGTTTGGGAATTTAGGTTTGCAGTTCCGGAGGCATTGGGGCATTGAGATGTATGCATATGCAGCATAGCCACAGATACCCCCATAGAGTCCTGATGCTTGTACTATTAATGAGATTGTGAATCAATATTTACCGCAATGAACAGCCTTAAATCGGTGTACAGTAATATCATCCATATGGAATATTAGCTGTTTGTCCAAGATATTATGTCATTTGTCTTGAAACACAAAACAATCCTAAAACTAATAATTTCTAGTTCTGGTGCAAAAGGATTATAATCAGGGGTTGACATGAGCGGTACACAAGTACGCATTCGCCATATAAACCGTAAAATGCGCGGTAGTTTCTTGTTATAACAGTGCAAATGCGTACTTATTTACGCAGCTATGACAAGTAATTAGTAAAGTTTATAATGCTCTGTAATTTCATCATAACAGCGCAAATGTGTTTATACACCTATGTGATTTGCACTGTTAAAAAAAGAAACTGCCGCGCACTTTACGGTTTATATGGTGAATGCGTACTTGCGTACCACTTATGTCAACCCCTGATTATAATTAAGACCAACTAATAAAATATAATGCTAGACTTCCACTGCAAATCAGTAAACATAACTAAAATATAACGTTTTAGCATTAACAAGGCAGAAGGCTCGAAAGCAGATAGTGGTATGAAGAATTAAACTTGTACACACATACCCATATTAACATAAACCCATATAAACATAATTGTGTGTTGACAGGAAAAATTGTGAAAAATGGCTGGAGTGTAATTTTAAATATTTAATACTGTTGTAGGTCATACTTTATCAAGACCTAAAATTGGTTTGCAATATTTTACATACACTATACATATACTCAAAAAACAAAATCCATGGTATCTAAAAGAGTGGTGCTGTTTACAGGTTTAAACTGGACTCTCATTGAACGAAATACAAAGCAGGCAGCTCACTAACCTGGAGTGAATTAAACACAGCAAATAGATACTGGAAGATCAGGGAGTGGTCGTTGATAGCCAAGACCCCAAAGACCCAGGAGATCCCCAGGATAGGAAGGAGGACTGCCACAGCTTTGGCAGTCAGCCTGAAAGGTGGCAAAACGCAGGCAGTGATTCGCTTCTGCACCCCAGCACCCAGCACACACACACACGCACACACACGCACACACACACACTTATATATGAAGTATACAAAGAGCAACAAGATGACTCAGCTTTAGAAGAACAGCTTATATGTGTTAGCATGCCCTGGAGGGCTGGGAAGCCAGAAGATTTTTTTCTCTCTACTTAGGAGTTTTTGGTTCCTTTCCTCCCTTGTTTTCTTTCTTTCTTTCTTTCTTTTTCTTTCTTTCTTTCTTTCTTTCTTTCTTTCTTTCTTTCTCTTTCAATCAACAAATCTAATTGCTCACTGTAGCACAATATCTTAAGCAAATTATGGTCAATAGTTCAGAAGGAATCAAAAAAGAGAATAACCCTGTTTTCTACTACGAAGAACCAAAAATGATTCCCGGATTTAAGTAAGTGATATGGAAAATTCAGTAAAAGCAGTATATTTAGTAAAATCACATAAAGCTGTGCTGAAGTGCGTGGTATAGCTCTCCCACCGACAGTGCTTGCTGGAACTGACTCATTGACAGTTGTATGTTTATAATGTGCGATTTGTCTCACAAAAGCGGCTCCTAAATAAATAAATGGCATGAAAGTAATGGCAAATAAAGCTAGCTACACTGTCTGGCAGTTCAAGGAATAGTTACTATTGGTGATGATGTTAGAAAAGCCCAAAACATACAGAGCAACTGCATCCACTGAAGATTCAGTCTCTCCTGCTGGAGTCATGGCATTAAAAGCCACCAGGTGGGGCAAACATTCTTGCTACCTGGCTATAAACACTTCCACTAAGCATTACCTGGTTCTCCAGTAACCAGTCACACTTGCCATTAGTGTTTTCCCAAATTGGCATATTTCAATTTCACTTACCCATCAAAAGAAAACCACTTCATTAGTCACACCAGTACGGTGTGGCAAAGAACATAAACTAAACCGAAATTATCATCTATTCCCAGCCGCATCTTGGAGGAGTAAAAGCTGGCATATTGGATTTTTTCCCACAGATGCCATGGGGTCTCTAGAGTCTCTTTTAAATGCTCTTAAATTATATTTGATTCAATATATATTTTGGTTTTCCAAAAAATGAATAAATGTTTTGTATTTTTCTTTCAAGAAGCTCTTTGCTACCTGCTTCATTTGATTAATTGTGAATGCTTACTCATCCATTCAAAAGCAAAAATGTAAATAGCGAGTCACTTTGCAGAAAGGGAAGCGTGCTCTGCAAAACAATTTACTTGCCTCAAGGTTAACATTGTGGACAAAAGGCCGCCTTTCCCTGTCTAATCTCCAGTTAGTTTCCTTGCAACCAAACAACCAACAAAGAAACTGTGTTGAAGAAGACCCTTACTCAGTAAGTAAAATGAGACATGAATATCCTTTAGCGCAAACTATTAATCCAAATGGAACTCCCTTAGGCATATGCTGATGTTAATATTCTATTAAAAAAAAATTGGGCAAAGACTTTAGTCAGAACAATGCCTGTTACTAAAAGTTTGGGGCTCCTTGTGTACAATGCATCATGACATTCATTGCTTTTTTATACAATGTGACAAGCAAATTCCAGAGCATAATTTTATTCGGCAGGAATATTTCACAAAAGCAATCCTGTTTAAGAGCCTTCTTCATCTGCACAATGGGAGGGCTCCTCATCAATCATGAACCTGCCTTCTGGGCAGAAGTACAGGTCCTTAATGAATACATGACCCACTGCCAATACAACTATAGGACTATAGACCCTTATAAACTAATAACTGTATGACAACAATTCTAATGACTGCAACAATTCTCTATCACGAGGCATCACTGGCATTACCAATCAGGTAATTCTGAGACAAAACCTCTAAGATCCAATGGGTCGGCCCAGTGCTGAGATACTGGGAACTTGAACCAAGGACAGTGGAGACAATTATCATGGACATGAGTGGTCCAAACTTTCAGAAAGCCAACAGCAAGACGTGGAAGAATCTACACTATTAGTCAATGCAAATCAATCAAAAGCAGCTGGCAAATTCCTGAAAGATCACAGCAAAGAAACCACTGATCTGCAAGGATTATAGTGGTCATCAGCCAGAAGGTAGATTGCGTAAATTATTGCCTACTTTATGAAACAGCTGAACTAAACCCTGGCCATATAAACCTGAAGGAAGTGCCATGCCCACATCCTCAGAACCCTGACCTTGCTCTCAAAAAGCATTGATGTCACACTCTCTGCTCTTGCTGAACTGCAGCCTTGTAGGTGGTAAACATACCAATTAATTGGATGCTTTGTTCAATGTGGCTATGGAAGTGCAGGTAAATAAGTTATATAAGTAGGCAGAAAAACTCAGTGTCAATCTAGTGTGTGACTATTGCATGAAAAATAAAACAAACATTACAGAAGGCTGAATAGACTGTTCAAGAAAAACAAATCAATTAGCCCCAAGAAAATGACTGGTAAATGAGAAGGATGGCTTAAACCTCATCAGTGAAAGTACCTCCTTTTCTTTTTTCAAATTATTCTATTTTGGTGCCCATGACTATACAGTCCAGAACGTACAAAGGGAGCTGTAATTTAGTATTATTATAGCAATCAAAATCTTTTTATTCATACAGGCAAAGAATACAAAGGAAAAAGATTAGACGTATTCAATATCACCTAGTAAAGTAAAATTCCAAAAACAAAATGAAATGCAAACTGGGAAAGTTTGGAGAACTGAAGTGAACCAAAGCATAGGACACAGGGCTTTTAGAATGGACCGAAGCTTGCCTGGGGATTTCACCTTCAGAGACAGACAGGTGCAGTCAGAAAACAGGATAACTCTCCTGCCAAAACTGTCCGCTCCACTTTCAAACACCACTCACATCAATGTACATAACTTAATACCAACATTTTGCTATACACGTTCCATTTAAAAAAATCCCTGATAATTCAAAGTTTATATGGGGGGTAAAAAAAAATAATAAAAAAATATTTTTTTTTATTTGGGAAATTCTCCAAATATAAAAGCAGCCGTAAAGAAACATATTATGATTCCATGCTTTATTTTAAAAGTTAAACACACAGAGACACTGATTCTTAATAAATAATTTGATGTATGGCTGATATATATATTTATTGTCAGATGAAGAATGGGACATATTTTTGGGAAAAAAAATTAAATGGGAACATTAGGGCATTAAGGTAAATTGCACTCATACTGTTAAATTGGGTCCTGCTGTAAAAATAAAAAGAGAAGGGACACAGTAGCTTCCATTACCACTAATGCACCAGCTCAATCCTTTCAAAGACCAGCAATCTTAAAAAACTATTTAAAACTCACAGATTAAAGAACCTGTACATGCCAGACCACTGTGTTCCCAGTAGGAATAAAACACTGATCAGCTCACAGAATAGACAGATGAGCTAACAACGTTTTTCAAAGCAAAGCAAGGCCAGTTTCTTTCAGGACTACGACCTCACGATGCCACACTCGTGTGACAGCCTCTGCTTGTAAATTAGAGTGCAGACGGGGAAGCTAACGGGCGTGCAGCACGCTTTCTCTCATGCCGACGACTGACATGACATCATTGCTGGGAGCAGGTGGAAAACGTGTTAGGAGATAAGGGATCATTCTGCGACAGTCCCCCTGGCATAAACATCTCCATCTGTGAAACCCACACGCCAGACACAGACGATTTCATGTCATTTCATAAAAAAAAGTTCTGCTGCCGTTCTGCACAATATAAAAAAAAAGAATTATGAATTCTGAGTCACATCCAATTTCTACTGCATGTCAATATTGCACATTCTCCCCCGTGAAATGCTGGCCAGATTAAACTACGAGTTACACATTGCTCTCTGGCATAAGGAAATTATGATGCAATTTCAGCAGGCACAGGGAAACAATATGAATGCCACAGATCTGCACTTTGTACATTCGGGCTTTATTTAAAGAGGGACTGGTTTGTTCTGTCTAAACAAAAGCAGATTCCACTCAATCCACGGCCGTAGGGTAGGTTAACAGAACTGGCTACATCTTCTTCCTCTAATGGTTCGAAATATGGTATTTATATATATAAAATACATACAGGGTGCATTCATGTCAGCATTTTTAAACTCAGAACGTTTCTTTATTGTTGCAGATGCATTGTGGCTCTTTGCATTATGAATAAACTGAGGTGACCCTGTCAACATGCCAGCAGACCAAAGAGCCACTAGACGGCTCTTGTCATGACTGTTTTTAGCCTTAACAAGCCCAAATAAGGGTTTGCCCGCAAAGGAACTCTACAGTGGATGTCAGCACTAATGAGTTTTTATCACCAATAAAGATCTCAGCATATTGATTCAGGCTTGTCTGTGTGTGTGGAGGAAGAGATCTCCCGAAGATGCCTCTAGCATCTTCTAAAGAGAGCACAAATCTTTATTGGAGATATGGTCCATTTTCAAAAACATTTTCTAACTCCTTGTTCCCTAACAAAGACTGTACCATTTCACTGTTTTGATGCTGACAGATTTGTTCCATTGATTTACGTGCAACCTCCATATATCATCTATTTTTCTGTGAGTGTAGACTTCATATGCATCACATTTTCTTCATGAATGTATAAATTCCTGAGGCATTGCATCATTAGATGTATTATTGATTTGGGCTGCACTGGTAGGAAACCCAGAATTTTGACAGCCGGCATAAATGTGTTTTTGTTGCTAAAATGATAGATGTGGGTGGCCTACATGCCGCTCAAGTACCTGGTGAATGTTCAAGTCTTAGATTACAAGTCAGCTGACAACTAAAATAATAATTTTTAAAAATCCCTCTTGCCCTCTCTCATGGTGTTTGACCCTGGTGATATTAGCCTAGCACCATGACCCAACAAACTCCCTGTCAACCTTTTCGACATTTTATCAGCAACACAACAGTCCACCGGGATTGGGCCACCTATTTAATTTCTCTCACATCTCTGTAGCTCCTACAGAACTGAATGAAAAATCATTCAAGACTTGTTAAGTGTATGAACTTAAAATCTCCCACACCCAACAGTGGATCAATCAAAAGAGAGCAATACGAATTCGAAGGTATTAGACTGGTTGCCAATAGAGGAGCAGAATACAATGAAAGGATTATGGAAATGAACTCACTTGACAGCATTGGGATCTCCATGCACTTTGTAGTTTTCTGCACTGATCCGGGAGATGATCCTCGTAACAGCAACAAGGATGCCAATGTTTACCTGATACAAAGATGTAACCCTATTACCTTGACATGAACTCACACTGTAGGAAGTGTTACAGAACAAAATACTTACCTGTATAATTTGCTTACATATAAGACCTAAAATGAATGAATAAGTTGTAAAACTGCTTAAAATATGATTGCTGAGATGTTCAGTGGTAGCCATTTTCCTTATGCTTTCCATACAAAAGATGTGTTTCATCTGACATAAAACCCTGATCGTCTTGATTTGGTGCATTTTTAATTACCAGCTCTGATGCACTGCACTCTATGATTAGCTTCACGATGACAACTAGTTTTTCAAATTTAACCCTGCTTGGTAAACCTCTTAAAACTTCTTACAAAAGAATTTGTCTAAAGGTCAAGATTTAGTAGCCAGTTCTGGCTATGTTTGTCGATGAATTGCTGAATTCGGCATTTCATATGGCCTCTGAAGGTGAGGACGACACTGTGACATTGCAGGAAGACCAGAGAGGACAACACTGTGACATTGCAGGAAGACCAGAGAGGATGATGTGGAGCTGCTTAAGTCAGGCAGCAGAGATTGGAGTCAGGAGTTTACGGCTCAGGTCACTGATATGGAGGCAGGGAGCACGTGCCTTCATCAAACGAACAGAAGCACCACTCGGCTGTCCTGCCAGATGGACTATGGGCTTATTAAAAGATACAGTGATGAAAGTAAAGTAGCCACTTTACTCGCCACTCATTCTTTTAAGTAGTATTAACCTTACAGTGCTATTACTCAAACTATAAAATCCTGTTTCCCCCGCTGTATTTGATAACATCGGGAAAAGAACCCTACGTAGGCTTCCAATTACATTCCAGCTTACATTTTTATCCGTTATGGTATTATAAAAGGCCAATGTTTCTCCTAGCATTTTCTGGTAAAGAGAAAATAAAAAGCTTGACTGTGTCATCCAGGCCTGGCAGCAGGTCCTACTGAACAAGCTTACAATAGGCATGGGTAGAGGCCATTAATGCTGAGAGAGAGATGTAAAAAAAAAAAAGCTGTAATGGCCATACACTAAATGCAGATGAAAAGAGCCCCATGAGAAGGACTGGTGTGTGCTGGACCTTGAGAGTGAAAGCAACACCGGACAGGAAGTAGGAAATTTGAAAATGAAATGAAAGAACATACACAAAGAGAGGAAATGAAGATCTCAGTGGGAGCTCAGCTGGGCCCTCTAAGGTTAAATTGGGCCCAGAGAAGAGCCCAGCCTCTTACCGCTATCACGAACAACGCCGGAGCCACAAAGGCCCAGATCGCTCCTTTCTCCAACGACAACCAGCAGCTACAGGGAGACAAGTTTAGGAGACAGATGTAACGTTGCAAACAGAACCTGTGCCAAAGTGTTAGTAATTTCTGGGGACGAGCTGGATCAGAGCACCCTTTGTCATGACATACATACTCGACGTGATCATGAGGAGGAAGCACCTTGTCACAAGTTTAAGTACCAGTCAGCACTGGATCTGAGTCTAGATACCTCTCTGTGGAGGCTCCACAATCTCCTGGCAGGTACTCCTCATATATATTATTGACTCACCTTCTTTTAATGTGGCTATAATTAGCATTGCCCATATTACTCAAAGGAAGACACCACTGCTCACATGCCAATCTCAGGTCGGTTAGAGAAAAACTCCGCACTTTGTGGAACAAGGTAGACTAAATGACAAATCTGCATCTCCAAGCTTTTATCACTTTGTTTTTCATGTTTTAATGACTGCGACATAACAGCAATTGCACAAACATACCAAAGAAGAAACAAAATGATATAATCCTACTAATTTTAATGCTGGAGATGCAACCCCAAAGAGCTCATTTGACTGATGACACCAGGACCACAGGGTCATATTTTTTGAAGGCCCAGTATTAACATTTACAATTATTTTATTTGCAGGTGCTTCTGTCCAAAGTGATATACAAATGAGGCAGAAGCACACTGTAAACATGCAGTGCAGCTAGGCTGAGGCAGAAGCACACTGCAAACATGCAGTGCAGCTAGGCTGAGGCAGAAGCAGGGCTAAGCTTCCAGTGAATGCCCAGGTACAAGGGTAAGCAGCATAGGAGCAGGAGCTACACAACACCAACCAACAAAGCAAGAACATAACAGGACAATTAAAGGATGAGAAGTAAAAAACTTACACAACACCTTCAAGATCCTGAACTTACTCCAAACCTATTATGCTACATATCTATCAAGTTAAAATCTGTCTACAAATAGATTCATTTTTTCCCATTTTATAAAAATCCCCCTAGATCATTTCTAAACATTTCATTTTAAAAGAACAGCCTGCCAAAATGCCTTTCAAGTGTAAAATGTGTATTTAAAGACATATATTTTTCTTGCTTGCCTTTTGTCTTATGTGTTGTATATGCAAACATAGTGTCAGTGCTGCGTGGCTCAGAATTCCACGCCCGTGATTGTAGGGTCACTGGGTTAGATCCAGTACAGTGTCATCACTCATTCATTGACCATCACTTTGGACAAAAGCATCCGTTAAATAAATGCAAAATACTTTAACTGGATATATCCAAGTCTGACATATTTTTCCATCTGCATGTGCAGCCACAGGAGCAAAAAACTCTGGGATTCCATCTGTGATGTGTCTGCTCAGCCATCTCATGCTACAGAATGTGTTTCCCCAGTAATACATTTTTGCTTTTTTTTGGCTGCTTTGGGTTTGTTACCATTACAAAGTTTGTGCAAGTCAATAAATAACAAGACCATGTAGACTGCCAAGTTAGGTTTTCACAAGCATGACTGACAGCTCCTAGATATTCACACCAACTCAGAATGCCAACTTCTGTTCCAAGACAGTTTTGGGGGATGTTCCAGAACTGACTGAACCAAGTGATGCATTTATAAGAATGTATTTGATTTTCCGACACACATTTTTATTTTTACTGGCAGCAATGTCAGTGTGTTTACTGTCTGATATTTATTTTTGTATTTGTTTTGGAAACACAGAAAGAGGTTCAGCATCCCATGTGTCCTGCAGTGCACCATCCACGGTTGGTCTGAAGAAGGTCGGTTCTCAACAGCGGAATACTGAGGAGGCGGTCATGAAGCTTCGGTCAGGACCAGGAGAGCTTCCCTTGCCCTGGTTACTTACTTTTCCACGTCTCCATAGCTGCCCAGGGCTGATGTCACAGACACCACACAGATCACCAATGGAGAGCCTGTGCGGAGAGGCAGGGAGAAATACCACTGTCAGAGATGGGGCGATGGGCATGGGCGATTCATCTGCCCATAATTAACCACAGAGGCCCCATTTCAGTAGCATTTCCATCACATTCCAGCCTGCAGAGACCCATTCAGTTATTTACATTACCATTTACTTTTGACTGACGTGGCTTTTGGTGTACTTCTAATAAGGGGACCCTGGTTAAGTATTTTACACAGGCTACAGAAGTCCCCACACATGCTTTCCATCTTTCCATGCACATCCTTTCAAACGCTTTACCACATGGCCAGCTTGGACAGGATTAGGTCAAAGAAATAGAATGGCAGAAACTTGTTCCCAATTACGAAAGCACTGAAAAATCCAGATCAGTGTCCACTATTATTGCAATAAAATGTGAAGACTTTAAGAAGGTGTTACAGTCCAACAGCCACCGAAATGAGGGCAACCAGGCAAATGCTTGTCTCACCTGCTGCTTATAGCTAACCAGATAAACCTGTCCTCCTGAATCAACAAATGAGTCCAAGCATACAGAAAGCTACCTAACCTAAGCATTTTATCAAATATTACCTTATATTGAATCGTTGAACATATTACCTCCACCTGATTTACCATTATCGGTCCATGAGCCTTGATCGGAAATGACTGGCTTTGGTATCAATTGCAAGCCAAACACCCAATCAAATTTGCATTTTGTGCCACTATGCTCAAATATTACTAGCTTCTCAT
>JAODKN010000041.1:8066207-8103386 GCA_026774425.1 Petrocephalus zakoni
TGCTGTACTATCCAATTCAGCTTACACAGCGACAACTGTGCCACCAGTCTACTTGTGACATTATGGGGGGCTGAAAACAGTAGTCCTGCTTGCCTGTGCTTCATGGTTTTTGATGCACAGCTGGTCTGTACAAAGTGCTAACCCTCCTGGAAAAATACGTGTCCCAGAATGAAGAGTCCTTAACAAAAACGCTCTCCTCAAAGCAAGAACTAAATCACACATCCTAGTGTGAAAACCACTGGTGAGGCTATTTTTTTTTCCTCGTTAGAAGAGTGATATCAAGCACTGTTTCTAATCATCCTCCACTAATAAACTTCTTTGGCAATTAGCAATTCTAACATCTCACCACATTTCTTTGGATGGCTGTATGATTTTGGGATTTTACAGCAGGCAGCTCTGAGGCTGGCATGATTGCTCAGTGGGCCACATTGTAGATTCACACCTACAGGGCTGTATGCGTGTGGTGTTTCTGTGTTTTCCCTGTGCTGTGTGGGTCTCCCTCAGGTCCTCTGCTCTCCTCCTACAGTACAAAGGCATGCAGTTAGACTAACTTGGGTACTTAAATTGCCGGTAGGGTCTGATTCTCCTGCGATGTACTACACCTCTGCCTTGTGTCTTGTCCTGCTAGCACATAGAGTCCAGGAGTCACTGCGACCCTTGCCATAACCAGAAGTCGGGAGATGGATGAGTTTGGCAGCTCATTATTTTTTGTCACACAGTGCCACCTACAGGCAGCAAAAGACATGAAAATCCATCCTCCCAGTAAAAGAGACTTGCAGTCATGCTTCGAAATGGTCGTTGAGCAAACATCATAGCGTACTTACATAAACCGAGATGGTGGAGCCTACTATACCATTCCTGGCTGTATTGTATAGGCTAAATGACATTAAAAAATACAGTACTATAATTGAAAGTGATTAATTGTCATTGTTGACACACCACAGCACACAACAAAATGAGTCCCCTGCATTTAATGTCTGAGTGATACAGCAGCAGTACCTCAGTGATACAGGCTGGTCGGGGATGCAAACCAGCAATCTTTCAATCACAAGGAGGCTTCCCTAACCAATAAGCCACTGGACTAAGGGCTAACCCTTCTGGACTAAATGCATCTCAGAGTGAAAAGTCCTCAACGAATATGCTCCACTCAAAGTGATTGTTATTGAGTATTATGTGCTGTTTAGTATGTGCTACACTTCTACATGACTGCCAGTGTAGTACATTTGTTTATACCAGCATCAGCAAGCACGTGAGTAGTCTCACTAGGCAATAGGGATTTTTCAGCTGCATTATAATCTTATGGGACCACCATGGTATATACAACCAGTCACTGGCCAAAACATTATGTGGCGCATGATTTATGGCTAGAATCCACCATAAACACTTGTAAATTTATCTCACATCTACAGTCAATGTGTATTTTTTGCAGCAGCATTTTTTGACCGATTTTTGCACGAGTGTGTATGTTGAAGGCCTGATTTTTTTTATATAAAATTTCATTTTAACTTTAGTTCAAGTTTAAACATTTTACCTCCACTAATTCTAGCTGGCATGCAGTGTATAAACGGCAAAATATGTCAGCTCTGAAAACAGCTGAAATGTTTGTGTGTGCGTGAGCTATTTAACGAGTCATAAAAGATGCTGCACTGCTGATATATAACAGGTATATTTTCAAATTAGTGAGTGTCCTTCTTTACAGCTATGCTCATTGTCTAACTCCCCAGATACTGCTCTTTTGACAACCTCAAAGAAAGGAAAAACTAAAAGCTAGCTTTTAATCATTTTAAAGTTGATTTTTTTTTATGTGACATTTTTATACTAGCTTTTATTTTACTCAGTAAACCGTGCCATTAATTTTAACTTTAGCATTTTACTTTCTCTGTGTGTTTGTGTGCACTCCACACACGCAAACATTACATTTCAATTACTTGAAATCCCAGCTCTGAAATCTATTACTTATTAAATGCTGACAGTATATAATTACACTAAGAAATATCCTACTATTTTAACTAAAACAGCAGGGGAAACCAAACCTGAGGGAGACTCAGGGTGGAGCCATACACCTCTGTCAGCTGTCTCTGATAAAAGTCAGCCTCCTACACATGGTCCCCAAAATGGAGAGGCTCTGGGAGCCTGGGATACGATGCAGTTATTTTTTGGGAAGGGGTTAAGTACCCAACTTGGACAAAGTACGTTTCACCGGCAGCTGTGGGATATTTTTAAGAACAAGTCCCCAAAAAGTACTAAGGATATAATGCCACAGAATTACAGCCTAGCTGATGAATGGGAAGTCCCAGTTTCCCCAGTGTTAGCGAGAGCTGTGGTACATCACATTTTTAGCCAGCAGGTGGTGTAGTGGTTAAAAAAGCTTTCAGCTTTTCATTATTCTCAGACATTTTCAGCCCCTGGAGAGCTCTCTTGTTGAAAAACTGTCTCAGAGGCACAATCTATTTCTTATGATAATGATTTCTCGACCCATGAAGAGCATAGCAGATGTACTCATACAGAGCTGTGTTATTTTCATTAACTAGCAGTGTCAGAAACAAAAGAAAGTGTGAACATAGCAATAAATGTTCACATCCTTCGAAGCTCAGTGATTGAATTTTTATATTTATATAAAATATTCTCTTAAGAAATACAAAAGTTGTACTAGTAGTCTTGACATATGTATACACACACTCAGCTAAAGGTTCCGAGATTTCTTGAGAACTTAATGAGACCTTGGATCTCCGTGACTCCTTGCAATGATTTCCCATACGAACAGTAAATTCAAAATATGAACCAGTTTACCCCTCATTCTTCAAGGAAAGCCGCTGTACTCTATGTTTGCAGCACAGTGCTATACTGACCTCAAAGCGGATTAATTTTGTTCTTCCAAACCCAATGTAAACAGTATTAAACCAGAGCAAAGCCATTTTACACATAGGCTGCCAAAAACATTTAGCTGAGTTTTGTTTAGAAACTCACAGAGTTTTCAGAATGTTTGGTTTATAGCGATTTCTTTTTTTTTAGGGGAAGTTATTTTGAGAAGTCGGTCAAACCGCATAAACTTAGATGTGCTCTCTGTATAATTAGGAGAAACTGCCTGCTCTGTGCACACAGCAGCGGCTGAGGTGCAGTTAAGCTCCGGGAGGGAGAAGCTACCCGCCAATTATGAATCATGGGAGGGGAAGCGCAGGATCAAACGAGGAGGCCAGAATGCCTCCGCAAGGCTGCAGGGGGGTCGTGCTGCTTGGATAACACAGGCCCATGGGGGGTGGGGAGTGTATGCAGCATCCAGAACCCCCACACACACAGGCATGTGTCTATAAGCATGCAGACATGTGCCATATATCTGCACATTGCTTTCATTGGGGGGCTCTCCCATTCATCCCCATTTTGCTGTAATTAGCAATTAATGTTGCTAAAGATAACCGCCGAACCTCCTGATATTATGACACTTTTAGCATTTCAGTTCCTCTTGTGTGGGTGTATTTTACCAAATTACTGTTTTCTGGAAACATTTTCACTTCAAATACAGAAAGACCTGCAGAGAAGCCCACGCCTGGACAAGCGAACGCACACACACACACACACACACAACTACTAGAAGCACACAAAATACGCACTCCTGCAAACACACAACACACACTCCTGCAAGCACAAAACACACACCCTATTGCAAGGACATACATGGGCAGACCTCCACATGCACATGAAGCATGAAAATAAGACATTCCAGCGCATGTACACACTCAAACGTGTACACACACACACACACACACACACACTGTACCAGCTACTGTGAGCACAGAACACAGTGTAGGGTCTGAGCATATCTCCCCACATGCTCCACAGGGAGAACACTGCCCCCAAGCAACCGTTCGCCTTCCACGCAGATCCCGGCACCCTGTCACAGATGTGCAGCGATGCGCAGTCGGCAGAAGGAGCCGGAAGCGGGAAGCGGGCGGGATTCCCAATCGCCGCGCGGAGTCTCTTTAAAAACATCTGCTTTCTGCGGCTCGCGCTGCGGGCGGCTGTGGCACTGCGAAACTCTCACATTCAAGGGCGCAATAAAAAAAATTATGCAATTAATGCATTTTTAACACGCCATAAATAAGGCCGATTCTGGCGGCATAGGGGCGGCGGGAAACTGACAAGACGTTGTAATCGCGAATATTTAAAACAAAAGATCAATGATCAGCCTAAATTACACCCATCTGAAGAGCTACTATCAAAATAAATGGCCCATGGGAAGATGTAAGACAGACTGAGCCCCGGGCCTCATATTTTCTGTTTTCTTTAACAGGAACAAAAAATACAAGGAAAAAAAAAGAAACCATACAAAAATAATGAGAAGATCAGAGCATGCATTGCATTTGCCCACTGCCTCAGTGCTAATGAGACATTTTGATGCTTCTCATTAAGGCTTTGTAGTACAGCTTTAAGCCCCCGTGAAAATGGCTGTGATGTAAGCACCCACCCCAGTCCGCTCCACCAGCCTAACATCCATTAGAAGCCTAGAATGAGCCTCAGTAGGGGGTGGGTGCTGGTGTGTAGCACAAACGAGTGTGAAACATAACTTCCCCCTGACCCCGCCCCTGGCACCTGGGCCTGAGGTGTTAATCCACTTGCTTACAGCACCTCTCTGGAAACGACTTCAGGAACCTGTACTCTTATTACATTCCAACTAGTCTATTAACAAAGGCATGGTGTAGATAACAGTGGTTAATCTCACTGCCATTGCATCTTTTCCAGGCATAATATAATACAGTGCCACATAAAAGTTGCCTTTCAACATTCCTGTGGTTTGTACAAGACTGAGAAAATCCCTTTTTTAAAAGTGCATCATGGACACAGAATCACCTAACAGCTCAGGTCTTAAAGAGCTGATCTTTCCTTGAACAGCCTCACATCCACTATGCGCGTTGCTGTAATGAAGAAATGTGATTTTTTTTTATAATTAAGACCTTCCCGTACTGGGACTTACGCTACAGCTGTCTTAGCTATGTTCCTTCTCAAAGACAACTTTCAGCTTAAATAAAGGTAAAATGAGCACATAATACAGTGTGGCAGTACCACTCACTGCCATCAGTGACAGTAAGAGATGGCGACAGAATGTCAGAAAGGACACTTTGACCTACTGCAAGCTTTACAAACTACTCTAAAACTGGAAGGCTCCTGTGCTTGGCTAAATAGTTCAGTTTTTTTTCTGCTTTGACTGGTTGGTTTCCTTGACCGAAAGACACATCCAGCTGTTTCACATTAACATTACTGACACATGCATGATTATAGGAGAATGACCAGTCAGCACACAGCAAGAACTCAGTGCTTATGTGATATCCAGGTCCTTTGTTAGTTTGTTTGTTTCCCATCCTAGCTCAAAATGTCCCCCCTGACATGGATTATCTTGTCACCCTAGCATGATGAATAACATTACACCGTTCAAGTCCGCCTTCAGCCTCCTCTAGTTCCTCTTCTGGCTGACCTTCCAAACATGATATGCTATATGCAGACGTGGTAACCAGAGCTGTAAATGAGACAGTTTAACCGTCCATGTATGCTGCTAACAACAGAAAGTGTTAAGAAATAACAAAAGCAACTGGTGAAAAAAGGGGAAATGGAATCGTTTGGACATTTGATTCTTCAAACCAAGACCACAAGAACCCCAGGAAACACACTCAATTATGGCTGACCACAGCCATTAAGCATTAAACCACTGCTGAAACCAAGGCATTTACTCATGTTCACAAGCTTATGTGGACAAATGGGTAATCCACAAGCGCCCTCTAGTGCCCAATCTGGTTCCTACATCAGTCACATTAAATACAGTACACATCCTTTCCAAGGTGTCAGTACTGACCAGACCCTGTTACAGCCTGTTCATTTCATTCACAACCTGAGTCAAAGTAGCTGCTCGGGGGAGCAAATGGGGCATATCACAGCTCAGGCTAATTCTGGGCCACAGGGTCAGGTCTCCAATGCAGGGTGCTCTCAGAACCCAGATAGAATAATGGTACTCGGAAAAGGGATAAAATCACACATTTCTTTCAGTTTTACATACTACTTCTTGATCAGATACAGACAAACACTCATGCATCTTACTATAGCAACTAAACTAAAACTAAATAACTAAAACAAATTCAGACACAATACTGTCTTTATCATTACTCCCAAATTTATTGTGCACATTATTAAGCAAGTACATGATTTTGAATTCTGTATTATTTGCTTTTAATAATGTGCCATATCATTAAAACACCAATCAATTTCTTTGGACAGCAGCAGAAGACAGACTACTTCCTGTAAGCAAGTCCTCATACAAGAAATAGTTTACTCTTTGTGCCACTCATTGGGCCTATTTCTTTACACAGTTTATACAATAAAGCATCAAATTCATCAAAAAGTCTCATCCATCCATCCATCTATTGTCAGAGGTAGGAACAAGTCCCTGACTTTCAAGTAATAAGTAAGTCCGAAATCTCACCACTTAAGTTCCAAGTCAAGTCCGGAGTCAAAACAGACAAGTCTCGAGTCTCAAGTTAAGTTGCAAGTTGAGATAGTTTAATACCAAATCAAGTCCCAAATCAACAGACCAAAGTCTCAAGTCAAGTCCCAAGTCAACAAACCAGTCTCAAATCAAGATAGTCTAATACCAAGTCAAGTTCCAAATCGACAAACCAAAGGCACAAGTCAATTCCGAAATCAATAAACCAAAGGCACAAGTCAAGTCCCAAATCAACAAACCAACGTCTCAAGTCAAGTCCCAAGTCAACAAACCAGTCTCAAATCAAGATAGTCTAATACCAAGTCAAGTTCCAAATCGACAAACCAAAGGCACAAGTCAATTCCGAAATCAATAAACCAAAGGCACAAGTCAAGTCCCAAATCAACAAACCAACGTCTCAAGTCAAGTCCCAAGTCAACAAACCAGTCTCACGTCAGGATAGTCTAATACCAAGTCAAGTTCCAAATAGACAAACCAAAGGCACAAGTCAGTTCTCAAATCAACAAACCAAAGTCTCAAGTCAAGATAGTGTAATACCAAGTCAAGAAAGTGTAATACCAAGCCAAGTCGATAAACTAAAGTCTCAAGTCAAGTCTCAAGTCCTTAGCTACAAGTCCTAAACATCTAATTTAATGGCAAAACAGTCATATTAGTGTAGTATATGTACAGTATAGTATGCCAAAACCTGTGTGTCTGTACAGTTAATCAAACCTCATTATTCCACTGAGTAAACTGACTCCCAGTTTATTGTAGTATATGCATGAAAATATTTAATGAAGAGAAATACATGGGGAGCTTATTTGCTCCGCCTGTTTGTTTGGGCTTCCTGCAGGAGTCCCAAATTGTACAAATAGTTGGAATGGCGACTCTAAACAGCCCATATAATTTATATGGGCCCTGCGATGGGCTGGTGTCCCATCCGGGGTGCTCCCCTCCCTCCTACCCAGTGCTGTCTGGGACGGGCTTAATAAGAAGTTAAGGAAGAATATATCTGAACTAAATAACGATGAGACCTAATAAAATTATAAGAATGATTTGTTTATACATTAGTCTTGTGTATGACTCTTAGACTTGCAGTTTTATAGCTTTAGTAGGCACAGCCTGCCATAAAAAAATATCAAATTTCCCTAAAATATCATGAGTTGATATTTTTCCATCTTATCACAAATCCACATCCTCTCATTCTGCAAAGACTAAAGACTTCTTGACATTAATGCACTGAATGTGTGTCTTCAGACACAAAGTTCAATTCTGACAGGCCACAAAATCAGAGAAAGAATTCTCCAACTCACAAATTCTTTCTTCAGCCACCAGGCATCCAAGGCCATCCAGATCAGTTTTCAATAAAATTCAAAGGATATGTGTTATGAAATACACATCCATATTTGGTTAGTATTTTGCTCTGACTGCTTTTGTTTTCCTGGTTAACTCATCAAATCCAGCTTAGTGTCAAAACTTTAAAAAATGCAAGCAGTTGAGTATCTGTGTATTTATTTCTTCCTGTCATTACTATTATCCATTATTGATTTTTTTCTATTTTTGAAAATGTATGATGCATTATTTATTTCCCAATATGCATTTTTGTAGATTTCCTCTGAACAAGGTCTGGCCATCAATTGCACTTTTTTGACATTTTGTGGAGCGTACGCTGCTGGTTGTTTTCTTACATCCTTGACCTTCCAGCCGATGACAGGCCTTACCTCCAAGGGCACCACTTGCATGAGAATAGCAAAGTTGGTGAGGTGGTTACACAGGCACACGGAGTAGGAGAGGTTCCCCTCTGAGCGGACACAGCCCCGGTTGGACCAGACGCCTTCTTTGGTGCTGATGGATGGTGCAGGCATGAATGAGGGAGCCAGGGTCCAGGCCAGAGAGACGACATCGGCACCAGATGGCGTCAGGTCAGGTGAGAAGAAGGCAAGACGGCAAGAGAGTTGTGGTGAAATCAACAGTCTCACCCGCCAGCCAATTGTCAGGCAGCATCTTAGCCAGTCCTACCCAGGAGAGCTACCATTCATCTGAGAAATGAATGAATCCACACTGCAGGTACCCAGCAGCCATTAGCAGCCTGCCAGCCCTGTGGACGCTACTCACGGCCATGTTACTACGATACACAAGCTGTTTATAGGTATGCTCCGCCATTTATAATAAAGTTGCTCTGGAAATGTGACCTGAGTTCTGAGTTTCGTAGGTTTCCATAGTTAACCATGAGTTAGATGCCCTATGTACAATGTTTCATAATGGTGACCAATTGTTAACCCTGAATGGACAGAAAATGGGTTAGCCTCTGCCACATGCGAGCGCCATTGTATTACTTATTATTATATAAGACATTTCCTAATGAGTATATCAGCCTAGAATCATAGATAAGCCCGTTACCTGTAGTCCAGGAAGGCACAATAAAGGAAGACCTTGTTGCTCTGGTTTGAGGCAAGGTTATGTTGCTGCATGGTCTGAAAACAAACAAAAAAGGATATATATCAGTCAAAATATCAGTGATAACATCAGTTAGCAGAGGACTTCCTGATATTAAGAAATATATAAATTACAATCAAAAATAATTATCAAAATTACAATAAAAAATAGTTATTATAGGATAATTATCTTAGCCTAAAACATCCTTAATTAGTACCAATCTGTTCTTAACGCCGGCAAGCGCCTCCCAGTGTTCCCAGCTGGTCTCTATAATTCTTCTGAACTCCCACTGCTTCACTGTAGCCAACATTTCAGATTAGGGTGTGAAGGATCAAAACGGTGCAGGAAAAATAACATCAGATCCAAATGTTGCTTGTGTATTCTCTTCTGACATTCATGCAGGACAATGCTCCTTCCCATGCGTCAAAGTATTCCATAGATTGGCCAAGAAAGGCTTGAGAAGTAATTAAATTATGATGTGTTTTCCTTCGTCGCTTGACGTAACCCCCATTGAAAAGTACTGGTCCTTACTAAAGTGTGGGATTTAACAAGGTGGCAAGGAGAACACTTCTCTGGGCAGTGTCCTAGCTGGCTCAGCTAATTTAGCACACGATCAAATCAATAATTTGACTTGCTTTATGAACAGGCCCACGATGGTCATTGAGAAGAAAGGTGGCTATACAGGACATTAAACTTAGTAAAGTGGACTGCATAGGACAACCAATAGCTTGTCATTCCCTATATAGACTAAATAACTAAAACAGTTTTTTGTTATCTGTTATTTGTGTTGATGGCGAAGAGGGAAATCCACTTAGTTTCTAATTGTGCACATTGATAATCAAGTGCTTTCAAGTGGTTTTTGTTTGTGACAGAATGATGTAACATTTTCTGTCTAAATAAATTTACTAGGAGCAAGACAAAACTTCTGAATTCACTTTTATAAGTCTAGCCAACTTTTGCTAAAAATGATCTCCAGGAACAGTTCTTGCCTAATAATTCTGCAATCAGTATATTTCAGTCAGTCTAACACCTGTTGCTAGGAGTGCATGAGGCTTGGTAACACAAACTCACTAACACCCAAAAGATTTAAATGAGGAAATTAGACCACCATCATTTTTACTGTCAATAACTAAATCTTACAGTGTGATCTTCTCCCATGGTAATAATAAGTCACTTAAGAAGTACTCTCAGACAAAAATCTCTAGGTTGAGTTCATTGGTGGAAAACCCCGGACCAGCAAAACACAGCTACTCCCATAGCCAGAAGAGGACCACCTTTTTGTCAGAAGTTGTTCTTTGACCAGAAGAACGTGAAGCATTGCTGAACTGTTACCAATGGAGAGATGGTGTGTCCCTAATCCCAGTTATCCCCACGGCGAAGCTGTCAAACTAATTGGACAAGCTTATTTCTAAGGCCGGTCGACGGGGCAGCAATCTGTTTTGGGGAGCGGTGATGCTTTCCTGACTCCAGGAAGTCTACCACAGTGGCTGCACTGCAATGTGTGTCTCAGGATCCGTCTTATAACAAACGGAACCCCTCTCCTGCCGTGCGTAAAATAGTGGTGTGGCCGGAACGGAAAGCTTTTCCCGGTAGACTGACGAATCCATTTCATTCCAGCCTCTCCGTCTATTCCCGAAGGCCCAGGCTTTGTTCTAGGCTTATCAGGAAGAAAAAAGCAGCCTTTCCTAGAATTTAGGAAACATATATTTTTCTCTGTAAGGAGAACGGCTGCTCTGTGGCCAATAAACAGCTGAAGCAGGTCATCGGTTTAATGAGACTGTGGCAGAAAGGGGCACATGCTGGGCTTTTCGAGGTAACTCATGTGCTTCTGTGCCCATGAAGAGAGCCTCCCTAATGTCCTCGAGTCCTTCATTCACTCAGATGTAGCTCACTTTTTCCACATCTCCCCTTCGATCTGATTCAGAGTCCTGCGGGACATTGAGCTAATGGTGAAAGGAATGTGGACTGAGTAATTAGGGCCTGGCGCAGGTTCCAGGGTAAATCTCCTAACTCTGGACTCCAATTTCAGGGAAAAAAATCAAACAGGGATTTCAAAAGCTGGCATGCAAGCTGGCCCCTACTTAAGCAAAACCCACACTTTTAATTGAGAAATTGGATCAAGTTGTGTCAAGACGTTTCTGCTAACGTAGTGTGACGGAGCAAAAGCCGGCGTGTGCGAGGAGGGGATGCCCTCACGCGGAAAGTGAAAGACCACCCTAAGTCCCTAATTCACTGGATCAGTGGATTAAGACCATGTTGGGAAGGTCGCTGGTGGAAATCCTATGGCCGGATACCACTATCGGCCCATTCACCAAGGCCCAAAACCCTAATTGCTCCTGGGGTACCAGACACTGGCCAACCCTGCCCCCTGGCCCCTAAACCTGCTTTCACCTGTATATGTATCTGTGTTTGTCCTGGTGAGCAGGATGGGATCAGAACAAGGAGCCCATGGTGATGAAGTATTTCCAGTCTATGGGATATTATAAAGATGTTAAACGTGTGGTTCTACAATACATTTTTGACTTACTCCGTAAACATGAAGTTCACTTCAATTGTATTGCGAGATGCCGCATTTTAATTTCTAAAGAAATGTACATATTTATATATATTAGGATGTTACACACTCGCTTCTATCGAATGTTACACATTAATTACTACTACATTTACTACTGCATCTACAGGATGCCACACATTCACTTCTATGGGGCGTTACTTCTGAAGGACATCAGACACTAATTTCCACAGGATATAATTCAGCAAGGCATCTTTCACCCGCTTCTATGTGGCTCTGCATAGACCAGTCTCCACCATTTATGGCTGATGAATATTTTAATGACCATTTATAGATCAGTCAGCACACTGAAGAAGGCATCATGCCGAAACGCATCAGTGTGGAGATGGTTATTTGAAATAAATCTAAGCTAAGTGCGACCGGTCTTTGTTGTGGTCAGCACTCTGATACAGAACTATATTATTGGGAGTGTAGCCCGTGTTTCTGTACTTCATTTATACATACCTGCATATGCATGTGCACCTACATACCGTGCAACTTCATTACGCAGGTCGCCCTGTGTTGACAACACCCAGCACTGGGCTACCATGAGACAATACCAGGCAAGGTGGGAGGTGGGCTCCTGGGGGTAAGCATGGCACATATGCACACCATCCACCCAGCAAATGTGCCCGTTAAGCTTTAAGGAGGTGTGAGAGACTCTCTATTCAAAATTACACAGGCCTTTTGAGGCTTACTAATTCCGAGCTTTCTTGCTGTAGTTAAACGAAAACAGATGGGCGAGGCGAATAGTGAGCGTTTCACAGGCAGCAAACAAGGGGGGAACACCAACCTCAGCCCCCCCCCCAACCCACCCAGACCCCCACTTGCTTGGCAACAACTCTATTTTCCACTGTTACCACCCAGTTACAGGTTACAGGGGAAAGGGGGTCTACAGATTCATTCTCACACTGGAAGGCCGTAAGCCCAGGTTGCTTAGCAAATACCATGTGTACGTGTCCTGCTGTATGACTTAGAAGAGCCAGGATACCTCATCCGCCGGGATTCAACCGAAAAACAGGTTGGAACCTGTGAGATATGGATTCCTTCTTCCTGGAGCCTCTACCTTCCGCCAGAGAAGAGTAAACCACTCCAGGAGTTTATTAACAACAGAGGGCCCATAAGAAAAAAAAAACACAGCCTTGGAAACATCTCAAATAACAGCTGAAGAGATCGAGCAAAAGAGACGATAAAGCTACATTCCTAAAAAAAAAAACAGAATCACAGCTCAGAAGGAGATCCCTTCAGTTTCTGCTTTTTCTGGAACTATGCATAGTGCAGTTAAGATGCAAAATCCGCAGGTGTGTTTGTTTCCAGAAGGTGACCACAGTACCGAGCAATTTCCGTGCTCTCTACAGTGATGTCACTTCCTGCTTTAGGCCGCTCAGGACTCCGGGCAGCTGACCTGATTCCACAGGCATGTGACAGCTCCATAGCACCCACCTCCCACCGCCCCCCCCCCCCCCGTCTTCTGTTGACTCAGGGCAGGCTTTAAGCCCAATGTTAGGGGGAATCTACGGCATGTGCTGCTGATTAGCACTGGCCTCGCGTCATGCCACAGGAATGACCCTCGACTCGTGTGCCGCAGCCGAAGCCAGAGAGTGTGCCAGCCGGCCCCTGGGATCTGAAGGCCTCCGTACAGTTCGCCATGAAACGCCGATGCCTCAAACTCAAAGCGGGGGGAGGGGGGGCACAAAAAGGACCTCCCCCACCCTCAACCCTGCCATGTCCCGCCATCTCTCCTGCCAGTGGGACTTGCAAATAAATGATAACCTCCCCCCACCACCACCACCTTTTAGGGCTGAGCTCGTCTTTCTAAGTCCGATTGGGAATGACTCTTCTAGGCCCAGAATGGAGGACTGAGAGAGGCAGGACACTGGCAAAAACAGCCTGGTCCCCACGCACTGAGAGCTCATGTTGTCACCATCACTAACACCCACCCTCTGATATAGAACTCCAGCCTGTGGTCATCCCCAGGCAAGCCAGAGAGGGAGCAAAGGTCAGCCGTGTTTTAAAAGCCTCAGAAGGTAAGTGCAGAATGCAGCGGGTCTGGGTCGGACATTTTCCCAAATATGAAGGCCAAAGCAGAAATAGCAGCCCTTCATCGCCGTTCCTCACAGAGCGGGCAGTAATTAAAGACGCCAGATGGACAGGGTGTAATTTGAAGAGTGCCCGCTTCTGGCTGGGGTTAGGCACGCGTCCTCCGCCCTCTTGCCGGATCCTCTGCGTGAGGCGGCTTCTGTGGCTGAATTCAGTCTGGGAGATGCGTGCAAATGAAGGAAAACTGATCCCAGAGCTTATCAAACCCAGATAGAAGCCTCACATCATAACTGAAAACATCTCATGAATTAGGGACAGAAACACGGAGGTGCAGCGCGATATCCGCACTGCGAACCTGCCCCCCTGTCACCTTCCCCAGCCCAAAACGCCCCCCTTTGTCAGGGTTACGCGGGCTACCCACACCAAGAGAACAGTATCAAAGTGATAAAGACAGCCACGGGAACGGGGAAGAGAAACACGTGTACAGAGGTGGGGGGGGCAGGCTGAAGCCAGCTGACAGACTGCGGGTGAGGTCACCGCGTCCCCGAAGAAAGCCTCACAGCTGCGGGCCGGGGGGTAGCTCCGCAGGCCCAAGAAGCTGGCTCACTACCTCGGGTGCGCGGTGGGGGGGTCATGACGGGCAAAGACATTTACGATGGACAAAGCAGGGCGACACCTGAGCGGAATAGATGTAGCTCTGGCTGCTTGTATTGTAGGTAAAATAAAAAAGTGGCAGTTATAATTGAAGCTCCCCGATTCAGAGAGCTGCTGAAACACTCAAACTGGAAAACAGGAGCAGGGGAGACCCAAAGGACAAGAATGGCGCAGTTCACCCTTAAACCACCGGGGGAAAAGCGGCACTGCAGCCAATCTCCTGTTGCCTATTGCTCCAGCACTCAGTGTCTCAACCAATACACATGTTTTCTGAGTAGGGGGAAGTTTAATTATGACTTACCCAGTATTTTTAACACCTTGCATTCACATTTTTTTTTTTACTAAACTGCACCAGTAACATAAATGCAAACACTATTTCGGTTAAACTGTATTTTTGTATCCTTCAGAGAATTCAGACTCGGAGAGAAAAAGGAGAGACTGAAGGAGTCATGTGTGATTTTAAACATCTCAGACTTCAAACTGTCCCCATTGCGAACAAGCGAACGCTGCACCATGTTCACAGCTGGGCCAGGACACAGCCCTGCTGTCCGGTGCAGAGTCCCATCAAAATGACAAGAACTGCTAAAGCAAGACAAAAATAAACGCTTTCATCCTCCTGTACTTACAAGTCTAGAAAAACAACGCTTCTTTCATACTTAGCTAATTTCATTTTGAATCACTCATTCTGTCATTTAATTTCACTTTTTCATAAAATAAACCCATAAATACTACACACAGTGTTTAATAAGCAGTTCATGCTTCTCAGAAATAACAGGGCACTGCAACTTCAATGTACAGACATGCCACACGATTTATTTCAAATTACAAATGGACGGCTGAAGGCCAAGATTAAGTCGGAAGGTGGCAAAAGAGTGATGTCGAGGCGGCTAATTTCCCTACAGGACGTGTTTGGGGGCTGGTGTGGGTGGGGTGTGGATGAGGGTGGGTGTGCAGCATAACGGGCCAGGAGAGCAAAGGAAAATCCAAACCTCCATCTGCAACTGATCATCTCGCTTGCCAGAGTGCGAGCAGGAGCCATTCCCACAAGGTTTGGGTGTGTTTTGGGAGTTATAAAAAGCCCTTGGCAATAAGGGCAGCTTATTATTGTGGTGAAATTACTGATACTAACTTTGGCCTCCTCATTAAAACCCAGGGGAAGAAAAAATACCAGCTAATTTAAAATTAAGTTACATTAGCCCTCCAAATGTACCTGTCCATATGCATTTACATGTGAGTGAGAGTGACATAACTAATTATTTAAGTTTTTGCTTAAAACCTTGGATACCTTACCATTATCGGGGTCCCGAAACACTCACAAATGCCTAAAAGTAGGTTGTCATAGCTGGAAACAGAAGAGTGAATAAAGAGGAATATTTAAGTGCCATCTACGTGGCAGAAAAACTTAGGGGCCTCTCAGAGAACCACAGAGAACAACCCAGAGATCAACCCAGCTCAGTCTTCCATCCCAGCACCCGTGCTGCAAAAAACACACGCTTAGAAGAGTTTATTAGACCATGAAATAATTCCTGCTTTGTCGGTCCTAGTGTGTGTGTTTTTTTTTATCCATTCTCTTTTAACACAAAACAACACAGGCTTCACCGTGAAATCATTCTTTCCATTTCTGCACTTTATTCCTGGGCTCTGATGCTTACTTGAGTCGAAGTGGTTCAACATTGTGTTTATACACTGTACGTAGTGACTTGCCGCTGACATCTCAACACAACAGCTCCGGCCCCCGCCAATCAAGCAGAGTAATAAATCATCGTGCAACCTGGGACCCATCAGTCCTTTGCGACAATAGCAGAAGAAGGATAACAGGCGTCTAAGAGACCCCACCAAGGTCCAACACAGACCGACCCGGTCCTGGTCTCAGGGGCCAGTGTCTTAAAGAAGAGCTAAGAGGGGAAATGATGACATCACAGCTCTCCTGGCCTTCAATAACATCTCTGGTCGCTATGGTAATCACGGAACAGTTAAAAATGGCTGAATGGCTTGACACGTCAGACCAAAGGCCAACTACAGCCCTCTGTGGACTGGACTCGACCCAGAAGTGACCGACTCGAGTTGGCTCAGACTGGACTGGCTCGCGTCCATACGTGTCAACGTTCACTATCAGAGCTACGAGAAAAACCTGACTGAGCACACATTAACCCCGTCTCCTGGGCTATACCCATTGCTAGGAAGCCTGCTGGTCACTTCTAACACCACAGAACAACCCTCAAAAAAGAGCAAAGAAACTACTAATTTCACACACTCAGATCCGAAACTAGAGTAAGACCCACAGCCCAGGAGAAGGTGACGATGATATTGAGCGAGCTACTTACATCCCCCAAATGCATATGCTCCCAATTAAAATTTATTAGCTTTACAACAGAAGCAAAAATCTATTCCTTTTCCAACTATGCGTGCTTCTAGGGATGTGCATCCTGGTTCCATATCTTCTACAAGCAGCTATACTTAAAGCCAAATGGTGCATTTGCTCAAGCCATAGAAGCCAGGGACTGTGCAGGGACTGTTGAACATTTAACGAAGGAACTGCCTGGATCACTCATCTAGCTGTATAACTGAACATCATAAACAGTGCACATCATTTTCAATGAAAGCACAGAGTGTACACACTAACACGGATACCAGTACCTTTAAGAGAGAGCTGGGACGGGACCCAAGAGCATGACGTGTACCTGATGACAAAAGCCCTCTACAGTATTAATACCACCCAGCTGTGGTAACCATGACAGCATAAACGAGACTGGGAAGCATGGCGCGACAGCCTGAAGTGCTATTCCACCCCAGCTTTAATGAACTGTCTTCATTTGTGCCTCAAGGCCCACAACCTTTGAGGTAGCAAAGTGGACACAGCAAATCACTCCAGTCGTACCAAAGGTAAAGGATCCACATTCGGAGATATTCAGGGCGGGAGGTAGGGGAGACCACAAACACTGGGATAGGTCTCCCGACGGCTTCCAAAAGGTCACGCTTCTTCCCAGACTGTAAATATCCAATAGGATCCAAATGGAGATACCTCTGAGAAAAGCTCCTCTTATATCGTGCTGTGCTCGGCCCCTATGAAATGCCTGACTTTTTCCCTTATTCGTTATAATCAGATTAAGTGAGCAGCCATATGTGTTTCCATGTAAGAACCTGCGCTCTGCCCGGAGCTTGGTTTTCTATTTGGTTCTTATGTAAACACACCGGATGTACAATCCATCCCAAACCAAACAACACGAAGTGGCAGTTTTGCCATAAAGCCAGGCTGCTGAAGGGCCTCTGAGACCCCGCACAGGAGGCAGCGAGACACAAGCTTTTTGTTTCTACCAGAACAATACTGACCAATTGAAAACAATACTTGCGAAACACGCGATGACTTTTTTCACTGATGATGATGCCAGTGTATTGTTTTCACACTCCTCGTGAGTGATCCTGTATGGACTAGGATCTCGGTCCCGTGAGATCAGGTCACGGCCTGTAATTCTAACTGGCTCTCCAACAGCCCAGAGCGCGTCACTTCTATTCTCCCGCCAGCTCTCGAACCCGATTATTAGAGTGAACACAGCCATCACTTGACAGAAAATAGGCCAGATGATTACAAAGTAAACATTCCCCTCTCAAGGGTGAGGTGGAAAGTGGGTTTTGTGGAGTGGGGGCGGAGGGTGCAGCCTGGACCAGCCCACGTGGCTTCTGCTTGGTGTGGAGCATCCTCAGAATAAAGAAGGAGGCAAATCATTTTAATAGCTGGTGGAAACCACTGCCCTGGGTTCCCGTTAACTATCAAAGGCGCCATCTGACACGTGAAAATGGCCGGTTAGCAGCTCTTTAGCAAGGGGGTGATATAGCCGCAAAAGCACATTCTGATATTTTCAACAATTTTGGTGATAAAAATATCTATGACAATACTTCCAAATTGCACTTTTTTTTCAAAAGAACACAGACTCCCAACAGGATCATTCACAGGATGGCAGGAGTTAGTAGAAAGACACTAAATGTATCAGCTGGTGCTGTTTTAGATAAAGATCATTCACACAGGAAACACAATACTTAACATTAAGGGAAACATGTAACGAGCAGGTCTCTGGTTTATATTATTGATTGCTGAGAAGCTCAAAGTAAGATTGGGCTCAAACTGCATTAGTACTGAGCAGTGATGAGACTGACATAAAACCAGATCAGGCTACTGGTTTATAAGGGAAGAAACCCAGCCTTCAATTCCTGACTCATTAAAACAAATAACTCTAGTTAATAAAACCAGTGCAACTGGCTGACTGCTATATTTTTCAGCAAGTGTCACTAAATCGCTGCATGATCTAAAGTAGCCTGAGTGATCCTGTCGATGCTTTTCTTTCTTTTGCATTCAACAAACTAAAGAACATTTGAGCAAAGAAAGCTGTTCAGTCACATCTTCTTTGCATTGTAAAATTTCTCTACCAATAGCCACACATTATTCATTCAATTTCCTGTGATCCATGAATTAGTTGTTATGCAAAAGTGTCAGCTCTGATAAGACTGGAGGATGGAATGTGCCACTATTAGGCAAAGGCACAGCGTGTGTCACATTTTATTAGACTTTTTTTAGCACTTATCTTTAATCTGGAAATGTTCAGTCAGAACTGCACAAAGAATCATACCTTGTTAACATTCCATTTTTAGGGTCATGTTTCTGATGGAAAGATTAAATGTTCGGCCAGCCATAACATTGTGTGGAGTTTCTTCCCACGATTGTGCCAATCAAGTTGATAGGAACGCATTATGACACCATGTAAGGTTGTCACTCATTTGGTTGCCCACGTCTGGCTGGGCCGGCTTATGCATTTAACCAGGGCACTTTCATTTGTGCCATACTCATCATGAGCCTCATTGTTACCCAGTGCCATACAGACTCATTATCCAATAAGCATCAGGCTTCCAGCTTGTGTCTCAGTGTGGAAGACAAACCCCAGATGCAACAACAAAGTAAAAAAACACTCTTTACATAAAGGAACTTATTCTTTCCTTTCAAAGAACTGAATGGCCAAGATTCAAATGCCAATAATTACTCCTTTTCTTTCAGTAAACCACATGTTCTAAGATAGAAAAAAGTGTGTCAGTCTATGGAATTAAAAATAGATTTCCAGTGTTCGTCCTGGCAAGAGGTATGAGTTGGAGCTATGATTTGGATTTAAAAAAGGGTTTTTATTTATCCATTTCACAGAGGGAAAAAGGCAGAATGGGGGAAAGACGTTCTTAAAAAGATGCCGGCCAGGCAGAATAACGTCAATGACTCAGTCCGATGATATAGCACAAGAATGATTGTCCCAGGCGGTAGAAGATCAGAACCACCCGCCACATCCCTAACCCCCCCACTGTGCCCACCCTGCTGCCAGCATGGCTCTTACCAGAAAGTGTGTCAGGACGATCTTGATCAGTGGCGAGCCGGAGAGGTTGACGGACAGGGCCGGGGACGGCTCCACGTTCAAGGAGATAAGGAAGCTGGTCACTTGGATCTTGTGATCTTTGAAGCTGGCAGCCCCCTCAATCCTGCAGGGTTCAGTGGCTATTAGTGTTAACTTAATCCTAAAGGGTTAATTACTCCTAATGGGACCTAAAGCACACTGGGTTTTATTTCAGTTTGAAGCGTTTTGAATAAGCAAAGTCGGCAATCAACATCTGTAAATTGCAGTGATATACTCATCACAAAGGTAACCCAGTCATCTCACGACCGCTAACATTACAGTGGTACCCAAAGCCTCCTCAGGGCTCCAGTTCTTAAGGACCAAGGTAGAAGAGCAGGTGTCACAACAAAATGGCATCAGTGAGGTAAAAACCAGAAGTCCTATGAGGACAAAGTTTGGGGGACTTTATGAACTATAAACTGAAGAGCATCTTTCAGAGAGGTTGTCGGCTGCATGCCCTGGAACCAACGCCCTGGCACCAATGCCCTGGCACCAACGCCCTGGCACCAACGCCCTATATCACTGGCTGTTTACTGTGTTGGTACCAACCAGCACTTATCTGCCCATATGACCCAGGGGTCAGCACAGCAGAGAGATGAGAGACAGAGATGGCTGACTGCTGCCAGCCCCTTTTTGGATCCACACGGAGGTCTCAGTCAATTAATGGATTATACTGAGAAATGATCAGTAGTTGATGAACTGGGAGAGTTTGATTTGAAATTACAACCATAAAAAGCGTATTTGCACATCAAAGGGAACCAAAATACTAAAAAGGGTCTTTACAGTGGAGGTTGGTTCTCTGTCACCAAGGTGACCAGACATCAAAAATCACAGCAGACCTCAGTTCCAATGGAGATGTGTGCTCGGTCCATGAGGAGAAATATGTACTAGTGAGTGTATTGAACTCTCTGTAGTATTTATGTATCTTGGGTTTGGGGGGGATTAACTCCTATTGAGCAAATGAGAGGATGCTGTACAGTGCGCAGGCATTTACCTGGTCTTGAGTGGGCTGATCTCTTTGTAGTAGTTGTGCATGGTGTGGTAAAACAGGCCCACGATGGTGGTCTGAGCTGTAGGACATGTGGGGCAGGGGATCAGAAAGACAGATAGAAACAGGGGGATGACTCAACAAATAAAGTGATAAAACGACAAGGCCATATCTGACTGATCAAGGGTAGGGGAGGCAGGGAGGCCCAGTGCTGGGGGAGATTTCATTAGCACAGGCCTGCTGCTGGACACTGACAGAGGAGTATTAATTGCAGGGCTGTTTATTTGCACCCAAGTGAAAAGAGGTGAAGAGGTGAGGCAGGGGTTCGAGCCCTCGTGTGACGAGAGGCTACTCAAGTGGCAGAGCTCACTACACCACGAGCTCTCAGCTGGCGTTAAAATGACCGCAATGAACACGTATCCGCTACGATCTCGCATATCACAGCCTGCTGGTACAGTGGCTGTCGTGAGCCAACAAAACGCAGCGAGAAACTGGCCGACAGTCTCTGTTTATAGCAAGTGAAATCATGGCATGTAACAGAACATCCCTTCAAAAGTCAAATAAAAGGCAATAAAACAAATTCATCTGAAACAAATATTAACCACAAACAGTTCCTGTTTCATCCATTTCAGCTACCTCTCCAGATCAGCTTCTAGAGTTTCAAATCTCCTGAACTTAATTATATGGATGGATGGATGGATGGATGGATGGATAGACAGATAGATAGATAGATAGATAGACAGACAGACAGACAGACAATTCTAAAACTAAACTATTAAATAACACACAAATCACTGCATCTTATCAAAGCTTTGCAATTACGTTGGCATAAGAAAAGTCCCTGGGTAACTCTGTGTACTTAATTCCACCAGAAAGCCAGTAGGTACATATGTCTGTAAGCAGGTGCCCTATGCATCCAGGCTCACATTTGACAGCAGGGACGTTCCAGCCGCAGCAAGATTTATGTTTAATTTCTGATAATGGCCTTTTAATAGATGTTTAAACCTGTCCATTCAAACATAAGCAAAACTAAAGGCCTAATGTGGACGGTCAAGAGTCTGAGGAAAAATAATTATAGATACAGGATTTAAAAAGTTTAAAACAAACTTTAACAATGAGAGCCTTAGCAAAAAGATAAATAAATGGCTGAAGCCTTATTAGAGAGCATTCCTGTATGAAGCACTCTTACAAGCAGTAAGAGTCTCTTACTCTCTCTCTCTCTCTCTCTCTCCCCTGTTCTCCACAAGACCTGTGAGCATTTTGTGTTTTTTAAAAGGTTACCCCGATCTCTCCTGCTGCCAAATTGCCACACGCAGTCACATAGGGCACTCGCCCCCCTTCCCGGCTGCCATAAAGCGTCTTCCGCTGTTTAGCCCGCGGGCAAATCCGGCTGCCGATTTCACACATGGTTACTGACTGAGCCGGGTCATATGGAGTCCATTTTCCATGAGAGGGCTGGAAGGAGCCACAGAGAGCGGCGTTTGTCTTCCGAAACAGCTACCCGTTCCATCTCATCAGCTGGGAGACACTCAGGGAGACTGGCAATAAAGGGTGAGGCGCTGCTTACAGCCATTCGCTGAAAGGGACACAAGTCAGGAGCAGACGAGATTATGCGGGGGAGGGGGGGTGAGCTCACCCTTGTTGTTGAAGGCCTCCCCAGGGACAGAGATGTAGTTCTTCCCCTGTGTGGGGAAGCGGTAGTGGCTCAGACTGACATTCTGTGGGATCTTCATCAAGGAATAATCTAAAGAATGGGAGACAATGACGTTGAGGGTGAACAGAATGGAGAGATTTTGAGACTAGATGGTCAGGGACACAGAAGTCTCACGGTGAACATGACACTGACAGAAAGCCGTGCTGCTTTCTGCAAGGATTTGCAGGATGTTTGTGAGCTATTGGGCAGATCAGGCGTACAATCCACATCCCAGTGAGTAATGGAGCAGGTCTATACGCAAATAAAATAAAGAAAAACATAACCTAAAAACATAACCTAACTCATGTTTGAAAAAGATCATCCGTTAGCTCTCATGTAAAAAGCAGTTTTGAAGTCTGCTTTCCAAATGCTAGTTCTTTTTTATCATATACTTCAAAAGAAAAACCTCTAGTGAGAATCCCTCATCTGATTTTACCACCTCATATCATTCAAGCTGTTGGTTTTGCTTCTTTAATGTTTCTGATCAACTCTTGGAACTGAAGCTTATCTTCAATGAGCCAGAAACAACAAGAGATCTTCAAGGTTCAGATAACAAAAGCTTCTAATAAGCGCAGCTTTGGGACAAGAGCCAGCATTTACAAAAATATATAATCACTTTGAGTGGTGTGTGTGCACCCTGCAATGGGCTAGTGCCCCATCATGGGTTATTCCCTGTCTTTAAGCCGTAGCTTCCAGGATAGGCTCTGGATCCCCGTTAATATGACCGACAGATACAGAAAACGCTTGGATGGATGTAAGGAAGGATGGGTGGATGGATGGATGGATGGATGGGTATATATATATGTCAGCTATTTCTGAATGACATTTTTTCTCTCTGGGCACCTCTGCCAGTAGGAAAATGTCAGCTGACCTGCTACAGATGACTTTCCACCAATAGCGACGGCCCCGTCAAGGCTGGACTCCATGTTGGAAACCATATGGGTCATCACTTTGTCAACCGTCTCTATCAGTCCACTGGCCATGGGTGTTGACTGCTGCAGAAACAGAGAAACTCAGATAAGTTACATGACTCTACCTGTTTTGAAGGTATTACATTACAAGGAATTTTGCATGCAAATTTGTACAGCTGTTTTTTTCTTTACTGAAGCAGATTCTGCTTAGCTTGATGGCACATCTTTTAACCATGGGATGAGTTCAGTACTTGGAAGATATCAAAAGGGCACAGGGCGAACATGTAAACTCTACACACACAGAGGTGTGAGGCGCTACCCACTGAGGCCTTATCCCGCCTGTATTCCCCAAATTACCAAGAAAAACATAAATGATTACAGGCCAGCTTAACTAACATCACCGGCATTTTGAACATCTTGTCGGTGCCTACCTCCAAATTACACCTTCGCAAAGCTAGACCCACTCCAGTTTGCATATTGGACGAACAAGGTCCATGGATGACGCTGTCTACCTGGCACTCCGATAAACACAGCACCCCCCAGCTTTTCCCAACGCTTACATGACCATTACCTCCACTTTTCATAAAATTAATCTATTCAACCTATTCAGCATACTAATGGACATGAACGTCAACACAGCCATGAAGCCCTGGATATTATACTTCTGTACGCAAGCCACATAACTAGCTACAATTAACTAGCAACAATAAAAATTCATTTGATTTGTAAACAGATGCCAATCATATTGATATCCAGACCATTGACAGGAGAAATGACTGTTAACAGCATAAGAATGAAACTCATCTCATCCAAGGAAAACAGAATATCCCCCTCATAAAAGGTTAAAATGACCATCTTCTGAAAATAAATCAAAGTCCGTGGCCACTTCTCTAAATCCAGAAGAGATCACGCACCTCTTCCAGGTCAAGCCACCCCGGTGATGACAGGACCTCCTCCACACTCTTCAGAAAGGCCTTTGAGATAAGTACGAGGGATGTGGACAAAAAAAAAATCAATATAGATCAATTACGTTTAAATGGAGAAGAACTCAAATTACAGGCAAATTTTAGAAGGTGCCCAAATGATTTTACATAGAAGTTTACAAAGTGGGATAATACTTTATAATCAAGTAATTTGAAAGAAAACAATTCACAATCCATCTGATTGCATTGTGGTACCCTTGAACAAAATTCTATAACGCTTTACATTAACTGCAAATTCATTATGCCTTCATAGATTATTCAATACAACTTCATAATGCATTCATAGAATAAAAAACATTATATGATTATACCATTATAATCCTTGTTATTAATATATATTAAAGCTGTTAATATGCTACGATGTTAAGGCATACTTACATGCTGCTTATGAATGTTCTATGATTGCTTCATGAATGCATTATAAAAATGCAGTAAATGTTCTACGAATACATTACAAAGGCATTATGAAGTTGCATTTAATATAAAGTATCCCACACCCTTCATCAAGACATTTGTCATTATACTATATGTCTTGTGAAATAAATGGGTTACGTTAAAGTAAGTTCTCTAAGCGAGCAAGCCTTGGTGATTCCAGAGGGAGTTTCTCAAGAGCGTTACCTGGGTGAAGCCATTGGCCGTCTTTTGTGGTATGGATTCATTGGGCATAGACTCCAGGAAGCCCAGCAGGGGATTGGGCTTCTGCATTTCCACCGTCAAGTTGGTGATGATCGGGTGGTAAGAATCGGTGGACATCTGGAGCAATGTAACAGCATGGAGGTAGGAATCCGTTAACAAATCCCCTTTAATCATAATATCACTCTTCAGGACAACACACAAGGTCTATTCCTTTAGTGAGACCAGTAACAGTCCCTCGTTCACTTCTATTCCGTTACACTTTAGCAGGTATCTCTGGCATAGTATAATTTAAGGAGGCTACTATTGGCTCCACCACACCTAGGACTCTCTACGCTTTGCATCCAGAGCGATGTAAATGAGAAGAACAAGATCTAAGAAATTAGCTAGTCTAATTTTGGCAGACATCCTAACAGTCCGAGATGATTAACCGTTTCCACCCTTTTTTGTGGGTCAACAAACTGGACATGGATCTGTGCAACAGGTTTATAATAAAATAGAAAGAAAATAAAGTTGGCAAAATAACAGGAGTAAAATGATAATTAACAGAACTGCACCTTGGACTCTTAATAATACTTAATAAATAGTCCAGTGTATGCAATCAATACCCCATTTTCCTTTCGGCTCAGAGAAGAGTGAGTAGGAAAGCAATCATTCCACAAAAATAAATCTTTTTTATTCACTCTGCTAGTTGTTGCAAGGCAATTAAATCCCTTCCAGTGTCTTTGTATCAGCTGATTACCCAGGAGTTTCCAACTAGGTGCTTAGGTGTGCATCTCCACCAAGTGTAAAGTTTTTATTTTTTTTTAAACACATTATATCAAGACTTTGCCTTCATGCTTTGGAAGAATGACTAGACAATCAGCTTAATCTCCTCTGTGACTAATATTTACCATTGTGAGTTAAAAGGTCCAAAATGGCTCAGGTTTTTGATGAAAGCATTGTGTCAATATTGAATGAAGCCAGCCCGGTATGTAATGGAAACCGAACTCACCCAGGGACACTGTCTGAAATCCACCTTTTAGAGATGATCTCACTGAACAGGCCGAGCTATAGTAAAAGGGGGATTCTTAATGTGTCAAATCCACTGATCAAATATGACAGAGGGATGCTAATGAGGTCGAATTAGAAATCAGGTCATATTTAAATGGGATGCTGGTTTATAAAAACTAAATTCCTCCATTCAAGATCTCCTCCCAGTGGATTTCTCCCGTTTCTCCTTCTTTAACCTGCCAGTGAGTCACTCACCTGAGAATCCACCGGAGAGGAGGTGGGCTTTGATACATTGGGTGTCATGGACGTGATGGGGTCACCTGTAAAAATAAAACATAATACAACAATAATTAAAAAGATGTGTTAACCTCGTCAATAGCTATATATAATTTTCAAAATAAAATGAAATGTTCTACTCCAGCATCCAAACTCTCACAAAGGAATGTCAAACACCTGTGTTGTCCTGTCTTTTTCAGGCATATCCTCAATAACAACTGACATAATATTGGAAAAAAAAACATTACAGTCAATGTCAAAACAAAGGGGTGGATTCTTGCTTGTTATGACTGTCTTTATAGCGAGACATGATAATAATAATAATTAAATAAAATAATAAAACTTTAAACAATCCATTGGAGGTCATGCTTCTGAACAGTAATACTTTAAGATAAACAGGCTTCAGAATTTTCACCCTGTCCTTAACAATTTTTTAAAGGATTACACAAAGTTATTACACTTGTAAATTAATAAAATAAAATTACATTATGATATGGATTGTAGCTTGCAGGCTCTCCCCATGTCTGTGAAGCTTTCCTCCAGGAACTCACGTTCCCTCCCACAGTCCAAAGACATGCCATTTGTGCGAACTGGGGTCTGTATTGCGTGATTGCGTGAGCATGTGCCCTGTGCTTGACTGATATTCCTTTAAGAGATGGATGAATGGATAGATGGATGGGCAGACTGATCTATGGATTTAACAGACTGACCCAAAACTTGTTTTCAACCCTTTGGAGAGTTTACTGTAAATGGTCAGCCAAGTCAGTAGAAGAACTGGGTCATTAACAGACTAAGACTCTAATGTAAGTGGCTGACCTGGTGTATCATGCTCCTGTCTGACATACTTCAGCCTGTCCCCTCCAGACAGCTGTGAGAAGCAGCAGCCACCCAACTGGCATCCATCACCCAAGACACAAAGACCCATTAACAGGAAGGAGTGCAGGCTTTGAATGTCACGGCAGGCTTAAAAGCCAGTCTACTTGTTTTTTTTGATGAGCTGAACGGTCTGTCTCAGGAACCTCTCTCGAGACTGACGTGCTTTAATTGAGGTTTGAGAAGTTCCTCTGCGTCCCCCCAGAAACATTTTTAGACTCATGGGTCTTTTGTCTCTCAAGTGTAACTGTTGCAAAGGGCCAAAAAGATACACATTCTCCATCTATCCATCCTTCCATCCATCCATCCATCTTCCAACCACTTATCTAGTACAGGATCCCATTGTTTTAAAGAGCTAAAATGCTGCAGTATTGAACTCCACCAGTCTGCTAGGTTGGCCTCAGTGTTAAACTTAAACAAAGCCCTGTTCATTTAATCAAACTGTTGCCGATACATATTTCCATGAACCATTACATCCAAAAGGAGCATGCGTTGCCCTTCTGCTTAGTGTCCTAACATTCTTACGGTGTCTGTTTGGAATTTTTAATCCAGTTGTGTCCATCCTGTGGTCTCATCATAGATACGAAGCCACTTAAGTTAAACAGTTACATAACCAGTCATGTTTACCATTGTTACACAACTGGTCATTTCTAATAAAGAGCGCGGCTGGGAAGCCCAGCAGAATGGCATCACAGAAAAAGCTTGTCTCCCAGAAACCGAACCAGTAACCTGCTGGGTGGCAAATTCTGCTCCTTAGGCATCACACTTCCTGCTGCCTGCTTTGCTCAGAGGTAGGGGGGCAGGGAGAGGGACTCAGGGGCCCAAAACTGGCAGTCGACATGCAGGACGTGAGGACCATGTGGAAATCAGAGCCTCACCATTCCTCCGTGTGACTGTGTATGGAAAACAGGTGTGTCGAGCAGAGGGGCTCTGCGAGCAGCTTGCGTTGCGACTGATTGTGTAACCTTTCTTAGGTTTCTAAGTCACCGGAGATATGGAGATGCTAATATTTCGACAGATATAATTAATAACTACTTAGAAATAAATGAATACATCGAAAGAATGCTCTGAAAATCTTGAAACCAACATTTTGGTTTATTTTTATATTTTATATATGTTTATTTTATATCAATTGAGATCAAATGAACAATGGTAGACTTTAACCTGAATATGTGTGTGTGTGTGCATGTATAGTACAGTGTTAGGCAGTAAAAGAAAACATTTAATTTAGCTATTTATCTGGATAGTATATATTTTTTTTCTCAAAAAAAAATACATTTTAACATTAATACATAACTCAAATATTAAGGATATCAACTCTTCACAAAAAAGTTACTGATATCTTGTTGGATGCCTAGATGAACAAATCTCTCTGCAGGGGTAGCCCAGGCGTTCCATGTCTTTCTTAAATTTAAATACATAATTAGCTAGATAATTTGATGAGGTACTGATTAGCTAAACATGGTATGGTGAAGAGGTTTTGAAATGGTTAAGCTGATACACTATTACTATATAATGTCACATTTACAAATACTTTCAGACAGTTCTATATATATTACGTAGTATATATGACTAATATAGTATGAAAAACAGGTTTTCCTTTATCACAGTGTTAATTCCTTTCACTTAGTTCAGAATTCCTTTTTTAAACCAAACAAGTCACGACGCTGGCAGCTTCTCATTTGACTTTTAGCAGGCCCCAAACTAAAAATGGCACGAGAGTCCCTGAAGGTACTGAACACACAACACTCCAGTCAAATGTACCTTTTTTAATGCAATCGAACTTTTGGAAGCAAAGGTTTGAGTTGGGGCCTGTTGGTTTGCTAGAAGAGTTTAAAAAGAGCCCCATAAACATTTGGAGAGCCCCCCGATGACTGTATGTATGAAAAACACATGGCTCCCCCCCAACTGAGCACTGTTGTTTAGTATCAATCATGATTGCTCTACCAACATTCTCCAAAGCTTTGACAGAAAAGGGGGAGGGTGAAGTCAAGTATTCCCCCTCGCAACGGAAAACCTTGCTAGAAAGTGTCAGGGTTTCACCCGGATATGCTGCAAAGTGAATCGCCAAGCCACACCATTAAAATGTCCCCATGCAATCTGGATTAAATTATGACAGACAGCGCCGAGTCTATTTCCCTACATGCTCGACATTTGAGCCTCTTCTAGAGGTTGTTCCCCACTGCACTCAAGTTACATATGATAGGTCCACATGGGAATATCACTATGAAGTTCCTGGAAGTGCTTGGGCTTTCAGTCTGCCTCTACTGTCTTCCCCTTCCTCTTCTCCTGAATGTCACCAATGCCACATCAAGGTTTTGGTTCAGACATTTTATTATCTTATTGTCGTATGTGATATCTATGCACGGAATGTGGCAGGTGCCCAGGAGGAAATTGCAGAATAATTCTCCCTTTACCGGATGGCAGACACCCATATTGCTGAAGAGGAAATCATGAACATCACAAAAATGACATCAAATGTGGCCTTGCCAAACTTCATCTGAACAGCCAACAGCAGATGCTTCAGATTCCCCCCTAGTCCCTGGAGTGGGGGCTCCTTTCGTGGCACAATGTGCTTTTTCCTACCTGTTGCAGCCTTGTAGTAGAGCCAAATTTCTTCAGGAGACAGGGCCCTCTCCCAGATGACAAACTCATCGAAGGCCCCTGTCACATAACGCCCATAGGATTGGCCATTGCCGGTGCCAATGACCAGGTCTGTGTAGGTGTCTCCATAGTTCTGGGACTCACTGCCTACCGGATCGCTGACATTGAACGTCCCATTGACATAGATATGCAGGCCGTCCTTTTTCGTCCAGGTGAACAGAAGGTGGGTCCAGTAAGGTCCTAGGCACAAAAAGAGCAGGATGAGTTTGACCACAAAATGGTCAAGCAAAGTGATAGAAGTACAAATATGTTGCAAATCTTGACCGCATTCTTCCTAAAGCAGCAAGGTCCTCAACACAAAAAGATGTGGTAAGGCTTGACTATGTTGTTTTTATGAGCATCTCTTTACTGAATGTATGTTTTTAATACTTCACAGATGCTCCAGCTACAATTGTAGAGTTTGGCGCAATGTCACATTCCATCTCAATGAAAGGAGAGCGGGTAGAGACTCGGATTGGTAGATGGACTCTCAGCATGACCGCAATAACGCATTCAGATGAAGAGCATGAACCTAAAGTTCAATACGAGCTGCGATAGCTTTCCCTTCGGGGGAAACGCCTGTGTTATTTTTTCGTATTGCTTGTAACATGAAAGGAGGATTCCTCCATCTTGGCTGGCTCCTTTGTCCCCAGCTGGCTTGGGCGTTGTCATCTAGCAAGAAAGTGAATGCATAGCCCTGGGCTGCCTGGAGTTAGTACAAGGCTCACTTACTGCCTGCTGCGAATACCTGTATACCAGCGAATTTCCTGCTGTGGGTTTGTGTGACCCTGATTTCAGAGGTCCATCGCACACGGTCCTCCAGGAAGCAGTAAGGTTAATGGCGATACAATCGGTCACACTTTAATGTACAATGGTCAACACTTCTTTCCCTTAAATGTATACTGGTCGGCACAGTCCCAAGCTCGACGGGAATACCAAAGAAGTGTGTGACAGAAGAGCGTGAAGCTTGTGTGCCTCTAAACCCCTAAGATCTGAGTGTTATGATTTCATTTCACAGAGGAAGCAGAAGTTCACTCCACGCTTCAACTGAAATGCTCTGGATGGCTGGCGTGGTGAAATACTTCACTCCTGCTGTCGAAAGTTTATAAACCAACGCCATGGTAAACATCCATGCACTGATCCCGGGTGTCAAAACACGCGACTCACAGAGCCTGAAAGGGTGAGAAATGAGCATTTCAGTCGAGCGGCGTTCAGAGCACTGCGTGACAGTCTAACATATGAGTATGAAATGTGTAACCCCAACGATCATTTCAAGGTACCCAGCACAACTGGGCTAACACCTGATGCTAACAATATGAAGCGGCATGCAAGCCGTGACATGGGAGAGGACTGTCAAATAATTATGTTGCTGTCAATTAGCAGAACCATAAAACAGAACCAGCTTTCAAACAAGCTTTTTCCAACATTGCAATGAATAAACACTTCCAAATGGTCAGTACAGAGAGCTAAACAATACTACTTATTATTAAGGTCCACTGCTGAGGTCTTCCCCATGCACAGGTAATAAAGTGCGGAGCTCAGAAGCTTGCATTTAAGATATTCCACTGAGTTTGTGTGAGATGTATTTTTCACGATAGGTTCAGTGGAGGGGTATTAAATCCCACTGAGATTGAAGCTTTTAGATGGAGCATCTGACGAAAGCTTCAAAACACATCTCCATCTTTCCCAGATGGAGTCACCTGGAAGCTCGATGTTGGCCTTCCAGCGTCTAAAGTTTCCACGGGTGTAGAACTCCACATAGCCGCCGTAGGCATTCGCGTAGATGGAGAAGCCGTTGGATATGACCTTGCCTCCAGAGGCAACGGCGAAGCGAGACTGAGCTTCCTGATTCTTCCAGAAGAAGGAAAATGTGATGCCTGAAGAAGCGAGGAAAAGAGAAGCATTTTTAGAAATTCCAAATTCCACCCTAAACTCAAGAATTGGAAGCAGAAATTGCTAATTATGAGGGAGGGTTTGGAAATACCACAACGGAATTAAAAACATAATGACAATATGAAAACCTATAAACCGAGGTACGCTTACTTAAACTGGACTAAAAAAATTAAGCACAGTAACTTTTCATTTAGCAAAAATAAAAAATGCAAATCTAACTAAACACTGGAGCAAGATGCAAATTTCTTTTCAGATTTTTCTTTCTAATTAAGTAAAGCTGGAGCCTATATGTTTACAGCAAACTGTAAACATACAAGCAAAATAAACAGATGCAGTTTGTTCCAGATACAGACGATGATCTATCAGGTCTGTTTGCTTATCCAACAAAAACAAAAACTTTTCCTCCGACTTTGATACACACTTGAGTTGAGGCTTATATTTAATGATGCAAAATCGCATGGGATGAATGAAATTATTTAATTTCCTTTGGATAAACTTACACAAGAACAAGAAAAGACACATCCCCTCCCCCGAAATCAACGTCACAGCATTTAGAACAAACTATCAAAGCAAGGGCAAGTGGGAGAGGTCAAGCTGAAACAGAATGAGATTATGAGCTTCAGAACTGCAGCAGCCTTACATGCACTGTGTACCTTCACCGCTCACGGGCCAAGCCTACCTTGCGGCCCACATTTGGTCGGGTCACTGATGCACGAGTTCTTGTAGTTTCCAAAATGAAGAAACGTGGCCCCGTTGTCTCCGTTCAGATAGATTCCCTTGTTGACCATTCCTTCTACAATGTCTACAGGAGGAGAAAAGGGGCCAGACAATATTATTTTGCCTGAATATATCAATTCTGAGGCTCACCTGCATTGAATGACACATGAAATGCTAACTAAGTTTGACTAATTAGGACTGCGACACCCAGATTCAACCACAGATCAAATTAAAATATTATTGAAATTAAAACATTTCATGAAGAATCAACAAACCTCTGCTAAGAACAGTAATCCACTGATATCAGTAATTTTACTCTGGACCCGAGACTAACCAAAGTGTTTAAAAATGAGCCATTGCCTCTTTATTTCGGCAGCCGCGCTCCAAGCCTCTGTCACGGACAGATGTCATGTGCTATCTGACAAAAAAACACACAGTATTCCTGTAGTAGCACATCCATTTATAATGTATAAACATGTGCAAAACCGTTAAGTGTATCATTTGCTATTTCTATTGTGGGGTTGCTAAGTAACTAGAGGTTTCTGCTCATTTGCAGGAACAGCAGAACAAGACAGGAAAGTTTGTTCCTCAATGCTTAACATACAGTATTTTCGTCCTTATTTATATAATATGTCTGGCCACTAAAGGTTTTCCATTAATATAGGGGGAGTTTAATTATACCACACTCTTGAGCCACTTTCACTCCTGTGAGTTGGGAGCTGGCTGACCTAGGCCTCCTTCGACCACGGAGACAAACAAATCTCACTTAAGAAGGATAGGCCACACTGTGAGCGGACATCGCGGCCTTGCTGAGTACACGGCACAGCGTAGCGACTTGTTAACGGCCGAAGCTGGACCTCTGTGCCGGGAACGGTGGTTTAGGTGTCATCAGGGGCTCTGCCAGTGTGGTCTTTATTGTGCCATTTAAACTGCACAGCTTTCATTTATAGTTCCAGCTCTATAGCTGGGAAAAATGTAAACATGGACTGCAGGACTAGAAGGCTAAAGCATGACGTAGTGAGGGCTGGTGAATACACTGCCTGCAAACTCGTACCTGCAATAGTCTGAAAAACTAAAGGTAATGCTTTCTATGAAGCCCATATCCAACAAGCCTAATAACTGTTCTTATAATTTATTGTAACACATTTATAAAGTATCATAAACATGGCTATAACTATTTATAAAAAGCCATAACACATTATAGTCACATGTATTATGCATTATGAATGTTCTATGAAGCACTCATATATAATGCACTAGAGATACCTTTAATTTCACAAAGCATCCTTAATGGTTATACCCACCAACATAATGCATTTTGAAGGTATCTATAGTGAATTATAAATGAGAGCTTCATAAAGCATTCATAATGCATAATAAACATGGGTATAATGTGTTATGCCTTTTGATAAATATTTATAGCTGTGCTGATAATGCTTTATGAATGCATTATTATTTGTTATGAATGTGCTTATAAATGACTAAAAACATGGCCTTAAGTAAAGTGTTACCAAACTAAACACGTGGGCAGACCTCAAAACAGCAGGTAACCCAGTGACCCATCAAGGGGACAAACTGGAGGCTCTGAACATATGCCACATTTTCACTGGCCAGGGCTGTTCCTCACCTACAGCTGCAGAAATGTTAGTGTAGGTGGAGTCATTGGTATACACAGAGGAAGACTTATAGGAGGGAGGGAGCACAGTGTGGTTGTGGATCGTGAGCGCTGGATGGGCACATGGAAGAGAAACGAAACAGACAAAAACAGGGAGAACAAGGTGATTCAGGTGAACAAACATGGCGACCAAAGACACAATGGCGGCAGGCACAAAGACCATGCTGGCCGAACAGCAGGGAGACAGAGACACAGTGTGATGGACAGTGAAAGCTGAGTGAAGCACAGAGCATGCTTTACACAGGGTGCTGGTGTCACAGTCAAACGTCCGCATTCTGTTCCTGCATCTCTATGCTTACGCTAAACTGGCGTTTTAATTGTTTATTTTTCTGTTTTGCTTAATCTTTTTTCTGGGCACAGATCTAACGGGGGGAAAGACAATGAAGTTAACGAGGCAATTGTTGTATGCCTATTCCCATAATACACCCAGTACTTTTTCTAGTATTTAATTTTAACCAATAAAAAGCAGATCTGAAAATCAACGATGCACCTATACCTACCTGCCTCTCCTTGTCATGCTACGTGACAAATTGCGCACCGCCTGTAAATAATTCTTATTCATATAAAGTAAGAAATCAGTTTAGAATAAAAGTGTTTAAACAATTTTAAGGAGAAACCGTTACTCTAATGTTGAAGGTGGCACACTGAAAAAATTATGAATTTACGACATACTTTTTTACGTCTGGAATAGTGCTTTTCTCCTTTAAGTAATCCCAGAACATGTGCGTTTCAAATGAGCGGCACTTTCAAGACTTTGCACTATCGAAAGCATCTGCAATCACATGTTATATAAGGCGAATTATGTAAGTAAACCGTGATATAGCTACTGGGAGTTCATTTGCAATAGACATGGGGTACAGAGGCCATGAACCTCGCTTGAATAGTTGCTAAATAGTAACAAATTTGACTAAGCATCATCTGACAATATGAAACGCTAGTCCCAAAATGTACCAGATGTTCAGTTTAATTTTCAATATCTTGCGTCTCAAGCTCATGAATACAGCACAATAATGCAACCACAAATCGCATGAGATTTCACTCAGCAACGAAAAAAAATAAACTGAAATACTTGTGACTCTTAATCTTTTAGAGTCGACAGCGCCCAAACTCGGTCGGTTTAATGTGCGTTAAGTGAGGAAGACGAAAAACCGACGCGCTCTGCGAGGAACCAAGGATAGGGAAATACATTTTTAATGTTCTGAAGCATACCGCTGTTTACATACTTATAGTACTTCCATTAACATGACCTGTTCTGTTTCCAATCTCGTCCCACAGTCCGTATATGCCGTCCACTGCATCCAATGGCCAGTAGTGCGACGCAGTGGCCAGTACCTGCAGCCCTGCAAAATTCACAAGTGGGGAGACTCGCTTATTCAGACAGTTTAATAACATTATGTTAATTATTAATATGACATTATAATACGTTTCAATCGTTCATTCTCAGAGTTTTTGAATGTCATACTAAAATGCCTCACCTGGCTCTTATTAACGCACTGGAAGCCCTTACGTTTTATTACAGATAACTTAGTTTGAGATTTGGGAATCGGCAATTTCCGAAACTAGTGAAACAATTGGGCAAATGGATCTATAAAAGCAGTACAAACTCCGATAGTGTTTAAACAAAAGGACTCACAATCAAGATACAGGAAGATGCATGCAACTTTAGTTCAGACAGGTACAGAGACGTTTAAGTGACATTTTTTGCTATAAATAATGTTATTAAGCGCAGCCACTAAAGAATATTATCACTGGACCTAATTAAGACACTTAAACATTATGCCAGTATCGGTTGTCAAATGCTTATTTGCAGTTATGGATAGTAACATTTTCGGCTTCAGGCTTTCTATATGATTATATACAACCGCATTTTCAAAGAAATGAAAAAGTTACAAATAAGACACTTACCGGGATGCTTTAAGGTTCGTGCCCCTTGACCGTGAACCTAGAAGCAAATACATAAATCCGGGTTTCTAAAATGAAAACGTCCTCAGTTTTTTATTTTAGCAAATTAGTAATTTTGCATGTAAAGAACAAAATTACCTGGTTTAAAGTCAGACCCGCGATTAGGGTAAACACTCTGTACAATTCCATAGTTACTTTTTAATGATAAAGCAACGCGTGTTACTGTATGTGCCAAAATATAGTCTTTTAACGAAGTCCTTCAAGCACCAGAAATCCAGAAAAGAATACACATTTTCCAGTCGAAAATAGTTTACTATTGAAATAAAGAGGCTGTCGGAAAAAAGTTGCTAAAAGAATCTTATAATCTATAAATATTTTTAACAAAATAACACCTGTATCCCAAAACGATATCTCCAAACACAATAAAAATGCAGCCAAGCCGAATCTTTAAACTTCATTAGTAAAAGACACTGATTCTTTGTTTGCGTATCGGGGGAAGATGCGTAATCCGCTACACTGGCTCCATGGCGGGACCGGCGGGGTTCCGACTTTCCCCGCAGTTACGCTCCTCTCGGCTGCACGGAGCGGGCATCGGCGCGCCGCCGTCACGTCGGGTGTGGAAATTCAAATCATGATGTCATGTTGCTTACGGGCCGGGTGCGAGGTGGGTCTCAGCACGCCGTCCAGCTGGGGAGCGGGCTGTCACCTCGAACTTCAGCCGGTAACGCATACGTTGTAATATGCAGGCATGCTTATATTTTATTCTATTTTATTTTAACCAAATTTCGTTTTATCCATAAAGGTAAAAAAATACATTAAGCTAAATTACGGCATAATTGGACTAGATAGTGTTGCAGTACTGGAAGTCCTTCCTTGAGTAATAGGAAGCGATTTACATCTACTGGGTATAACGTAATTAATGCGTATGTTGGTACGAGAACAGAAGATGGTCACGTGTTTCACATATGTAGTTGTCAATCAAATAATGCAAATCCCATGCAAGTATAAGTCAGTGTTATATGAAGGACTTCAGTCCCAATAATAGGTTACATTTTAGTGTAGATGAATTACAGGCATAACATCAGACTCACATCCTACTTTACAGACGCAAAGGGAATTTATCTATGAGAGTTCTAAATGTAGATGTATGTACGGATGTTTCGCAGCGTACAGTGGGCCTGTCATTCATCCATCCTACCTGAAAATGGCAGGCTGACAGAACGAAATGAACGTTTTAAATGACATTAATATTCATCATGTTTATTTGCATTATTATAAGATTGTGGTCCAATTTTCAGTTTCAATACATACCAAACATGAAAATCAGCCTGAACATTTTAACATCTTAATTTGTTTTATATCACAACACTTAGCGCTTGAGGAATATGAACTTAGAAGGTTAAAGAGCGCCATCGTGTGACCAACA
>JAODKN010000041.1:8103486-8132657 GCA_026774425.1 Petrocephalus zakoni
TAACAACTTCACTAAACATGACTGTCCTGCTCACTATGGTTCAAATCACATCAAGTCTGCAGACGACACAACAGTAGTGGGACTCCTCACCAATACCGACGAGTCTGCATACAGAAAGGAGGTAGAACACCTGGTAGACTGGTGTCAAAATAACCTGTCTCTTAATATTTAGAAAACTAAAGAGATGGTTGTCAACTTCAGGAAGAGCCTGGCGGCCCACACTCCACTGTACATCAAGGGATCTGCTGTTGAGACAGTCAGCAAAGTGAAGTTCCTGGGTGTGCACATGACAGACGACCTCTCCTGGAGCCTGAACAGCACCACCATCACAAAGAAAGTCCAACAACGCCTCCACTTCCTCCGAAAGCTGAAGAAGGCCAGCCTCCCTCCTCACCTCATTCTACCAGGGGACCATCGAGTGTTCTCTGTTGCTATCACTGTCTGGTTTGGAAACTGCACTGCCACTGAAAAGAATAGTGACGACAGCAGAGAGAGAGAATTGGGGCCCTCTCCCAGCTCCCACCTCTATGAAAAACAATTGATTTGCCGTCCAAATGGCATAGTGAAAGACACTTTCCATCCCTCACAGGCACTGTTCTCTCTCCTTCCATCTGGACGACAGTTCCGCAGTATCAGGACTGTAACTGCCAGTCACTGCAAGAGCTTCTTTCCCCAAGCAGTCAGAGCCTTCAACTCACTGCCACTAAAGGACTGTCAAACTCAACAACACGAATACCTCTGCGGACACAGATAAAATACTTACGACTGGACTTTAGTTTGCACACCTCTATTGCACATTAGTATATTTGCATAAATATACCTACCTCATGCCAGTTTTCACTCATTGAACTTGTCAACAATATCCTGACCATAACTCAAACCTGATATTTTAAATACAAGCTGCACATTTCACTTTACTAAATCACACACTCACACTTTGTATTGTCCATCCTGTTCTACTCTAGTTAGAATAAATATTTAGCAAAATTGTTAGATTTATATTGTGGATATTCCTTGTCCTATATTTTTTTGTTTACAATCTTTACGTAAATGCAGTGTAGAGCCCAGGCGAAACACATGTACTTTTGTATATTGTCATGACAAAGGAATCTCGATCGTCACTTCATGTGAAATATCCATGTTCTCCTTAACATACTGGCACCTCCCACCAGTGCTGCAGTCTCTTCCCACAATACAAACTTATTTTGGGCATCTCTGAAACACCCATAATGCATCTGGGCAAGTTCTGCAATGCATCGGCATTGTACCCAGCGCATCAGAATTTCTACAACACTCCAGAAAAATCAATGATTATCGCAGATTCATGGATCACAGTAAAGCCTTCAGGTCCAGATCATTCTACCTGAACTGCACCAATAAAGAAAATGGTAACACACGTTTCCCAGACCCCTGAAACCCCAAGGATTCATTTTGGCAAAGCTCCCGGGAAAAGCATCTTAACCACTAAGCCACCAGAGGGAAGATTTACCAGCACTGCATAGTCATGTCAAAACAACACAGGAAACCAGGAAGAAGTGCTGCACAAGACACCTTCAGCCAACTAAGCATGATGAATCCAGCTAAGAGGCTGATTAAACATAACAGCATTGGAGCCAAATGAGTTAACTGAAACAACTTTATTGAAGTAAAAAAAAGGAAAATTGAACGGAATGAAATGTCAGATGTGTACAGTTTATTGCAGAAGGCTTAAGTTACCAGAACAGATGAAAAGAAAATGAAACCTAGATTGTATCAGTTCAAAATAAAAGGGGGGGGAGGGAAAAAAGCCAAGTACATAATGCAGGCCCAGAGGAGCAACCATTCGTTCTTCAGCGGCACAGGTCACACTGGAAGGACTCTCCACCCGTCAGGGACCATGTGAAGCGCACGTACACGCTGCGTCAACCTAGTTGGGGCCCGGAGCAGGGCTGTGTCCTCCCACAGCTGCCTATAAAACTAGGCGGCCCGGGGCTTGCTACTGCCCCTTACAGGTCATCCTCGTCATCTGGCAGAGCTGTGGACTGGGCCACCTGGGAAGCAGGAAGGAGGAGGGAGGTTGATTAATCAACTACGTAATGGTCTTTCCAACAATTCACTTTATAAAGGTCCAGTAGTGATGACACTGAATGACAACACCAACAAACCAGCCAGCTATGGAAGCTTCCAAAATTGATTAACTCATTTGAGACATTAGAATCTGCTCAACAAAACCTTCCTATTTACAAGGTTGTCAGAAATTGTTATTTTCACTGTTATTTTTCAGGAATCCAAAAACTGTTCATCCATAAAATCCAACCCCCAGTCTTACTTCTTTGCTGCCACCCAAAATCAAGCTACCCAAGTACCCAAGGCATATCCGCGCTGACTTGGCCTTGCTTACTACACTGTCGGGGGAAAGGACTAATTTGTGTCTTTGCGGGTACAATTACTTGTCACAGACTGTACAGTCAAAAATCTGCCAGTTGTACTTTAGCTTTAGAAAAAGTACTTTAAAATAGTACAGAAATGGATTCTGAGGACCATTTTAACCATCAGGGGCACATTAATGACATGTGTACCTAGGGGAACAAAACAATACCAGGGCTGTACCCTTTTTTCTGAAAGTGTAGCAAGGCTGAAAGTGACTAAACTCAGCTGGCTGGATCATCAGCATCGGACTTGTCAAAATGCATTGTGAAAGCAATGATCTGCATTCCATATTTGATGGAAAAAGGGCATATTCAATACATTATTCATTATTAGTAGTGTGGCACATCGCAATGTATTGACGCAGTCCTGATAACTTGGAAATTTCCAACCACCTAATGTACTAGAAAACTGCAGAACAGGACGATTCTCACAAACTTAGTAGCAGAATTTAGCATATAGCAAATCATGCTTGACAGTGTGAAGTCTCTTCGGCTTTGTGTCAGTCGCTCTCCAAAGCCCGCAATGGCTTTACTGAGCCAACCCTTCTGCAGTGGCAAAATCTGAAGCAAGCTGGAACTGTGCTGCCACTAATCTCCTCATTGTAAGGATCAGTCCTTGCATGGCAGTGGAAAAGCACCATCACAGACTAGGGCACATGGAGATGGACATTAAGCAATGCATGAGCAGCCCATTCTTTGAGCCTAATGTCAGATGTTATAACCCCTAACAGCTGTTCCACACCATCATATGACCCTCAGTTTCGTATCTGCTGTTGTGCAGCTAACATTCATTTCAATACAGCTAATCTATTTTGCATTTGAACATATACCTTCATAAAAACAATTAAAAATAACTGCCTCCTGACTTGTGGAACTAAAGGGAGTTGAAGGGGTTTATATTGTTAAAATGTAAAAGAAAAAAAAAACTACCATTAAGGATATTCATATCCCTCTTTGATACATTTGTTAATTGTAATATTGCCTTTTTTATGACTAGTCAACACACAGACACACAAAAATTGGTCTAAATCTTTACAGTGAAAGTAATAAAAGCAACAGCTTCAACCACATCATAGCCATACAACCCACCTGTAGATCTTCCTCATACTGTTTGGCCAGCTGGGGGTCCATCACCACCTCCGGAGGTGCCAGAGCTGGCATGGCCACAAATTCCAGGTTTGGGTCTCCAATCAGCTTCCTGGCCAGCCACAGGAACGGCTTCTCAAAGTTGTAGTTGCTTTTGGCAGAGATGTCATAATACTGAGGAAAAGGTTAGACAAAGTTGAAGGATCTGCTGAAACTGCACTGCTCATTGCTCTGAACCTGCTGCTCTCGAACTCAGGGCCACAGACAAGGTGGGCTCAGTTGAGACAAATGGCGCTTTTCCACTGGCATACAGGAACCGACCCATACCCGAACTACATGGCAAAGAGACCCGTTACAGGTCAGTTCTAGCCCATTGCAGGTTTTCCCACGGTCTAAAAGAATGCTTTCTCCCTCTGATAATCCATGCATGGAACACCGATATATCCAAGCATTTCGACCTATCGGCTTGGCTAGTAAACAAGGTCATTTGACCATGCTGACAGCTCGGGTACAGCTGATACACTTTACAATGGGAACCCCCAAACTCATGGTATGGCTTGATTCTTTGTGCCAGTGGAAAGGCGCCAACATTCGGTTCCATCCTAGTTCAAAGAAGACCTAGACAATCATTCAGAAGCAGCAGTAAATGTTTATTCATTTAACTCGTTTACATTTGAACATACATCAGTCACTGTTGTAATCAGGTATGTGCAAATTTATAACAGGCATTGATGTGATAACTGGTTGCCCTAGGTTGACATCCCGTTAGGAGGGATGGAAGCCCTTTAATGAAATCCCCCTACACCCCCCTCTCACCATTCAGTTTGTCAAGAAATACTTAAGATCACAACACCAAATGACATCCCCTTTTCATAATTTGTGACGTGGCCAAAGTTCATTCCCATTTTACCAGAGGCCCTGCCAATTATTAAGCGTGATAAACATATTTCAGTCCCTTTGGATAAGTCAGAGTTCCCGGTATCTTAACCATGTTTGAATCACCTATTTTATCCTTTTAGCAACCCTTCAGGACCTAACAGTCCTAATTAAAAGATACAACATAATAATTACAGTACGTTTCTTCAACGGACAGCAATACCAGAAACTTACCTGAAGGTTCTTCTTTCTGTGGAAAACGATGGCCTTTGCCTTGACCTTCCTGTCTTTGATGTCTACTTTATTTCCACACAAGACAATGGGGATGTTCTCACATACTCGTACCAGGTCTCTGTGCCAGTTAGGGACGTTCTTATACGTTACTCTAGATGTTACATCAAACATAATAATGGCACACTGGGCTGGAAAGAAGGGGGGGGGAGGAAATAATTTACTTCAAAACAACATTCACATTCAGAGAGCCAAAAGAACATTAGCAAATTTCAGTTCAACTTGATCCCCTACCACCATACACACACACACACACACACACAATTGCATATGAGCTTTATGATAAAGTCTGTATACTTTACTGAAAAGGTAACCACAAAAGTGAACCACAGCAGTTTTAGCAAATATTTTTATATATAGATATATATTGCGGCATTACGGTAAGACTTTGCGTCCCATTTCTTGGTTTTCCAGACCAGGCGTTCTGAAATGTAGCCTCAGAATGATAACGTGAAGGCCATAGAAAATTCGACTAACGGAGGTTGGGAGCCGAAAAGTCTTTGAGTTGAGGAGATCTAAAATACATTGGTCTTATGGGAATTTGGCTGGGGACTAACGAGTGATTCGACATAGGGAGGTTTAAGGAAGGTTGACTTAGCGAGGTCCGACTGTGTGTGTGTGTGTGTGTGTGTGTGTGTGTGTATACACATTATATCTCTCTCTCTCTGTGTGGGGAAATTAGCAAACATCGCCATGGTAATGTTCAATCATTTTTCAAGATGCAAAGGAGGAAGTTATTACAACATAGCACAAGTTACAGCCCTGAAACAAAGTGTACGAAAAACTTCAGGTTTGGGGAAAACCCACATTAATTGGGCATAAATAATCAAACTGCGTAGTGCAGACGACCATTATCTGCAGAAAATCATGGCATTAACTGAAATAACTACTGACAAGTAATGAACACAAACAACTAACACAAGCAGGGCAGATAAGGATGGGCCTTGAGATTAATTCGAACTGCACTTCTACACGAGGATGGGGAATTTCCAAGTGTAGTGGAGATATTTACAACTGACAAAGCCAAGAGTGATGGCAGCATGAAATAAACCATCTAGATACAGGAAGTGCCCGTTCTAATGACCTATGTAGAGCAAACAGTAGGCCGCATCAAACCTGGTGAAGGGAGCGAGCAGAAACAGGATGCTAGAAAGTCACTGCATAGTTAGCGAAGATCCCGTAGACCAGGGGTGGGGAACCTGATCCATGGAGGGCTGGTGTGGGTGCAGGTTTTTGGGATGACCTCTCAATTAGCCAATAACAATGGGTCCCCAGGACTGGAATTTAGAACCACTGCTTTATTATTGGCTAATTGTGAGGTCATCCCAAAAACCTGCACCCACACCAGCCCTCCATGGATCAGGTTCCCCTCCCCTGCCATAGACTGTAGGGTTTCACACTAATATTTTCAGATCAGAAGCCTATTTTTTGTATTTCACTTCTCACTTAAACAATCTAAGCCATACCTTTTAAGCATTTCCTTTAAACCTTACCCTGTATGTAATATCCGTCGCGAAGACCTCCAAACTTCTCTTGGCCGGCTGTGTCCCACACATTGAATTTAATTGCTCCTCTGTTCGTGTGAAATACTAGAGGATGGACTTCAACACCCAAAGTAGCTGAAAAACAAACATACAACTGAAGGCTACAAGTCAACATGGTCACCATCTGTTAAGCTTAGCATGTATACCACAGATGCAACATGGCCATAAACTAAATCTGCTGACCATCACTGGTCGGCTAAACAGAATCCCAGCATGCAATCAATCCCAGCTCTATCACTAATAAACGCCAGAAATAAGGTCAGAATACCGGGGTGCTACTGGGCCAGCAGTGAGCCCTAGACCCTGTCACAGCCCCTGTTACAAAATACCACATAATGAGGTATCAACTGATACTGCTAACAATGGCCAACAATTAACCAGTCTGGAACCATCTCAGAAAGAAGGATGTCTTCCTTAGCCATATCATTTTTCAGATTTAAGGTATTCTGGACTAATTGGAAGTGAACAAGGCCATGTAAAATGGGGTAAAATGAATTCCAACAAGTTATCTGGCCAAACAAGACATCTAGGATTTAGGAACAGGTTCCTGGTATTGCTAAATGGCTTTCCGACGTAAATGGAACATTGTTAAATCGAGGGTAACATCATTCCCAGCTCAGAGTCCGAGGTAAATGGGGCACAGCATAAATCCCAACCCGTCAGAACTTTGAGACTGAAATAAATGATGCGGAAATAATTTGCAGAATCAGAATCATGTTTATTGGTCAAGTGTGCTGAGACACACATACGATATAGAAATCATACCTTCATAAGCATGGGACAACTAAAAAGCATCAGCTTACCTACATATTTCTTCTCAAACTCTCCAGTCAGGTGACGCTTCACAAAGGTGGTTTTACCAGTACCACCATCACCAACCAGAACAAGCTAAGGGGGAGGGAAAAAACCCAAATGCATTTCAGGTGAGACATGCTGGAAAGCCCAGATCATTCCCTTATGGAATGACGAACCGGGGAAGCCAGAGGGACCCCGGAGTACAAGCAGAACTCACTTACCTTGAACTGAACTTGAGGTTCCCCTTGCATTGCCATTATTTACGATTTAACCTGCAATCAAATCAGAATGTGAGCTGAAACCCTTACATCCCCAAACAGTATCTATTAACCAGTGCCTGGACGAAAGGGCCCACATGCTCCCACAGCATGGACCGGGGCTCGGTGATCGGGCTGCAAGATGCCCAAATAACTCAAACAAATGGTACACAGTCCGTACTGTGCTTAGCCACCAGTCATTGTGAGTGGCCCTGTGCGTAGACTGGGTCAGAGCCACGCACTTGGGCACATTTATACCCGAAAGGTGCGAGTATGTTAGAGATCACCACCGATCCCTCCATCCCCTGCGCCGCGGCCATGCTGTCGAGGAACCTGAACAATGGCCGGCCGACCACCTAGCTACACATGGGCAAGCAGCCATCTAGCATAGGTGCCTTCACAAGGTAATGTCACCCATTAGGCGCAGCCGGGAAAGAAAGCCAACAAAACACGGGCCTATTTTACGCAGCGCCGCGGTAACCGGGTGCGAGACGCCGAGCCGAACACGCTAGGCTACGTTTACAATTATTTAGCTAGGTCACGGTGTCATTTCGTGAAAACTCTTACATGTACCCGTGAGATTAAATGCAAGGTAGGGTGTTATAGCGAAGAGCAATGCGTTAATGCTCATCGGGCTGCAGAAAAACCGCCGTCTGCCGCCCCATCAAAAAGCCCGCCAACTAGCAGGGCACCGAGACTGCGGCCAGGCTGCAGTCCAAACGGCGAGAAAGAAGCGCGCTTAAAGCGACACCCGGAATAGCCAAATGCAGCAAGGATGCCGGTCATCGCAATAAGAGGGACGAACTCGGCAGATGGCTTCTTTTACTGCGTGCTGTGTAGTCGGATGTCTGTGATTACAGGCGGATTAAGGATGCCTTTTTCTATTGCTTACCTTTTCAGTCGCGACGCAAGGCTCGTAAGGAATTTCCAAAATAAAATGGCTGACGCGTTTTTGAAATACCCCGACCGCACACCCCTATCACGTGTACCTCTGTCTCCATGGCAACTCGCGCTAAGGAGGTGTTTGAAACCGTTCCTGCTCGTTATTGGTAGCCGGCTGAGCGAAAGGCGGAAGTGGAGCCTTAAAATTTAGCGCAGCGGCGTCGGATTGGACAGTGACTCTGACGTCATGTACCTCGTTCATGTGGTAGCCGCAGCACTTACAACCAATATGAACAGAATTCATTTTCCTTTAAGTTCCAAGTATTGACATTTTTTTCTTTTTGCTACTGTTCTATGTGTGTAACAGTACTAATATTTGAGGCATTGTTCTAAAGTTTTAATTTATCATTTTCTTCTGCTAGTGTGACAGTAAATAACCCCTTATGGCTTGCCATAAACTAAAACACGGTCCTTTGTAGCACATATTACACAAATGATTCAATAATGAACTAAAAAATATTGCAACACAATTAAATATTTGAGAGAGAGATACAAAATTTTGTGATATATCTGCATAACAATAACTCTTAACGAACCTTTAATCACTCATTTAATATCAAATACTGGCCAAAAAATTTATGAAATTTTGTAAATTCTCAAATTAATTGAGGTGACCAAAATGGCCGAAACAAACTATTGATCATTTGATCAATGATGGGCTGGGTCTGTAGTGTAATTATCAGTAGTATGTGAATTTCTTCGATAAATCTGTTTTATTATAAAAATTAGGCTTAAGTTAAAAAGCCTTAAAAACACAACCTCAAAATAAGTATAGAGCCAAAAAATACATCTTGTAACTCAAGCGACTTCAGGGAAAAACTGTTGACTGCTGTGCTGCCTGGCCATTCTGGAGTGAATGAGAAAACTTAAGTTTAAACTAATATTAATTGCTATTGGACCACAGCACCATACAGATCAGTATCCTGCAGTCTATGGGACTTTCTCTTAAGGGTAATATTTAAGGGTGTGTACTAGCAGTATGTTTTTTAACCATATACCCCAGGACCCACTTTTGGGTCACCATATACCAGTTGAGAAACGTGACTGTGAATCATACACTAAGAATATGTCGGGGATTAGAGCCTATACTGTACATACACACGCTAGTATTTTACAAGAAGGATTAAGAAAAAAAATAAAGTGCAGGGAAGCATGACCACGACATAATATTGCAATATGTCGGCAGTAACAACAGGTGAGCGAACATGACAGTAGTGCAAAAGACAGTAGCACAAAAAAGGCATCACAGGGTGGTATGTGAGTGCAGAAGAAACACGAGCGATTATTACAGGGTTACCTTGGTAACAGCTCTCAGGTAGAAACTGTTCCTGTATCTGGCCTGGATACTTCGGTATTGTCTGCCTAATAGGTTGAGGCTAAATAGACAGTTATCGGAGTGTGTGGGGTCTTTGCTCTGCAAAGGCAAGACGTATGTGAGATGGCTGAAAATCATTCAGACTCATTGCCACAGGTGTATAAATCAAGCACCTAACCATGCAATCAGGATTACAAACATTTGTGAAAAAATGGGTCATTCTGAAGAGCTCAGTAAATTCAAGTGTGGTACTGTCATAGGACGCCCTTTTGCAATAAATCAGTCTCTGCTAGATATTTCACGGTGAACTGTAAGTGGTGTTACTGCAAAGTCAAAGTGTTTAGGAACAACAGACACTCAGCCACAAAGCGGCAAACGACATAAAGTAATAGAGCAGGGTTGCTGAGGCGCATAGCGCTTAAAAGTCGCAGACACTCCGTTGACTAATTTAATAACTGTTCCTGTGGCATTAACTGTGCAGAACCTGAGTGCCGAGAGCTTCGGGGAATGGGATTCCATGGCCTAGCGCCTGCATGCAAGCCTCACATCACCAAGCGCAATGCCACGCGTCAGATGGAGTGGTGTAAAGCACGCTGCCACTGGACTCTGGGGCAGAAGAAACGTGTTCTCTGGTGTGACGAATCACGCTTCTCTGTCTGCCAGCCTGATGGATGAGACTAGGTTTGGCAGAGGCCAGGAGACTGTTACCTGCTGGCATTGTGCCAGCTGTAAAGTTTGGTGGAGGAGGGATAATAGGATGCAGTGGTTTTTCGGGGGGGGTGGGCTTGGCCCCTTAAGTTAGTTCCAGTGAAGGGAACCCCTAATGCTCCAGCATTCTGAGACATTTTGGGCAATTCTATGCTTCCATTTTCGTGGGAACAGTTTGGCGTTGGCCCCTTCCTGTTCCAACATGACTGCCCACCAGTGCACAAAGCAAGGTCTATAAAGACATGGATGAGTGAGTTTGGTGTGGAGGAACTTGACTGGCCTGCACAGAGCCCTGACCTCGACTCAATAGAACACCTTTGGGATGAATTAGAGCAGAGACTGCAAGCCAGGCCTTCTCATCCAACATCAGTGCCTGATCTCACAAGTGCTGGATAAAATTCTGGATAAATGGGAAAAAAATTTTCATGTGTATATCTAATGGCCAGATGTCCCAATACTTTTATCCATATAGTATATGTGAAATGGCTGAAAGTCATTCATCTTGAACCCATAATTACATGTGTATAAACTACCATTATTAGTATTGGGGTCTAGAGTTGCTGTCTGTCTATTTCAGCAGTGGGAACCAAATATCTTGGATTTCAGGAAATACTATTTTTGTATGTGAGGTGGCTGACAACCATTCAGATATATAATTACACGCTCACGTAGCTGCCCCTGCTGTGTCACAATGTCACATGTGTGCTGTGGTGCATCAACAATGACGATTAATCACCTTCACTTATGAACTAGTATGCACAGTCCAAAAACAAGCTGGGGTTAATTGGAGTGACCAAATTGTATGTAGATGTGCCTGTGTTACTGAAGGGTGTGTGAGTGTCCCCCCGCGATCCTGAATAGGACAAGTGGTTTCAGAAAACGAATGGACAGGTTTAGAGTTAGCCGAGCTAACATTTATTATTAAGTAAAATAGTATAGGTGGAGTTGCACTAACATGATCCTCATATAACACGAACAAACCCTCTTAACCAATAATATTTCGTTTACTGTAGTTAAATATCATAATAGGTAAAATATGACATTTTCGCATTAAGAAATGTCTATCGTTATAAATACTGTGCTATTTTATAAGGATCCTAAAGTAACATATTCTCTAAGACAGGTAATATACGACAGAGGGTTTTTGCTTACGGACATTCATCCACATCGTTTTTAAATGCCCCTAAGTAATATTTCTCCGCAGAACTCGGGCATCCTTACGCGGATGAGGAGCGCGCGGTACGTTTCCGCCTTCGTGCCCGAGCTGACGGGCGCCGCGAATAAGCGCTTTGTGGTCACGCCGGCCGTTAATGCCCGCCGCGGCCGCCGGGCGGCGCCACTGAGCGACTCGCTTTGTCGAGGTGTGCTTCTGGGAGTTGTTTCCTAAGTTTGCTTCGGAAGGACCGTCGCGTTCGGTCTCGTCAGAAGCAGGCAGCTGGCGAGCTGTAGCGCAGCCCTGGTCGCGGCTTCCCCGCCTGTTTTCTCTCCCCCGCTTTGCATTATTAATGCTCTAAGCGCGCCGCGAGCGTCGCAGGCTCCTTCGCCGGATAGTGGCCGCCGGCGGATGCTTTTTCCGGACCCGGTGTAGCTCCCGAAAAGCGGTGTGATGAAAGACCGGCTGGCGGACCTGACGGCCGTGAGTATGCCGCCGCCTTGCCGGCCACTTGTTGCGGTGCGCGGCGATGCTCCCGATGGGGCGCGGGCGAGGCTCCTGGCGGCAGCCCGGCGGGAGGGAGGCCGGCTGGCCGGCCATCGGGCTCCACGCTCGGGCTACTTCCCTTCGCATCGATGTCCTCTCCTCTTTATTATACCAAATTATATGTAGCTGGCCGCCAACTTTTAAAACCTGATGGCAGTGCATGTTATGTAATTAAGTAATTTTCTTAACACGATCTTAATGTATTATATATCTGGGCTGTCACTATCGATTATATAAATAATCGAATAATCTACAGATTATACAGTCATAATCATGTTCGTCCTTGCTACGTGGGGCTGATTTATGGATGTGGTGGCGCGTTTGTGAGAAATTGAACCAAAAATGAATGAAGAGGACAAAGCAAACAAGAACTGGACCCCAAAAGACATTCATCTTTTCTCGTATGGAAATATTTTGTATTCCACAGGGACAATATTGAGCAAAAGCAGGCGATTTGTCAGCACTGCCTTGTGTCTGATGGTACAGCTCACTGCAGCTCCACCAACTTATTTGGCAGACCCTGTTGGTAGACAGTAATTTCTGTTTGGCTATACAGTTAATTTTTAACCCCTAAATATGGCACTGTAATTTTTTTTTCTTGAATAGTTCAGCCCAGGGCTGCTGCTAGAGATTTTGGGTCTCATTAAAGCATATTATATTATACAGTTTATAATTATGGCTCTTCTCATTTTCATGTTTATTTACATAAAGTATCTGTTTATTATGTAGTGCTTGTGCATTTGTATCATGGAAGCAATCTGGTTTGGATGGAGTGTATTTGTACTGTTGTTGATATAAGCTTTTTTAATCTAGTTTTAAAATTTGTATTTAGAAAAATAACTGAATTAGTATTTTGTGGGAACGTACTAGTAATGCTGGTGTTTACACCTTCGAACCAAGTTCGTACTGTGTTAGTAGGCCTACTGATAGTAGGGATGATTTTGTGAGTAATGTTTCTATGTCATCACAAATCTAGAAAAAAAATTGTGGAGCTATATCACATTGCCAGTTCAGCTTATCCATATATCCATATTTCATTCATGCTATTACAGCAGAGACTGCAGGAGAGCATGATTTTGCATCTGTTGTGTGCTTGTGTATAGTGTTTTACTTCCACCTACGGTGCGGCATTTTCTTTGTGGCTTTAAGCCTGGGCGATTCGCACTGACATGTCTGGTGAGAAGCCGTTTGACAGATATGCGATATGCGGCTGGTGGGAGGGGTTTGGGGTGATGGTGTTGTTCTTATTAGGTAAAGGCTGAAATGTGTGGAAATGGTAAATAACTTCTGAGAGGTGGAATCTGCCTTCAGTCTCAAAAGAGATTTCATAATGAAACTGTCAAGTGAGATCCTCTGGTTTTGTGAATTAAATGTAATAGATGTGGTTGTTAAGTCAGCTGTTGATCGTCAGATGTAGTTATGACCTTTCTTTGGACACTTCTGGGTTAGGCTTCTGTTCAGTGAATGAAATGTAATTCTAAATAGGTTCATTGTTTTCCTCTTTCCTGACAAATGAATTACCGCCTGTGAGAGATACTCATGGTCTGTTTGGCTTGTGACTTCTTAGAAATTCATGTTTTAAACGCACACAAATTACAGACAAGTCTTTGAGGAAGTAGGTTATGGTGCAGCCGAGGGTTTGAACCCATTTTTTCAGGCTTTGTGTGGTTTGTGCCTCTATATTTATGATCCCACAATATGTTTTGCTTCAGATTTCACACAGTTTTTTACACTAACAGAAACTCTTTCATTTCATCCAAGCATTAATATGATCGAAGAGATGTCCAGTTTTTACATGGCAAATATGTATTCATTATTTTTATTTTTTGTGAGAAGAGTAAATGTGGTCTGGTTAGAGGTGGACAATATTAATAGAAAACTTCACCCCGTCCTTGTAGAGAACTACGTACGTGGAAGAAAATGTCGCCATACCGATTGAGAACGAGGCATTTATGGACGACTTCTTCCAGCGGGTAAGGTTGCATCTCTCCTCCTGTCGGCATGGGTTTGCTGCAGGTACTGCGCCGAGGAACTTTTTTTTCAGAGGTGGTGACTTGAGTGTGTATGGCAGGTGGAGGAGGTTCGCAGACTCATTGACAAGGTCTCATCCCAAGTGGAGGAGGTGAAGAAGAAACACAGCATAATCCTATCGGCGCCAAATCCTGATGAAAGTGAGTCCCAGGCGGGCTGTCCTTCCCATGAAGCACCTGGGCCTGTGATCAGGATGTCATTGGTTCAAGTGGTGGTCAGCAGAGTGATCACACTGTTGGTTGGTAGGACAAGGCCCTTAACCCCAACTTTTCCAGGGCTTGTCTTACCCTGCTTTCTTGATTGTATGGCTCTTTAGATAAAAGCGTCTGCCAAATCAGTAAATGAGTACATTTATTCAACAGGCCCCCGTCTGAGCACCTCCATCTGTACATGCACCTTGGCAATTGTCTTCTTAGGGATGTCCAGTCGAGCGTTAGCCCAGGAAAAACATACAGACAGTTGAGAATTGGTTGCAAGCACTCAAGTTATGGAACTATTGGTTTCTGTATTATAGTGTTTAAAGTTTCGTTTTGTGGGTAACCCCCTTGACACCTGCATTTTGGGTCTTTTATTAGCACCTTAACATTTGTTTTAAACCTATGCACATTCACACCTACATGTGCACAAATACACATCTGAACATGCACATTCTGAGTTGCTTATTGCTAATCATCCCAGACAGTACTGATAACTGGTGATCAGCTAATGCAGTGGTCAAATAAGTTTGTCACTGGTGTGTTTGCTGGTTCCAATGCCAGCATTTGTGTTAGAAAATGCCAAACTATGGTGCTTGTTGAAATTATTGCAAACATTTGTCAAACAACACGTTGTTAATGGAAATTATTCACACAAATAATCCAGGACCCTGGCCACTCAGATCAGACCTTTAAGGACAGTATTTTCTGTGTTATCTCAGTAGGCTCCAAGAGGACTGTGGCTGCTTTCTGTAGCTATGCCATTCCAGTTTTTCTGTGATTTTATGAGGCGAGAGCTTGACTCTGGACTGCCTCCATGTCCCATAATCCATATATTCGTTTTGGGAAGTCAGTTTGAATCAGTCACCTGTGCAATTATTTGGTCTGAAAATACACTTACTATGTTTATGTCTGTTTCAAGTATTCTGGATAATATGACTTGGGATCTGGGATTTGTTAAAATTCTACGTAAACAAGTATGTTTTCTTCCTGATGGAATTCCCGACTTTCCGTACTGCTCAAATATAGGCAGTGGCCTTTGAGGGCATGGCTGGAGAGAGGCAGATAGCTCCAGCTTCCTGTTCGGCATTGTCCGGCGTCAGGAAGCTTCACAGCTGTCATGGTGCAAATAAATGCTGGAATAAGGAAATGTGTGCAAACATTCCGCCCCTAAGCAGACACCTCGAGGGCAGACGTGAAGGACTGCTGGATCTTCAGTAGCTCTCTGAGTATGGTTTGGGTAAAGTTACTTTCTTATGTTCTATTCTGATGCCGTTATTTTCAGAAGTGAAGATCATGCTGGGCAGGATAATGCAGAAAGTGCAGGGGAGATTTGGAAGTGTGCTGTGGCATTCTTTTGTTACGGTTTATTGACTTTTTTTTTTTGGTCTGGTAAGTGCCGTGGCACTTTTGTGGTATTTGGGGAAGGTGAGGGGCCTTTTAGTTCATTTACATTTACAGCATTTGGCAGACGCCCTTAGCCAGAGCAACTGACATTAGTGCTTTAAGACTCTAATGTGAATTTTTGCCTATGCTGGCTCAATAAAACCCAGGCGATGAATGCCATCTATCTAGTTCATCTGATTTAGCGTCCACACACGTGTACAGAAGTGAGCATCTGGCACCATGTGCTTAAGATGATGCTCATTTACATGTGTGCAAGCGCATGACAATGTGGGCGTAGTACCATCTGTGAGTATTCGAGCGAGTATGAGAATGCATGCTCACTTGTGGTGCACATTGTCCTGTAGCTATGCATGGCCCGGTTACTTGGAGAATTTGGAGTTGATGTACAGATTAGCCAAGAGCACCTTAGACAGGACTACAACAGTATACACCAGTATTGAACAAGGCCTTCAACTACTCCAGGGGCACAGGATGCTAGCTGACCCTACTCTCTGACCCCAAGCTATCCTGACTCGTACGTCACTAAGTATAAAACAATGTAAATGCCTACACCAGACCCACCCCCAGGAAACAGAGGCACAACCCTGTCGGAGTTTGTCTTAGTTCTGTACATTGTTGTTTCCTCTTCGAAGAAATACAAAGTCTTAATGGCTATTAATAGTACCGGAGGATTTACAATAGCTGTTTGGCTAACGTGCAGACCTGTTATCTAGAACTGGATATTTTGATGGATCAGTTCAGGTTAAGTATCCTGCGCAACCATGGTAAAGCTAGGTCCTTTTTAATGTCCAGGTTATTGATACAGCTAGAGCTTGCTAATGGTCACTTCCTTGGTGAAACATCAAATGCATGCATAACTTCTTCAGCTTGTAGATGTTTCACAACAGAACATCCAAGTTTCTTAACATCTTGCCATTTGCTTTAGCCTGTGGCCCTTTTTAATACTGTAACCGTGCTGCAGTTTTAATGTGTGCCACAGTGCTCTGTGCGAGCGTGCCGCCATGATAAACTACACCAATCCTCCAACCACAAACTCCGCACCTTGAGCCTGGCCTAATTGTGCTCTCTGTCTGTCCTTCTTTCTTTCGCTCTCTTAGAGACAAAAGAGGAACTTGAACAGCTCACCAATGAAATCAAGAAGAACGCCAACTCCGTGTGGGCCAAGCTGACATGTGAGTGCTTCTGCCAAAGGGATTCGTTTGCTTTGCAAATGGGCTGACAGGGAATGCAAAGCATGCTTCTCTGATTGGACAGGGATTGGACAATCTGAGTACCTGGACTATATGCTCTTAACTGATAGCACTGTTATGGTTTGCTAGAATAATAAGAAACAATTTTTGTTTAGTTACGATTCTTTCTGATGTAATATTTTCCTAGGGTACAATTTTCTGGCACCGGCAGAGTGAGTTAAGGGCTTAACTGGAGAGCTTCCACAAGTAAAAGACTCTTAAATCAGTGAATTCCTGATGCATTTTGTTCTTTTATTTAGAAAGAAATGTAACATACAGCTCGACATTCTGGCCTGTTTTGGTTTTGGCGATCAGTTTAGTGATTCTGTTTTTTAACCAACTGCTGTCTGAGCCCTGATAATAATACTCTTCTGCCTATTAACAAGAAAATATGTACCTCTTTTTGCTCAGAATAAAGCATCTGTTAATTTTCACTTATGCCAAAATGCCATCTTGTCTCTCTCAGTGAAATCTTAGGCTTTTGGACAAAGTGTGTCAGGGTTTTTGGACTTGTAATATCTGGTTTGTTGGTCACACTGTCAGCATGGAGTTTCAGCTATGCCAGCTGGACCATTTTATTATGTTCTGATTTTGAAGCGTATGTTTATTATTTGGTGCTATGAAGAGGCTCCTGGTTTGTGGACTCGTGGCCTGTTTTGAGAGGGAGGCTCATGTGACCGATCACTAGTCCACACTGGTATGTTTTCGTTTAAAAACATCTTGAAACGAAAATGATCTCCATCCACACAGGCATTTTCACGTCATTTACAAAAGTATTTTCATCCACTCAGAAACGAGCAAAAAATGCATTTGATGTTGCTATTAGAGTACATTGGGCATGCGCCCATCAACACAGTGATCAGTAAATGCATGCATACAGGTCAGCAGCAGGGCAAACCCCACTGAAAGCAGCTCCCCGTATCTGCTATGTTGCAGTACAGTTTACCTCCGTGCAGGGTGGCCAACCAGAGGTTGTAGCTAATGGGGATCAAATCAGGGATGAGCCAAAAGATGAGTATGGAGCAGTTATGGCACTTTTAGAGTCTGTGTTTTCATAAGTCTCTGTGTTCCCTCATCTACACTGCAGCACTAAAATAGAGTTTTCAGAAGGATACAGTTCTGAGCGTTTTCAGATGTCTCCATTTTTGAGGGCTGAAAACTTGGGTAGTGTGGACAAAAGCCGAAAGCGGAGACTAATGTCTGCATTTTTAAACGAAAACTGTGTGGACATAGCGGTAGTGATTATTCTCTTTCCTTATTCACATTGTGACGCTGCCAGCTGCCCCAGCCCTGTGTCTTGTGCTTCTGGTTCGCTGACCTGGGGCCACATGCTTCCAGGGTTGATAGGCATGGAGACGGCCACCAGCTGCATGCCTGCCATTCTGCAGCTCCATCTGTAAATCGGCATGTGGCTTACCGGCGACATCGTCTATTTAACTGGAAGATGATCAGCCCACCCTCACACCGATTGCCGGCCTCTTCTATCTCCCATTAGCCATGCAGCAGAGCCTCCCGGAGGACGAGAATGTGAACCAAGCCTCAAACCGCATTCAGAGGAGTCAGGTCAGGAAATACGCCAATCCTGACCTATGCCTGTGCCCGTAATGCTGTCTCCCCATGCCTACCCTCATTGTCCTCATGTGTTCCCTCCCTTTCCCATCATGCTCTCTGGGCATGTCCATCCATCATGCTGTAGGCAAGTGTCATGCCCTGGAGTTGCAGCTGCAGTTTGTTGCAGGCTCCGTCGCATTCTTCCTTGCATGGCAGTGTAGTGAGCTGCCAGCAGTAGCACAGAAGTGGTAAATGTGCCGGGAGGGCATCTGTGGAGGAATAAGCAAAGGCGGCTTCCCTCTCCTCTCCTGTAGTCAGCGGGATCTTCTGCAGTTCTTCTTTTTTCACTGTTTCTTCACTCTATTCTGTTTTAATTTTGACATGTTGTGGTTCCCTGCAAATGTGTGCAATTAAGTGTGCGCACACTCACACACTCACTCTGCCTGTGTTTGGCCTTCTGCCCCATCCAGCATGCAGTGTTGTCCCGGAAGTTCGTGGAGGTCATGACAGAGTACAACGAGGCCCAAGTGTCTTTCCGTCAGCGCAGCAAAGCACGGATCCAAAGGCAGCTGGAGATAAGTCAGTGCATAAACATCGTTCTTTTTCCTCCTCCCTTGAAAAGACTGATTTATTGGATTTATAAACCAGATCTGGCACTTAACAGACTTGTTATATAGACAGATTAATAGTGCAAACCCACCCAGATAGATTCCCTGAGGTAACAGTCCCATTATGCTTAGGGTCATGTGTAAAAATGCTGGACAGGCCCAACTGGCCATAGCCAAAAGGACTGATTGGGTTTAACTCTTGACAGGGGAGAGATTTTCTGGGAAACGTTTACTCGGAACATACTGGTAACAGTTTAGTTTAAGGTCTGCTCTTTAACCATTAATAAACTGACTTTTACTTGTCATCTGGTAATATACTAATATATGGAAAGATCCCTGCTTTGCTACCCCTGGGAAAGGCTCCTGGCCCCTGAATAGGTTAGTAAACATACTCAGAGTTCCAACTGAATATTTACAAGCTCTTTATAAATACTCTGTGAGCCAGGACAAAGGTATCTTTGCAATAATTTCTAAATTTAATTGCAAGTGAATCTTTTTATTTAATAATATATCATCAAGTTATTGGCAACAGTTTGTTAATAGTTAAGGAGCAGACCCCTGTCTGTGTTACCAGTATATTCCAAGCTATATTCCATATATTGCATAGTTTGGGATCGCTTATAAATCCCCCATGGAATACCCTTCATTTCTTAGAACATGAAAAGACTAATGAATTTCAGAAGAAAGGTCTTTGTTTCAGGCCATTTTGAGGCTTAAGTAACACCCACAATTGCTGATACTCCATATACAGGGGGTCCTCGTTTTATGACACAGTTCTGTTTCTACAACAGTGACGTACCCCGAATTTTGGTGCATTTGAAACACACCCTAGCCTCAGTCACTTACCTATCCTAACACAGTTGTAAGATCATAATTTAGAACATAAAAACTAGGGAGCGGAATTCGTGCCACCTTGAAAAGCAAAAACAACTTTGGCATACACGGAAAAACAATCGACGTGACGTATTACATATTTACAGTGTGCGGCACACAGAAACCTTTCCATATGGAAATGCAATGCACAAGAGTCACTGCTTTTCAGTGAGTGTCGTGAAGAGAACGTGACATAATGAAAAGCAAAACCGTCATTCCATTGCTTTGCATCTTATTTAACTACCATCCAGAAAAATAATCAGAAGGGTTTGTATTATATGCAATTAAACGAAGAAATCGTGCCACATCGCACCAAAATGCAATGATCACCTTTGCTCTACCTTTTCATCAACTCATTTTCATTTTCGGAAAGTACATGCTGAAATCGTTCCACCACGAATGAGTGTAAAAAAAAGTTGCTGCGCGCAACCAAGCTAGTTCGCCCACGTAGTCCGTAAGTACGACGCTAATGGCGTGAGCCGATTTGGGAGTTAGCCTCGTAAACTCGAAACGTCGTATGGCAAGGCTGTCGTAACCCGAGGACCTCCTGTACTTAACTAACCTGAAGGAGGCCAGTTTTATTGCTTCTTTAATCAGCACAACAGTGTTCAGCTGAGCATAATTTCAGAAGGGATTTTCTGTTTTTGCGCAAAACATGAAACTCTTATCTTAAGCAGAAAGTTTCAAGTAGAAGTACAGCCTGTAGAATGTGTCATAGAGGGGTGCTATGGTTATGCCCATAAACCTTTTATTACAGCTAACTGAAAGAGTAATGGGGCAGTTTTTTGCATCACTGAGAAAGGTGATGACTATTATTAGCACGACAATTATCGCGGTGCAAAATCACATGACAATGTAAACGATGAGATCAGAGTTATGAACAGAACAGAGCCTTGGGGGGGCACTCTTTGTGAAAAGATTCTGAAGGCTCAAAGAGAGAGAGAGAGAGAGAGACAACCCTTTATTGCAATTGCAATTGCAATACACCATGTCACTGATCACAAGTACCAGCGAAATTATTGGCCATCAACTTAATCAGGTGCCTTGTTAGGAATTTGGACCATGCCAATATCCCTTACACCGTAGCACAATGCTGAAAGCCGTCTCTTTGAAGATTGACTGTCAGAGGATTAGTGCTGAGCTGAATTAAATTTTGAAGGTAGGTTGAGCGTGATTAGCAATGAGGTTCATATCTGGGAAGAGGCAACAGGATGTCCAATATTCATTAAATAGCAGTAGCAAAAGTTATTAGCGGTTTGTTTGTTCCTGCAAAGAACAGTCCATTCAGATGAGCATAATTTATGTAGACAGCCTTGTGTCTCATCAGATTTCTTTGACTTCATAGTTTGTTGTAAAAATGAATGCATGTGTAATTTACAAAATCTGGTTCCATGGAGCAAGGCTTCGCCAGTCTGGGCTGGTATCATCGGCAAATACTCTTTGTTCCCCTAGTCTTTCCTCTTTCCTGTCACTCACAATGTAGCTCTTAATCTAGAAATGATGGCTGCTCAGGGTCAAAGATGGTTCATGTTATTGATTTTCAAGGCAACAATTTTATGCGTTTTTGAGACGTTTTTTTATTTTATTTCTCCATAGAGGAATAGTCAAGGGTGAGCTTTTGTGCATACATACTAATCTGGGGCACAGCAAACCCAAGATAATGTGGTTTTTAGTAGCCATGTAATGATAATGGTATTATTGGTTTCCATGTAATATTGAGGTTGACCTCTTTCATCATTTACATGAGTTGTTGTTTTTTATTATGTGCAGTTCTCTGAAAGCTAGCATTTACTACACTGGGTCACCAGCGGTCTTCTATGTTCATGACAGTGGCTACAGATTTGGAGTCAGAACTCCATCAGCTATGCATTTTCATCAGACCTTTAGCTTGCTTTTAACAGCAGCCTGTCTACAATTAAATTACTAAAGTATTGTTGATACGAATAGGAGTTACCAAATTGCCCGTAGGTGTGCATGTGTGAGTGTGCCCTGTAATGGGCTGGCCCCCCATCTTGGGTAGTTCCCCACCTTGTGCCCATAGCTTCCAGGATAGGCTCCAGATCCCCTGTGAACCAGAAGGATAAGTGGTTTCAGAAAAAGGATGGATGGATTGTTGATACTTTGATACATATAATGCAACCAAACTCACTAGCAAAGTTTCAGGCAGTGGTGAAAAGAGTACTCAAAACTGAGGTCAAAGAGTCATGTTACATATTGCCAATTCTGTTTTTCATTGTTACTATTGTAGAAGTATTGTGCAGGTTTTGCAAATGAAAAAGAAAGTTTCCTCAAGAAGAAAAGATTTTGCAACTTTTACAACACAAAAAAGTATTTGGGCAACATAATGCTGATGAACTAACTCGGACTTGTTTACATCCTCAGATAAACACCTTCAGCAGTGAATCAGTCTGTATCTCGTCATTGTGAGACAGTGGAACAGTAATGTTGCAGTGTTGGCTTTTGGGTTTGGAAGGATAGCGTTGTGAACACAAGCTGTGACTTTCAAAGTGGTTTAACGGGGAATGCAGTGACATATCAGGATGCGTCACCAGCAGCATTGGTCACGGTTCTCATTTTGGGACCACACCCTGAGCTTACACAGTCATCATACTGAAATAGGGTGCTCTGTTACACAGCACCAGTACTCTGGGAGCTACCTGCGGCAGGGGACACCTGTGTTGCGGTTACCCGGGAAACTGTGGTCAGGAGAGCCAAAAGGATGTGGTGATGTGACTGCATGGCTTACCCATGGCCTCCCAGCAGGCCAGTTCCTGGCAGGGAGAATTAAGTTTTAATCTCCGGCAGGTGTTGAGCACATTAATAATGTTATATTTAGATATTTAGTTTGCAGTACTTTTCTTGCGGTGCCCGCTAATTGCTGGCTTACATTAAATATGATTACAAAGACCAAGGCTTATATCCCCGCTGCTTTATTTGTCCAGACGGGAAATGTTGTTTCTCAGTGTCCAGGAAGTTGCTCTCAAAATATGGAATTACTTCAGATCCTCCCAGTGTAGCCTTTTCCAAGCCCCTCCCACTCTCCCTGAAAACAGCCGTCATCTCCACCCCTCCCCCCACCCCATTTATAGTGGGCCACCATGCCCTCTTCAGATCTACACTTCTGCCGTCATGCCTCAGATACAGAGACTGATCCCAGATCAGCCTTTAAAAGCTATGCGTCACACACTCTGCCTGCTTCACTCATCTACTCTGGCTAGGGGCAGGCCTGAGATCAGAGGGCTCTCAGGTTTGAAAACACACCATATTTGCTGGCCACCCCCCTCTCCATTCCAGTTTCATATTTCATTAGGCCTGGGTTGTCACATCCTCTTTGTTTCTGTGTTCTGCGGCGGGTAGGGGTGGGGGGGTGTGTATGCCCTGTCTTTGGAGGACCACATCTGGTTGTACACTGAGGGGGCTTTTTCCTTCCTGGGGATGCGGGCCAAGCTGCTGGGACTGGCCTGCTGGTTGGCTCTAGCAAAAAGCCGCATTGCCCTGGACTTTCCAAACCAGCGGAACTGTGGCGTGGCTTTGAGGAAGGGCACCTTCTTGGGGGCACCCTGTTCCACATGCTACTCCTCTGGACTGTGGCGAAAATGCATAGGGTAACCCTTTGTAATATTTATGAGGACATACACCAAACACCCTTTAAAATAAAATGAATAAACTAGCAATCAAGAAGAGTTAAGGGTCTGGAGACGTAATCAGTGATGGTCAGAGTCATAGACTTTGTCTCCATCAAACAGAGAAAATTTGTTTAGTGAGTTTCATTTCCTCTTCACAGGTCGTCTGTGGTTTGAATGCGAAGACAAACCTTAGGGCAGTGTTTCCCAGTTCGGTCCTTGGAGACCCACAGTCAGTCCATGTTTTTGCTTCCTCCCAGCTCCCTGCCAGACAGTCCACGTTATTGCTTACCAGGAGCTGGGAGGGAGCAAAAATGTGGATGGTCCCTGAGGACTGGATTGGGAAACACTGCCTTAGGGAGAATCCCCTCAGAAAAACACAGCACCTTATCTGCAATTTGAACTTTAAGGCTTTTCCCCCCCTGTGTCCTCTGCCTCTCTTTATTATGAACATTTTTGTACCTCTTTAATTTTGGCCTGTATGTAAAATAGGTCAACTGAGGTAATGAAGGGAATGTTTAGATCTCTCTCTCACAGTCAGAAGGAAGTATTGAAGTTCTGGTGGAAAGGGAATCATTTTTTTATTCTGAGAATAGGGGGAGTCCACATAGTTTGAGCATAGCTTTCAATCGTGTTACATTTAATGCAAATTCCTTTTACACTACTGTTTCTCACCTGGTGCGTCAAGACCCAAAAGTGCTTCACATGACCCTTTCCAGTGGGTTCTTGGAGTGGGGGGTTAAAAAAATCATTTACCGCTAGCATGTAAACTGCGCCACCCTCCCACGCCAGTTGGAAAATTTGACTGACTGCCCCCAACCCTCAACCCTCAATTTTATGACCAGCAACACCCCTCTTTCCCCATTTTATGGTTTACATTGTTTCTCTCTCTCTTATTCATTTTGGATTATCTGTACTATTGTTTTGTGAAATGATTTTGGTGCCACATTTTGGAAAATGTGGGTCCGGAGCTCATAGGCTACTATAGATTTCAATGGGATCAAACTCCTAATCCTTCTACCTGGCTATGTGTGCCTGATCACTTCTAAAAAATTGGGGGTCGTTATTTTTATACATGGCTATGTGCCTGAGAATCATATATCATGTACCTTATAATGGTACATTTTTAATCTTCTCTCCTTTCTGAATAATGTTCTTCTTTAATGTCCTTCTTTTCTGAAGCCGGCAGAGTCACGTCAAATGAAGAACTGGAAGACATGCTGGAGAGTGGAAACCCTTCTATTTTCACCTCTGATGTGAGTTCCCAAGGTCTCTCCCCCGACCAGCCATTATAGGATTATAGTCATCATTATAGGAATTCACCCCTATGACAGCAATTGTAGGCTTATAATTATTATAGCTTGCACAGTTGACCCTGTAATTTAATTGAAGCACCCACTGCACCTTCACAGATTATCTCAGATTCCCAGATCACCCGCCAGGCCTTGAATGAGATTGCGGCTCGTCATAAGGACATCATCCGGCTGGAGAACAGCATCAAGGAGCTACACGAGATGTTTGTGGACATAGCCATGCTAGTGAAAAACCAGGTGCCTGAACTCTAGTTCCGATTTCTGATTGATGAATTAACAAATGCTGTATTATGTGCATTTGTAATAATAAATGAATGGAGGACTTCTGTCAGAAAGAGAGCCAGCAATATGCCCCAGGATTGCGCTGGGCAGCTGCTTGTAGTCTCTGTTTTTGGAAGTACCTCTGGGCAGCTGCTTCGTTCACTAATTAAAGTGCTCAGGGTTAGAATTTTCTGTTTGAAAAAAGGAATTATCTTCCTAATTGACTTACAAATTATGGTCTTGACAACAGCAGAATCACAGCACTGAATTCTTACTCAACTATAGACTGAGCTGTAGGGTTCTAGTCCATTGAAGAATTTACATTTATCTGATACGTTTATCTAGAGTGACCTAGGGGAGAGGGGGTAGTGTTTCTGTCTGTTCCCTGGGATTTGAACCCACGACCTTCACATTGTTAGCACAGTGCGCTACTTGTTGAGCAGCAGAGTGGGTCAGTTATTAATTGTCTCCTTCCTCAAGGGTGAGATGATAAACAACATTGAGAAGAACGTGACCAACACGACTGAGTATGTGGCCCAAGCCACAGAGAACACCAAAAAGGCAGTTCGGTACCAGTCCCAGGTCCGGCGGGTAAGACTATTCCCCAAACGCACACGGAGCACCGCACCTGATTCCTGACACGGCTATCCCCTCGTGTGTTTGCGTCGAGCTGCACGCGCCGTGCGCATGCTTGGCTTTAAGGCACAGAAAGCCGCTGTGAAGCAGCTGTCCCGCATGTGGTGTTGTCACGCTGAAGCCGTCTTTGGAGAAAAGGCCCTCGTTAGCTCCCATCCATCAAAAGGGAGGGTCGTTTGTCTCACTGTCAGTAAAAAGCATGTATAACACTTATTTAAAACTTCACATTTATACCTATGTAAGACTAACGCATAGAAGGAAAAAAAAAAACTTGCTACTGACTGCTTCTGTAACGCTGTCTGTTTGTGTTTTGGCAGAAAAAGCTAATAATCGGCGTTACTGTGCTGGTCCTGCTTGCTGTGGTTATATTAATCATCGCTATATATTTTGGCCTGACTAAGAAACTCTAGTAAGTCCCGCCCTGACTGGAGGTAACTACCTTGCCATTGTGTGACGTGGCTTGCGTGGCACTCCTCTTGCTCCTGCTGCAAATTCCCTGGAGTTTTTCCCCGCATAACATGATTTTGTAGCTTCGAGGGGCTTTTAAGTGTGTGCAGCTTTTGCCGGCGAGTCTCATTGGCTGGAGATTCCTGCAGACTGCTGGCATGGAGCCCTTCGTACAGGAAGCTGCCTTACGAGCACAGACAAAACAAACGGCTGCGTAAAACTAAGCCTGGCTTAAGTCTGTGTGACTCATAGGAATGCTAATATGCTAATCCATTTTGCTCCTTTATGAATGCTATATGAATAATACACTGTAAACTTTATATATATATATATATATATATATATATATATATATAACACTGTACAGTTATTTATGCTTATAGGTTGTATCCTGTATGTTTATTACATCCCGCATCCTGCCTATTTCATTTCCTTTGTCACTCAGCTTCCCACTGATGTGGGAAGTGAAAGGCTATAATTGAATGAAGTGTAAACATTCAACGTCATATTGTTGACTCTCACAATCCGTATTTTTACATTGTGATGTCCGTATCGTGTGATTGTTCATGAGCCTTTCCTTGGAGTCCAAGCTGATTTCCCTGTTTCTTGCCTGTTTTTTCCCCCCGTTGTTTTATTTTACAGAAAAATATTTATCTTGCTATTCTAGCTGTAGTGATTCTCGTCACTGTAATCATCATCCTCGCAGCGACTCTCGGAAAATAAAGGAGAAGCAGAATACGAAAGAAAAGGGAACGTTTAACCCCTGTACCCCTCCTCCTGAAGTCCAGGCAAACTGAAAGTTGCCACCCACAGCCCTTTGACGGGTTTGCTTTTATGTGGCAAGTGTCTCCATTTAGATTTGAGGTAGTGAAAGTGGCCTGGCTAAAGAGGAATCCTGGCCTGAGAAACCTGCTTCACCATTTACAGCCTGTTCATTGTGGACATGTAAAGTTTATCAAAACAATGTCCTCCTAAACACAGTAACTGCCAGCCAATCAGAAGGGGCCTTCCGTGTCATATGAGAGTGCCTTATCTATACTATGAATATGTTTTATATCTATATATATATATCGAATGTAAGAAAAATGCTAAAGCAATATTTTTACTTCGTATCACCTCGCCAATATTGCCTTGGGGTTCTTCCCTCCCCCCTCAAAGAGACCCACAGACAGTCATTTTAATGTATTTTTTTTAATGAAATAGTCCAAAAAACAGAGACTAAACGTTTTCCTTCTGACCTGACTTATGATCCTCCATTATAAATATCTTGCATCCATCATAAATCTTGTTTTACCGTCAATTTTTTCCCACATGGTAGTTTGTTATGCTGCCGGTATTGTATAATTTGTATATATTGTGTGTTTCAACAACTGTGATGATGACCAGACCACGCCTGCTGACTGAGAAATGTGGAGTTAAGAAGAAATGTGCAATTAGGGTTTTTTTTTGGTTCACTTTAAATGGTTAATCTTTCAATCTCCCACTTCTTCTATTTCTAAGTTCTGTTTCACAGACATGTTACAAAGTTACCTCGCTGCTGTCACTTCTGATTGTATGTCATGTTTTTTTATTCTGAATGTTTCAGCTGCAAATGTAGATAGGGAGCACATTTGTTTTGTACTGTTTACACCCAGAACGAGAATCCCTGCACTGTTTTTTGGAATTCCAAGTGGTGCTAGAAAATTGTATATCAGCTGCCTTTGCTCCTCGGAACAAACTGCAGATGCATTTATATGTCCTGTTGAGCACATTTCCTAATAGATGTTGAGGTTTATTCTCTGTATACTTAACTTTTGCCTTTTCTGTTTAAAGTTGGAGATACTGAGAAGCATATTTTATTTGCACCTGTTAGCTTCAGCATTACCTAACAATGTGCCTTATGGGAAAGGAGCCACCTTTTTGATCTTTAGTTTGAACAGAATAACTCCGCAAAATATGATGTCATGCTTCAAAGCCACTGTGAATCCAGTTGTTTGTTATACTGTTTGTCTGAATTCATATTAAATATATACAGCTTTAAATGTGAACGTGATCATTTCAAGTCATTGTAACTTTTAGATAAATCTAAACTTTAAAACAGGCTAACTTTAATCCCTGGGTTTGCACTGAGTAATACTGCCTAGCTGAAGTAACGAGCTGGCCCTGTGTACCCACTGCCGTCATATTCGGGGCACACGGACAAACATGTCCGGGGAGAAAAGATGCGTTTTTGTCCAGCTGTTTAAATGGAACAACTCTGCAGAATATGACTATGGAATTGTACTGTATAAAGCAGCACCTTGTGTTTCCAAACTGATGGACAGTGTTGATGTCTGGGTATTTTCCTCTAATCACTGAGATATGGAGATATGTCTGGAAAAACTGCATAGCTTTTTTCATTCATTTCTCTGCCCCAAGGCCACCTTTTTAAATAGCCTAACAAAACAAGGTGCCGAGGAGACGCCAGACGTAGTGAGCAAGTGAGGACTTGCCCTCGCACTGCAGGCCCATATCACTGGTGTTAGGAGGCTTAAGACACGGCAAAAGTCTCTTGTGTACCCAGGCTTTGCGGTATTCAACAAACTGCTCTCATGAGGTCCCTTCCATTTTCCAGTCATGTTAAATAAATAGCTTTAATAAGAATCATAATGATGGATCTTTTGTTTTGCCAAATGAAAAAAATTGTTATAACTCTTTAACAGAGTCCAACAGTGAACAAAAAGTGTATAAATACCTTGGGTAGTACTCCATGATCTGATAATGGCCCGAGTGGACAGGAAATCAGCACAAACGGCGAGTTGCAATGCCCGGGGTTGACAAAAACCAATTCAGAAGATTGATTATAGAGTATTGCAAGCCCCGTCCGGCCAGTCCGCACACGCTGCTCCGAAATCCGGCAGCCAGCGAGAGGTGACCTGCGCCGTAGTGCCTCATTATCTGATTCACTCCATTTTTGTGTGCGCCTCCTACTGGCACGCACAGCAGATGCAAGGTGGCTTGACCCAGTACAATGTATATATGCTAGTGATGTCAAACGATTAAAATTTTTAATCAGATTAATCACAGGATTGTTGTGGATTAATTTCGATTAATCACGA
>JAODKN010000041.1:8142440-8152453 GCA_026774425.1 Petrocephalus zakoni
CCCCCCCCCCCCCCCCCCCCCCCCCCCCCCCCCCCCCCCCCCCCCCCCCCCCCCCCCCCCCCCCCCCCCCCAGAGGATATGATGGATATTTCATCTGGCATCACTAAGGTGATAAGGAGGTGACTGGACTAGGACCCGGCTGGGCAAGTAAGTAAAGCAGCATTTGGGCAGGAAGTTTTATACTTCCCACTGTGGGAGGGCACCACCCTGCACTGTCCAAGCTTAACTATCCAGGAGATAACCTTCTATATTTTACAGTGATTTTATTTAGCAGATACTGTTCTTCCAAAGCTGCATACATGCCGGGAAAATAGCACATTACAAACACACTGCTGCCACTAAGTCGACTAGGCACGAGTACAGTTATGCTAAGCATCCAATGAATGGCCAGTGTAAAGTGTAAGCAGTATTGGAGAAGGAGCTATACAACAACTTCTGACATAGCAAGAACCTAATAAGACTAATCTTCAAAGCAGCAAAACGTGCAACATTGGCAGTATTCAGCGAACATGGAGTAGCGCATGCTACTGGAGGTGTCTCTGGCAATGGCTGAAGGTGGATTGGGAATCTGATTATTGGATATGGCTCAGCATTCGGTTCATTCCACCATCAGGGAACCACCCGGTGTATGTCTACTCTGTGTCACATGAATTACGCTAGTGTGCTATTTATCTTTTTGCTAAAACCGTGTTGGTGAGACTCTCAGAGTGTATTCTTTACACAGCAGAATGTATTACCTCCCTGTTTTACCCAATATAGCAACTTTCTTAGTACCGAGGATGGTAGCAGTTTAAAAAACCTTCATGCTGTGCCCCACCAGGACCAAGATGGAGAGCTCCTGACTCAGTGCATTGTCATTCATAATGAAGCCAGCATATCATCTGCTGGGGAGGCCTGGCTGAGATCCATTGCTTACTTGTCCAGTGTTCACCTGGCCCCGGGTCTGCCCTCATACTTATCTTTTCCCTCTAATCCTATCAGTGTCTTTCTCTTGGGTTCACATCTAAACTAGCTGTGGGAGGATCCTCTCCATGCATAAGTCACGATTGGTTCTTCTGAACCAGGACTCCACCCCCAGTCTCAACCAACCCAGTGTTTGCAGTCTGTGGTCTGGAAAAACAACCAATAGCATTAAATATCACAACAACTATTTTTCCTCAGCCCTGCAGCTCAAGTGCTCCCAGGCCAAGCAAATTCTCGCTTTTCTTTGCTGAAGTGTCACAAGGGAAGGACAGTTTTCCTGTCATGTGCAGCTTTGTGCATATCCTATATCTCCCAATGTCATTCACCCACTGGCTGTTTTAAGAAAGGAGAAGTTGCATAGAAGCAACTAATCAAGAAGGGATGGAACAGGGATGAAGTTCGTCTGTACAGACATAATCTGATTTCTCCTGTCCTGTAAGTTTAGTTTTGCTGGAAAACATTCCATTGTTTCAGTAATCATTGGTTTGCTTGAATCAATAATCTGTGTATCGCATCTTCTGAATTAATGCTGTAATTCAGCCATGTGGGCTGGGTAAACATGGCTAAAGTATTGTGTCGGGTGATTGAGCATTTAGGGTCAGCCCCACAACAAACACAGCATTTAGGGTGAGCCCCACAGCAAACACAGCATTTAGGGTCAGCCCCACAACAAACACAGCATTTAGGGTCAGCCCCACAGCAAACACAGCATTTAGGGTCAGCCCCACAACAAACACAGCATTTATGGACAGCCCCACAACAAACACAGCATTTAGGGTCAGCCCCACAACAAACACAGCATTTAGGGTCAGCCCCACAGTAAACACAGCATTTAGGGTCAGCCCCACAACAAACACAGCATTTATGGTCAGCCCCACAACAAACACAGCATTTAGGGTGAGCCCCACAGCAAACACAGCATTTAGGGTCAGCCCCACAGCAAACACAGCATTTAGGGTCAGCCCCACAACAAACACAGGACGGAACCAAGTGTCAAAACTGAACTAAACTCCTTTGTCATGCCAGGTACAAAACTCTCGAAGTCAAGAGGACACCCCTTTCCCCTCCTTGGACCAAAAACAACAGCTACTAACTTCCAGTTACCACGGATTCATTGCCATTACGGCAACATAATGTGTAACTTACACTTTTAAATGTGTGTTTTTATAGCCATCTTGGACGCAGCTCTGTTGAAAAGCAGATGCTTACCCAAGTAGGTTAACCTCAGTTTCATGTGCATCTATCCTGCCAAAACTCATAAGACTCTCTTCCAGCTGCCACCTGACCACCTGTGATTGTGAAATATTCCAATGTTTCAGTTTGTAGAAAATACCACTGGAACATTACGGTGGTCCTGCACTTAAAAATAAATCGCTGGAATAAACAATGAGAAGAGTCTTCTGTAGTGGACCTCAGTAGCAGGCGTGGAGCACAATGCTACTAGCTTGCTAGTTGATGTTACTATAAGTTTTTTTTTATAATATGCATGGCTGAGGCCTGGCCGGGAATTTCTGTATATAACTACACATGCCTCATGACATTTGGTAGGCGAATGTTGGCGTACCCAATTGTGATTTATGGTGAAATGTGATACCGACACCTCAGTAAAAATTTCTCCTTTAGTAAGTACCTTTGCTTGGGAAAATGAAATCTAATGTGAGAACAACCAAAAATAATACCAGGTAACCTTCAGCTCTAATGGAAATGCAGATGATAATCAGATAACCTTTTAGAGTCCACACCCATGTAATGAAAATATTGGGCCAGACATCTTGGCCAGAGGAGAATTCCAGCTCAAATTTCTGGTTTGTATATGTGTCTAATATCTTAAAACATCAGTCGACACTTCTAATGTGCTAAGAAGGTTCCACGACCAGGGTCTTCTTGTTTCATCTTCTGTATTGATCGTACCTTTTTTGGGAATCAATGTCTGCTGGAAATCAACTGTGGCGTAATATTATATATTTTCTTGTCCATTGACAAGCAGCAGATGTATACATTTAAAACCTATATTTACAATCTGATTTATTGCTCCACAGTGAGACCATATTTTACTACAGAGTCTTGAGTTTCCACCGCGATTTTAAGCTTATGATATTTCACATGAAAATACATCTGAGTGTAAAAATGCCCAAAGAATCATCAGCTTTGCGCACTTTCTTGAAGGATAATTGTTCTTTTAATTAAATTAGAAGTGAAAGGGTTGTGGGCCGGAATACTAAGGAACATCACAGCATTAAGGTCATCCAGTAGTAATCCGTTAATAATTGTGAAGTGGATGTGCGTTTGTGTCTCCGTTCAGACCCGTGCCTGAAGTGCGGATGTACAAGGATGGCTGATTGTAGCTCAACAAAGATGTTTTTGAGATGGATGAGATTATACCTGAAGAGTGGAACAGTGCTACATGTTACACTGCCTGACTGAGTCCAGGGAAGTGATGGTGCTCATGACTGAGCATGACCTGCAAAAGCGAAAGCCCTAGGAAGACCATAAGACAGCACGATGCAGCATCGAGCACCTACAAATATACTAGGAAAGGCTAATTTTTTGTTTTCAAAACCGAAGTACCTCTAATTTGATTGGGGTTGGTCTTCAAACCATTTCACACCGAAGTTCTGAAGTTCCTGTTCCAGGTTATAAGTCCCTGGGCCGTCTCATCGCTTTCACGTCACACAACAGGAGCTGGAACCTTTATGCTAAATAACCAGTGGAGAAGCAAAAAGGTCATAGGTTAAACTTTACACGTATAATTTCATATGAAACTACACCACCTTGCCAAAAACTGCAGGATGAATGAGTGGTTTTGTTAGTTATTGGGGGAATCAATCGCTATCAAAACAGGACATGTCCTTTACTTATATGTTACTTATATGACCCGCAACATGTTCACGATTCTTATCAAATCTAACCACCAGATCAAACTTCTGTTCTCCACAGAATAAAAATTGATGTAACGTTATTCTTCCACCTGGCAAGTATCACCACCAATATACACCAGCATTAGTATATTGGTTAGCAATCTCATTTTCCAATGCAGAAATATGGAGACGCGAGCAAAAAGTGTATTAATTGATGCACTAAATGTAACTGGAGAATAATTCCATCTGCTCAATTTTTGCTCCGCTACATTTCGTTTTTTGCACTTCCACGTAACTTCCAAGGAGCGGTGCTTGTGGTCAACCAATCCGCAAGCTATGGCTGTAAGCTCCAACCAATCAGCAAGCTATCATCGCAAGCGCCTCTGTACTAGTTCATGTTCTACCTAAAATACCTAGTTTGGAGTAAATACTAAAAAACGGTTCTGGAACTGCCCCTAAGGCCGAGTTTCTGCAGTGTGTACATAACGAAAGTCTATGGTTCTGGAAAAAGGTTTTGGTTACAGGAAAAAGCGCCCTTTATAATGGGGTCTTGATTTTGTTTCTGCACAGGTCATTGGTGTGATAGCAGTCTAGCATTGGTATGACTGGCAGTCACGTGTATGTGACTGTGTATGTGACTGCTTTTTCACAGCAGTGAAGGGCTAAAGAGTTGTTTTCTGCAAACCGAGGGTCTGTTCCCAGGGATATCGGAGGTGGGGAATTCAAATTAACTATCATCTCTGCCATCTGGTTGTTCAAACTTAATTACACACCTCTTCATTCAGATCCGAGTAGTTGCAGCTTAATGGTTCCGTCAAAATGCGAGTCAAAGGGCTGGATGGAGTGCTGCCATCACGTCTTGCCTCTTCTTTCGTTTCAGGTTTAATTGGACATGGCTTTGATGGCGTTATTGGCAATACTGCCAGCAGACCAGCCAATGCGTTGCTAATCACGGAATGTCTGATCGCTTCTATCAGGCAGTAAAAAGGCAACGGAAACGCAGAGAGGAAGTGCGTGTCCCTGTTCCCTGTTGCTTAAAGGTATATAGGAAAGCTATGGCTTTGGTGAACATGTGGAAATCTGTGCATGTTCTCTGCCTCTTAAGGAAGAATTGTACATTCAATGTTTACAATTATTTGGCAGATGCTTTTAGCCAAAGTGACGCACAATTGAGGAAGCAGGGTCAAAAACCCCTGGAGCAATTGGGGGTTAAGGGGCTTGGCCAAGGTGAAATCACTCTGTCCACTAGAGAATTAGAACCAATCACCTTCTGATCACAGACACAGCTTCCTCACCCACCACGCCAAACGCCACCCCCTGCTCGTTCTCCTCTCTTGATAAAAAAAATATGAACTCTATGTGATTCACTCAAGACAAGCATTCCAGTTCTAAGGTGCATTGGGACACAAGCAGCTGTAGTTGTTCAAAATATAGCACATCTCCAACAAGTTTATTAAGTGCCTATTCACATGTAGTGTTCTGTGTGTTATACATTATCTGTAACCCCTTATCTGTCACAGGATTATGATCCAGGCAATCAGAGTGCAAGAGAAACCCTGGTTGGGATGGCAATGCGTCAGAGTGCGTACACTCACACACAGTCAAACACTATGGCAATTTAGAGGCACCAATTCACCTAACTGCACGTTCTTGAAGTATAGTAGAGTACCCGGAGGAGGAACACAGGGAGAGCAGGCAATCATATGCACACAGAGCTAGGAGCAGGAACTGGAGGTGTGAGCTTATGCATATAATATATTTCTTTATTCTGGATGCAACTGGCAGATTAATTAGTATGATAATAGACCAAACACATGTCAATGGCAATTCCTGTAGTGTTTCATCCTAAATGCTCCTAACCTTAAATGACGTGTCCCAGGTTTGATTCCTCCAATCAGGTCTCAAAGCAGCGTTACAACATACACAGGCTCATGCTAATTACATAAACAAGCTGTAATAGGCTAAATTAAATCAATCCTACCATGAGTCAATTGAATTAGGGCAACAGTCACCATATGACCGGTTCCTAAATTAACTGCAAGTTCAGGTTAATAGCTTGAACCAAAACCACATTTATACAAATCTTTTGGATTCTTTTTTAAATCAATAGTTCATTAATTTATTGATTTATTAATTAAATCATAATAGGCCAGAAGACTCAGTAAAAGTAGGCAATTAAATTATGAGTCTAATTACTTAGCCGAAGCTCATGACAGTTTCACGAAAGATGTTCAGCAAGGCCTTAGGCTCTGCCTTCAGCTGACTGGGAAGACAATTTGGACGTTTATTGATAATTGACTGTAAGGCGCCAACCGTAGGCCATCCCCAAACGTCTGAAGTGTGGGATAGCACAGAGTTGTGGCATTGGAGGATGGAGGTCTTTATGGTCCTTACCTCTTCACTCAACATCCAGCTGTCAGGTGGCACGTAACCGGGCCACCGCTCTGATGATGCAAGCAGCCTGGCCACATCATTATTGGGTGACTCATCACTCGCTGACATCCTGGAGATGGACCGTGGTTTCTTTTTTTTTTTTTTCTCGTTACACCTGCTCCTCCACCGGGTAGGATCCGGTGACACTGTTTACCCTCTAAAGAAGGATCTCTGCCTGCTCATCGTGCTGATTATCATTTTCTCCACCCTGCACGCCCATGCCGTTCTGGGAACTGGCCTCTGACTGCATACAGTGCTGTAGTGGGAAAACACAGGTGCCAGTACACACATTGTGATTCAGTACCGACAGATTATTAGAGGTGCTGGTGCGCAAGAAACGTTCCCGCTGCCCAGAAGAGAAAAAAACAAAGATGTGCCGGTAGTGTCTACCGCTGAGTGCCGGTTCACTTAAAGCGGTGCCAGGAGCGCATCGGTGCGCATGTTCTTCATATCGGCACCGGGGCCGCGCATACGGGGTGCGCGCTGCAGCGGCTCGGAGACGCGCTTTCCCCCGGCCAGCTGAGGTATGCGGCTGCCTTCCAACTTTTTATGTATCCTGAATATACACTTCCCCGTCTTAGCGGGAGCTCTCACCGAGAACGAGAAACTCTGCCGAAAGTCCGAAAGCGGCGCGCCGTTTTGTGCTGGAAAGTCGCGCCGTCGTGATGTTTGTTCCCGATTTTCTGGTTCTTTTATTGGGCTAGTAACAGGTTTTCCTTTGCATCCTTACGGCTGCATTGACTGAGAGTCCTCCGGTTACGAGTTGAGTCTCATCTTTCGGTGACCGCATACCTTTTGGTAATGGGGATTTAAAAGTGTGCGGAGCGTGCATGGGAATAGCAGTATAATCGTACTTCACTGGAATATTATTATTATTATTATTATTATTATTATTATGGGAGAGAGATGAGTGGATGCCTGCGGTTATAGGCGGCTCGGCTGCGGGCTGGGCAGCTTCCTGGCTTAAAGGCTGCCGTGTTTATTCGGTGCTCGCCGTATGCTGGAGGGATTGCACCTGTCTGTTAGGCTGAAGCCACGGCAGATGGCTTTTAGGCTTTTAGGCTGTTTCTGCTCTCAAAATATAAACTGTTAGCTGTTGGTTTTGCTGGGTTTTGTGTATGGATTGTTGAACCCTTATGCGTTATTTGATATTTTACAATGAGCTATTGGTATAATACATAAATATGAGCTACAATTAGTACAGTGTTATATCATCCTACAACTCATTTGCGAATCATATTAATTTGTTACTATTAATACCTGGACAGGGGCATACCCTGTTCATCGTGGCCAGTTATGTGATGGTTGGTGTTGCCACAGGAGCATGCAAGCCCAAGCAGCCTGAGCAGACACTGGCATTGCGGTCTCCTCGTCCCAGCCCCACAACTTACTCCCAGTCGGCATCCCAATTTACGGCTGAGTCTATTAAGGGGCAGTCGAGGGAATAGGGCGTATAGGGCGCGCTGCAGCGGTCCATGTGGTCCAAACTCCCGCCGCTTATTAACCCTGCTACTTCAGTATGTTTCTGTTGGTTACAACAACAGCGTCTGTTCGGGGCTCTCGTTGCACTGCCAGTTTAAATACTTTTACTACTGCTTAAATAGTAGTAGCAATCTTTAGATTTAGAGTAAATGCCCAGAACCATTACTTCTTGGGTCACATACATTTAACAAGGGAACAATAACAGTTTACCTGCCTTTGGAGGCTGGAGTCAGGTTTGTTGAGTACTGTCACATCTCCATAACCTCTGCAGTAGGGCTTCTGTCTGGTGCCTTAAAGTCTATGTCAAGTGAGTCCCGCAGGTGTCTGTGTACAAACTGAAGTGTTTTGTTCTGCCCAGAATGGAGTGAAGGATAATTAATGATCTGAGCCTTAAAGTCTAACATCGCCGTAAAATATCAGCAAGTGAAATTTGTAACGGCTCCAGCTTAAGCCCTAGCTGTAGTGAAACTAGATATGTAAGTATCATTTATTATATGCGTAAGTATCATTTATTATATGCGTAAATTTCATGTGGATTTGGGAGGGGGGAGGTGCTTCTGCTCCTCAGATATTAAACCCTCTCAAAATTGGGACAGGACCCCCCCCCCCTTGTGAAAGTGGTTTCTATAGCAGGGATAGTGAACACTGGTGACTCCCATCTGCTAGATTGAGCTTTTTGATGTATGTGGAAGTCAGCGTGAAGGATTTGATCACATTCCTTTGAACTGAGCAGCGGAGGTGTGGTTTGCCACTTGCTGCAAAGTTCCATGCTCTATGTCTCGTAAGTCCTCCTATATACTTTGCCATTAAGGAAAGGATGGTCTGTGATTGTCCATAAATATGTAAAAAGGTGTAACCGGTGGTACAGTGCCTCAGGATTGTGGAATCCAGGCCAGGCTGTGTTGTGTGTGCGTAGTCTGCATGTTCTCCCTGTGAGGTTCCACCAGGCATGGTCATTTCGTTTCCTTTCATGGTCTAAAGAGGTGTGGTTTAGGTGATCTAACCCGTGTGCTGCTGCGTTGCGAGTTGAGTGAGTGTGTGCGTGTGTGTGTGTGTGTGTGTGTGTGTGTGTGCGTACCCTGAGATGGATGAATAAGCAATAATGAAGACTTCATTACGCTATCCGGTCATTAACGGAACAGAGGTCCCATGACGCATTTTAATGAAGTGACTCTATACTGTATATATGTATACTCTGCTTACATAACAGATTAACTCCATGTGCTGGAATGTACCTACTCTCAACCAATCACAGATGACTGAATCTACTGGTTAAAGCTCAGTTAACTAATTATGAATTAAAAGGCTGACTTTGCCAGGCTATTTTCAAATGTTTAGAAACATTTTGAAAAATGTAAATGTTATTGTGCATATATTCTTTCATTGTGTTATTCAGGGCATTTACGTAAAGACTAATTAGTTTTTTCCCTTGTAGTCCTAGGTACATTCTGTCTCCCTAGGGATAGGCCTGAGATCAGGCAGTTTTGACGTAGGCGTTATGAATATTCTGAATCAGGCAGCAGGAACGGGGAAATCTTTTTGGTAAAACAGCTACATATTATCATCTGAGAACTAGTTTGCACACGTCTAGAAAATTTTGTTTTGGATGCTATCGTCCAGAGTTATATTGATTTCTTTTGGATTGGCTTTGTCGAGTTATAAAGTTTTGTTGTTGTTTTTATTGTAACGTGTTCTGGGTGTCATGGTTGCAGAGATGTTGAGATCCATGACTACAAAAAATTCCTGTCGTACAGTCATCATAAAGTCTGTTATGTTTTCTGTACATTTCAGTACTTTTAATTAATAGCTAGCAGTCTAGCTTTCTTTCACTGTGACACCCATTTTTCATGAATACCAAATGCATTATAATCAACTTTAAGTAGCCTGACACAGGTCCATATTTTACATCTTGGTGTTCAGCCTCTGTACCTACTTTAGGCGTGAATTTCGCCATCTGCGACAATTCTTTAATGCGATTTCCTAAATAAATTATAACGGTGTCATTTAAATAGCGGTAAGGTGCATCATTTTATCATGCAAGGTGAAAGGCTTATTCGTTATTAGGGGGCAGTCTGGCAGCTCAGATCAATTTAAGCAGAGATGGCAGCACGGGGGAGTGGAGACCAGCAGAAGACAATAAGCAGGGTCCGGTCCTCATGTCCCACGGCAAGCCGCACTCCTGTTATGTAATGTGCCACCTCAGCTCTTACATCTGCCCCGCGGCCCCCGCCCCCCGCCCGGAGGGGGGCCGGCGGGGGGGGGGGGGGGGGGGGGGGG
>JAODKN010000041.1:8212831-8234103 GCA_026774425.1 Petrocephalus zakoni
CCTCCATGTTTCCTCCTTGCAGCGGCTTGCCGGGGAACTGCAGCCGTGAGTGACTAGGAAGACTGAAGAATTTTTTTTTGTTTACCTAAGCCCCCCCCACCCCCTGCCTGCCCCATCTTCTCCCAAGACTACCCCCTACCCCCTGCTTTACGGAGAAGGTATCACACCATATCTGCACCAGGCACTGCACCTGAAATGCCTACCCCCCCATTTTTCTTTTCTTTTCTACCACCTCCCCTCTTCATCATGTCTTATTAGATGCACGAGATGAGTAGCCCCCCCCCCACCCCATGAAGACGACCTGGCTGTGGAATGGGATTGTGCATGTGTAGGGAAAAGGCTGCGCCTTCGGGAGGGGCATGACTGGGCCGGGCATGGATTAGGGATGGCGGAGGGCGTGGCTTTACAGGGGGGCCACACCCAGACTCAGCAAACACCGACGGCCATGTCCCGCTCATATCCTGGAACAGCCGAGTCACAACAAGCAAGGATGCCGCATGAAAAGTCTACCTTCTCCTGTCATTTTGCAAGTGCCTTTATCTCCTGGTCATCTTGCAGCCACACCACGGTGGCAAGAAGCAAGGCCACGACCGTCCCTGCAGATAAATCGCTGGGTGGGGGGAGGCGGGGGGGTGTGGCCATCACTCATCACGTTAATTTCCTGAACACTGCAAGGCTGGCTGCCCCAGCCTCCGTGGTGACAAAGGCCTTGCATCGGGTCTCTTGCCATACGGCTCATTTGGTTATTGCAGGAGATCCGTGACGTGCAGATTCACAGCTGATTCCGACACGCCCCTTTGAACGTAACTAAAAGCCCTGTATCGATTTAGCTCAATGCTCCTGACCCCTCTCTGGGAAGAAAGGGCTTCCTCGAGACAGAGGGGGGCAGCATTTTAGCTGGCACTAAAAGCCTCTCACCTCTACCCTCACTCCGCACTCAGATACACGTTAGGCAAGTCGAGCGTTCAGAATCTCTGGTGGCCGCCACTGCCAACTCAAACTAATGACCCATATGGGTGGCGAGCGTGATGTGAGCACCAGAACGCAGCGCCGCCATTGGCCAGGGGGCAAATTCTAGAGGCGTGGCACTGGAATCTGCATATTTTGCTTTCTGTAAAACGTTTTACAGTTTAATGTGATTCATCTGGCATGTCGCTCCTCGCAGTTGGCCACATGGCGCGGAGTTAAACTGTAAAACGAGTTAAAAAGATTCTGACTGTTCGCCTTGCTGCATCTATCTCTGACACTGAAAATCCCAGGCAAGCATTAAGGAGGGTTTAAATCAGCCTGGATGTCTCCACTAGAGCGGCACAAAGCAGCTTCTCTGACCTTTTGGGTGCCTAATGGTTGCCACTGGAGAGAATTGTACTAGTCTTCCAATCTGAATTCAGCTCCCCTCCACGGCACCCTCTGATTGGCTGCAAAAAATAAAGGTGTCGAGGGGGGGGGGGTTGAATAGGAGGACCATACATCAGCTGTCATCTGCTCCTACTCCCTGACAGAAGTCATTAAGAATGTGTGAGCCTGACACTGAGTTGTAAATAATGGAGGTAAATTTTTGAAAAATTGAAAATACAAAATGGCTCATATTGCAAGGTGTACAGGGGATTGCAGAATAACCAGAAGAGTGAAGGTGAGAGGCGATAAGGTGAATGCAAATGGTTGACTAACAGGCAGTTTCTCTCTCTCTCCCTCTCTGTTCATCCACCCCTTTATGACTTTTGACCCTTGACCTTTAACCCTTGGCCTTCTCCAGCATATGCGAGAGGCCGCGGAGCGGAGGCAGCAGCTAGAGTTGGAGCATGAGCAGGCTTTGGCCGTCCTCAATGCCAAGCAGCAGGAGATCGACCTTCTACAGAAGGTAAAAAGGCTGCCTTGTTCCACGATGGGGGTGAGGGAACAGACGCTTGCGCTGACTAAACCTGGTTTTCCTGCCGAAGGGTCAAAAGGCAATTTGCACTCAAAATGTCTGCTTGAGGATAGCCAGGTGTCCCTAAATAGTATTTGAAAAAAACTTGAATTCTTTTTTACATCAATCCAGCCATCCTTTTTCTGTAATCACAGGGAACCTGAAGCTTATGCCAGGAAGTAGAGGGCACCCTTGGATGGGATGGCAGTCCATCACAGGGCACGTACAGCATGCACACACAGGCACACTTTAAGGGCAATTGGGGGGGTTTGTTAGACTGCAGTAGGGAATAGTTGTTTACAAATCTGTTAATAAAATTATTCATGTATTTGAGCCAAGTTTTTTAACATTGATGAGGGTGTGGTGCATACAGCGAGGTCTGGGTAGGGTTGCACTCTTGGTAAAGCCCTCATGTAGCAAAACTCCCGTGTAAAGTTGCCAATAAGGGTACATTTGATTTAATGAATGTTTATGGAATCATTTTGAAAACCTGGTGCCCTTAAACAGCCACAAGTTGCGCTCTGAGAGTTTCACCTTTTTGATTATTTGTTTATTCTCTCTGTACCTTTTTAATATACTTTCACTGTATATAGCATGAAGGTGAATGTGCTTCTGAAAGGGTTTTGTACTGTAGAGGTGATTACGGTTGTTCTGTGATTAACCAGAGTGTTAAAGGCTTGAGCCCAGTTTGTGTGGTAGGTGGTAGTGACGCTTCTACCACAGAGGTTATAGGAATGACTGCCTCAGGTACCTTGGGGTGGTGAGTTCAGGTCTCCACACTGCGCTACCTCTCTCTAGCTGCTGGTTGTAGCACCTGGGCTTCAATGCAGTTAACTCCAGCTGGCCAGAAACTGAGCTGCTTTTGTGGATGGAATTGACCCAGCATGCACTGGGAGAGAGGATGTGGGAGAAGTCAGTGTTACGGAGAGACATGTGATGGAGCTGATGGAGATCTGTAAGGGGACGGGCAAAGAGGAGGAGCCACGAATTAACACTTTGAGTTACACTGGCAGCTTGTCTTCCTGGTGCTCCTGTCCCACTGCAGAAGAGCATGGATTTTCCATCTCGCAGACCCGCAGTACTGGAGTTCAGGAGCCCCTGTCAACATAAGTCAGGGAATCCGGACAAACAGGAGTGATTTTCCGTGCTGTAAATCCACAGGACCGGACAGAACTCATTAATGGGAACCAGTCCTCGTCGGTAGTGTGGCAGATGAGGGACTTCACATGTGTCTGAACGGTGTGGATTTAAATACCCGTAAGGGCAGCGCTGTTGTACCCTTCGTTACCCTAATGAACCTTAATTACTTCAGCCAACAAGCATATTGTAATATGTTAAACAACAGAATCAATGCTGTGTGAGGTTTAGTAATTAATCAAATCTGGCCTCCATGGAGCTCCTATAACAGGGGTGGGCAATCTTATCCGTTAAGGGCCGGTGTGTATGCAGGTGTTCGGGATAACCTTAAGGTCAGCTGTTCAAACCAGGTGTGAGAATTCTTCATCCAATCAGTCCTCTAATTAGTGATCTAATTAGGGAGTTGCAGCGAAAACCCACACGCACAATGGCTCTCTCTGGATAAGATTGCCCACCCCTGTCCTAAATAAGTAAATAAGTAAGCATCAATGAACTACCCATTATTACAAATGGATAAAAATCCAAAATATTCAAAATACCAGTAAGTTACACTTGATAAAAACCCGTTCCTTATCTATCCAGCCCTACTGAGTAGAACTGTTCTAGACATCAGGTATGAAATCAGTTTTGCCCAGTGTCTCAGATACCATGTTCTCATTTCCTCTGTCTGTCTCAGGCCATGAATAACAGAGCGTATATACACAGGTACAGCACTTAACAATAACACAGGCAGAGACTCCTCCAGGGATTACATTATATTTTCGTGTGAAGATTTTCGCGTGAAGTGTGCCCGTACCCCTGGGTCCATGCTGAATCGATGGCCACCTCACAGGGCACAAAGAGCCGCGTGCTGGTGGATTTTCTGAATTTAGCAACTGCCTGCCAATCCCTGTTAGTTGATGTTCTAAGTCGCTGGACTGCTGAGGCTTAGCTGAGGATGCCTGGGAAGAAGAAATGCTTGTAGATCTTCTAGTCAGATGCTGTTTCCCAACATTTTCCCATAAGGTGTTTGTTGTGGCAATATATAGACTGACCCCCCTCCCCCCATTGGAATGTGACCCATGCTTCCTAGGTCATGTACACACACAAATTCACACTCACGTATACTTTTGAAACTAGTGGTAATTTAGAGCCATCGTCAGACCTAAAGCATCTGCCATTGGTTAAGAGAAGAATCGACACAGATGAGGCACTAACTTCGCTTATGGCTGCAGTGATGTGATCTCTCTTTTCTCTCTCTCATCCTCTTCGAAGGCTCAGGTTGAAGCCAAGAAGGAACATGAAGGCGCCGTCCTTTTGCTAGAGGTAAGCCGGGCATCCCTCCGGGTTTGTCTCCTGTCATAGGCGAGGTTTGTGGGACGTGGTGCCGTGGCGGGCTCGGCGTCAGGGAAGTATGAAAGTTTCAGGTCTTTTAGCCCCCTGCTTCAGATTTTACCATTGCTGTGAATGCCACATAGACGTACAACACAAACAAATGCCATCAACAGGACAGATCCCGACAGAAGTGGACTTACCGTAAAGCAAGGGTCAGCTGCCTGGGCCCCGCAAGATAGGATTTGCAGAATCTAACATAATATGATCATATAAATTACAGAAACATGTCTGTTATTTACATTTTACATTACAAGTTTTCAGAATAGAAAAAAACCAAAGTTGCCCCTGGTCCAGGCTGTAATGGACTTTTACCTGGGACATGGGAGTCTCCTGGTTCTTTCACTGCCAAGGGGGCCCAGCATATCAGTGTAGCCTGACAGAACAAGAAAACAGCCAAAGGTACAAGACACACTCAGGTGTGAAGTACTCAGGATACTATCGCGCTATAGTAGGGAAATCGTGAAGAGACATGGAGAGAACGTAATTAATGAAGCGTATGCAATAATTCAGAACTATCCATAACAAAAGAGGGAACAGTTAAACTTCTTAGATTTGCCCAATCAATCCACTGACGCGATATCCCCCCCCCATTTTTAATTCCCTCTTGTTTCTATTTCGGCTCCAAAAATAGCTCAAATGGTCCACTTAAGGGTCCCCTACCCTTGTCCGTCTAGATGTTCTGTCCCTGGATCCAGAAGGCCGTAATGATTCTGATCATAGTGGCTCTTGTGCCAAAATACCACCTTAATTTTAGCAGCACTGAGCGAAACCCGAAGGCTGTTTGTCACCCCCAAAACAGAGGTACTCCGTATTGCATTGCTATTCTAAGACCTGATTGGCTGTTGCAAAGGGAAGATGACAGGCATTGGTGTTTTAAATTAGCGCACTGAGCAGTGGAGCATCTTTGCCAGTCATCCTCAGCAGCAGCTGCCCGGCTTTGCCACCTTCCTCCGGCCATATTTCCAGTCACACACAGCTCCTCGCTATTGCGGACGATCCGCCAGCGAAATTAGAGCACGGAAGCTCTCCTGTTTCTCTTCTCGGACCGCCACGCGGACATGTGGAGCGGGCCCGTCGCATGGGGTGAAAGCTCTCCTGCAGATTTTTCTCGTTATGAAGTGCAGCACCGACGAGTGTGCATTTCCCACAGCGGGCAGGAATAATAGGTTGTCCACTCCAGAAATTTAGGTTACACACGTGAATCAAAACATGCATTCCAATGGGAATAAATGACTCACTTTCAAAATGGGTATAATTTAGCAGCACTCCTTCACTAAGATTTCCTCCCTCATTTTTCAGTGTGCTCAGTGTTATTTTTGCTTTTACTAATCTCTGTTTGATTCAGTACGTTTGCAGGTGTTTGCTCAGCCACTAGTGTTTTGTAATATGATCTGTACTTGTACATCATAGCCTTGCAGCTCGAAAACGAGCAATAAGAATCACGTTTCTGTCCCTTTCATGTATTTCTGTGACAGTATGAGTCCATCTGTAAATGTGCTTTAATATCTTTTCTTTGCATTGCTGGTCACCGTGTCATTGGTGTGTTTCTATGCATAAACAGAACCACTTGGACAGCATGCAGGTATTTCAGTGTTTTGTTTTTCCCTTCTGACTTTGTCACCTCTTGAATAATCTGAGAAAAGTCCCCCAGTTTATTTTAGCTTGCTGGAAGTGGACCATGACAGATCGAGCTTAAAATATCAAACCAAATGGTATTTGCTGTTGCGATTATGAGTGAGATTAGCATGCACGTTCACCTCTTAACCTTCATTCTTAATTGGTTTTCTTCATAAGCTAAATTTAATTTGGGGGACGTGGCAGTTGTGTGTCATGTATTGTGTGATTCAAGAACTGAAAAATAGGTTGTGAAAGCCCCCCCCCCCCCCCCCCGTGTGTCTTGCTACGGGGGTATGTCCCCATGCCGTGTCGTGCTGTGTGCTAATTCATTCCCAGACCTTCCAGTTCTTGGATCTGCCCCACCCCTGAACCTAGTTATAAATTGTATGTGTGTATGTGCGTGTGTTTGTAAATGGCTGTGTGGCATGCCCCAATGCAGCGCCCCCTGCTGTTCCTGGCACGCATTGCCACTGCCTCGCTCCTGGCATGCCGGGCCCTGCGCCTGGCGAGATTAAGCAGGGCAGGAGCGCAGTTAGACCGCGGCTCGGGCACCGTATAGAGAGGGTGCAGTGGCGGGGCTGTTGGCCTCTGACATCGTGGGAATGGGCGTGTAAGCTGTTGCTGGACCCCCCCAAGGAGTGAGGGACATTACACTGGTGAAAGTCGGGGCTTACAGCCAGTTTTTTAATATTAGGCCAAAAGCCCACAGAGACTGTATAGATATTGGTGGTCAAGAACACAAATTTACTTTCCGTTAATCATAGTCTGCTCGTGATGCATGTTATGTCGATAGAGATTCTTTTGTTGCCATGGATACCTATTAATATATGATCGCACTAGAATATATAATGAAAATGGTGTGTAGCTTTGGGTTAAATGGAGAGTGGCCTTATTGGGCCCTCTCTGAATCCTACCCAGGTCTGCTTGCATGCGACAGGCCGTGTGTCATCGTGGCCCTTCTGTCTGCCTCGTGGTGCTAGCTACAAGACAGCTGGACACCAGTGCATGCGTGTGGGTGTTACTGTGCAGGCCGGCGGGCCCCCAAACCAAAGGTGTCGTCGGCCACGAATGGCCTCGCTTATCCGTAGGCTGATTCATCATGTTTAATGACGAGCAGATAAAATACTTTTTAACAATTCAGACAGCAGGAAAAGTGCCACGGAGTTTGCATTTCTGTGCTAGTGCTGGGTAGCAACCGCCAGATCGAGAAAGCGAAGCATCGGGGAGTGTCCAGTGAGATTACACCTAATCTCAAACGCATACTGGCTAATGCTCCTAACACAGTTCAGAGACATTTATTTCTTGGGCAGACATTTTTATCCAAAGTGACACACTGGTTGGGGGCCTTATGAACAGGACCACGGATCTGGACCTGCAGAATCGCACACAGCCTCTTTTCCATCCCAATAATTGTGGAACGAGGTGTTTCATCATCCCCTGACATGAAAGGAAGGTGTTTGCCGTCTACTCCCCGGCAGATGTTTCAGCCTGTGGGCCCGGCCTTTTCCGGGAGGAGGCCTTAGCCCGTGATTAATTTAGAGGGGATCGGCAGCAAGCTGAAGCTAGAGGTGTTCTGCATTTGGGGGCGGAGCGGTGTAGGGTACACCAGGGGAAACCCCCCCTCTACACGCTATTTTCACCTGAGTTTCCTAGCCATCCGTATTCTTATAGTGCCACAGTGCCTTTTGCTAGGAGAGGGTAACCGTAATGCCAGTAACCATGACAGCGCCCTTTCACCTCCTGCCTATTCCCATCTGCCCCTGCCCCCCCCCCCCAAAAAAAAAAAACTCACCTAAGATTCAGGAAGGTTACTGTTCTCATGACCCCGCAAGATGAGACTGCCTGATTTAAATATAGTTTCTTTGTTGTTTCTTTCTTTTTAAAATTATTTCTTTAATCTTCGTAACTCACAGTGACTCTTGCCTTTATTTCATTCATCTTTGTTTTCCTTTCTTTCGATGGAGTTGAGGACCTTTCCCCGCCACGCGAACACGTTGCAGTTTTTGGTACGCACGCCTCCTCGAAGCGCGAGGCGCAGAATCTCCCGCGCCAACCCGTAGATTTGTATGTTTGTATGCCCCATGTGGACGGGGCCGGTGCTGTCCTTTGCGTTCTCCGAGCACGCCCACTTCACATCAGGAGAGGCTGCTTTTACTCTTTAAATGATAATGTTTCACTGGCTGGATCTGGGGTTTATGCGTCCAGTGGCGTCACTCGCCTAGCTGCTCAGGTTATTCAGCTGTTGGCTTGGGGGGATGTCCCTTGTGGTGTTGCTTACCCCTGCCGCCTCACCCCCCCCCCCCCCCCCCTTCCCGTGGCCTGGGCAGGCCAAAGTCCGAGAACTGGAGGAGAAATGCAGGACCCAGAGTGAGCAGTTCAACCTCCTGTCGAAGGAGCTGGAGAAGTTCCGCCTGCAGTCGGGGAAGTTCGACCTCTTCACCTCTGGCCCCCTGACAGTCTGCGAATCGCCCGGCTCCCCCAACAAGTCCCTCTCCCAGCTGCTTAACGGACTGGCCGCCCCGGTCAGCAAAGGTGGGCATCCAGGCCGAGGGAGGCTCCGCAAGCGGCTCCCTTTGTCATGCATTCAGATCCCAAAAGAGGATCTGCTGTTGTACTCTAGGGCTGATTTAACCGCATCGTGTTAATGTCTCCACATTATAGGTGCATACAGTGTGCCATTTTAAGCTAAGTCACTTTGACTGTAAGTATATATCATACTGCCTTAAGCTTGAGCTGTCTGTTGCATAGAGTGCATTAGTAAGCAAGAAGGATTTAGATAAATAACAAGAGTATAAGCCTGATGTACTTAACTATGAAGGTGCTGCAGTGCATGCTGGGAAATACAGAATGACCAGAGCTTATAGAGGGAGATTGATCCACTTCCGTATTCACAATCCTTTTCTTTCAACAGCTAACAATTCTGAGGTACGTTGAGCAAGAGAAAACATCCAGCGATTTTTAACTGCTTCTAGTGTCACTTTAGTGGAAGGTCCATTAATCCGGTCCGTTTCCAAACATCATGCTCTTTTCAACAGTGACATTTGCTTTAGATTTTAATAGATAAGCTATTTATTTTGGTAAACGGTAAGGTTTGGAAACTTGACAGCTTTTGACAGCTTCTGAGTGCCTTTTTATTCTGCTTGTTGTGTATATTATGTGCGTATCTGTTTTTATAACTTGCTGTGAAATGCTCTGTTTTCATCCTCCTGGTTCTGCTAAGATGTGGCGTGCTGCTTTGTAAACTGAAAGCCTTCTAAAATACCATTTTTTTGAGTGACTTTGTAACAGCACTGCCATACCTGATGCTGTTGTGTCAGGGAGGGCTCTATATACATTGTATTCATCGTGGAAATGCAGCGAGACTGAGAATGACATTGCTAGTGCCGGCCCACAGGAAATGAGAGCCCCACACACAGGACGGTGATCACCGAGTTCATCCGACCACTCCAGATCTCTGGAGACAAGGCCGAGCTCCTGTCCGTCAAGCCAACGTTCCTCAGCCGAAGTCGGCCCAGCAGCCCCCGACAGGCCGGCCTCCCAGAGGTGTGTATGTGGTGCCCCAACCCCGCCGCCCCCCCAACCATGCCATCCCACCCAGGGTCCTGCAGGTAGCCCACTGTAAGAGCACCAGCCTAACCGAAAAGTTGCATCTCCTCAAAGAGATGTATCTGTCGTAACATTTAGGGGGAGGTGCTATTCCTGAAGTACAGCTTGAAAGTGCTTCACATCTAGGGACATAAATAAGTAATGACAGAATCGTGGGAGCAATATCAGAAATTTATAGCTTAAGGCGACAGGATGCTTAGCAGTTTGGTGTGTGGACTGAGAGTTGGTGTTCTGCTGTGTCATAGAGGAATGCACTTAATATGCAGCCATCCACCCACCCATCCATCCGATGCTTACCCTAATGTCTCCAGTATGTAACAGCTACAGTGAGTCAAGCCTTCATTCAGTCATGCATCGCGAGGCCCCGCCCCTGTCTGAGTTTTAGCACACCTGTGACCCGTGACCTCATTACCGGCTAAGTACACCGGGATCTTGTTTGCAGTCACTGTCTGTGAGGTATTGCCTGTTTTTCCCACCATAGTGAGCAGCTCATTCCCGGATCTCCTGCTCTCCTTTACGACCTTTGCCTCTTCTCTCGGTTTTCTTGCCTTCGTCTTGTTTTGGATATTGGTGATTTTTTTCATGTTGTATCCTGTTTTTCTTATATTTTAAATCTTCTACCTGTGTTCCTGGCTGCAGATTTCGGTTTACAATTCGGATTTGGTTTGCCCCATGTCTGCACTGCGAAATTGTGTTTGGACTACAATTTATCGGACTGCGTTTTGGAAATAAAAGCTACGGTTCTGCAACTGGATCCTCTGTCATCTATGAACCAGCTGTACAGATGAGCACAGTCATCTAAACGGCTAAATAATGAATAATAATGAGTAATGTCTAATATGATTCATGGAGTGAAAAACTGGAATGGTATATATAACGTGTATTTTAAATACATATTTAGGCATTACCCAGGGAGTACGGAGGGACCTTTCTTGATGCTGCCTGTGTGACTGGATGGGGTGTGGGTGTGCCCTGGGTTGTTCTCGGCTTTGTGCCCGTAGCCTCTGGGACAGGCTCCGCCACCCCACCCCCCCACCCTTGATCCTGAACAGGAAAAGCAGTTATGGAAAATGGATAAATAGATGGATGGATGAACTTCTTGATGCTGTTCCTGCTGTTATCTGATAAGAGTTGAAACTCAGTGGTCTGCAGAGAATTACTGTATTTGTGAGTACACATAGCGAGAAACCCTGCGTTTCTGGGGTGTCAGATGAAAAATCTGTCCCAATCCCGATCAGCTGTTCCAGTCATTTGCTGCTTTCATTGAATGCTTGTAGTAAATCCAGCTTTAGCGTGATTCTTCCCTGTCCCATGTTAGTTCAGGGTGGAGGACAGTGATGTGGTATCTCACTGGGTCACTCTAGAGTACTCACGGGCGGCTGAAGTTTTCTTAGATGTACACAAGGTTCATTAATAAGAGCAAATCTGCGTTGGAGAATCGCGAGTCAGAAACAGGACTATCTAGCCTTGGTATTAGGGTTTTACCTGCATTTTAGTTTCTGTATCAGGATGGGCTAGCAGATGTGGCCTGCACTTACTTCTTTCAGTCTGTTTCTTACCACTATGAACAGATTGTTATTACCATGCTGGAGGTACTGAGCTCAGCTCAGTTTAGAGAGAACACAATTTTTCGGTTTTTAATAGAACTGCATACTTGCAGTTACTTCTGGTAATATTCAGGCATAAAAAAGTCACAAATTTTTAAAGGGGCGGCCATGTCATGGGGGAACATTCTACCGACCGCACACTTTGGGGGCGGGGGGGTTACCTGGTGTTCTGGGTAGAAGTGGTAATTTCTGAAATGATATGCTTAGAATTGATGACAGAACTAAAAGTTTTAGCTCGTCCTCCTGTCTCCTGTGTTTTTTTCTGCGTGTGGTCAGTGACACTAATTAAAAATTAAAGCTCCTTTGGTCTTCATCCCAGTCACCCTGCCAGATAATACAGAGCTTACTGGCTGGCTTACTGCAAAAGGCTGCGTTACATCACTGATCCGTTCTGACTGTTCAGTATGAAAAGAAATGAATTATGGGATTGCAAAAGGTGCCTCTGACTTTTGGCAGTGCTGATTGGCCATGCATATTATCTCCTGCCTGTCTTTCAGTCAGGTATTGTATGCTACGGAATTCCCAGCTGCACATGTGCGGCGTATTGATTCGCTGTGTTTTTATATGGCTGTGTTACTGCAAAGCTGACGCAGCTAGCGCAGTCGCGTGCGAACGCCAGTGAATGGCTAATCTTCGGCGGCCTCGCTCAGATTCCTACGTGGCCCTCAGCTGACGGTTGATGGTTTTTATTGCTCGTTCATATCATGAGATATCCTCCCACGGTTAGCTCAGTAACATCTGTTTCTTCTTCATATGTGTACAATATTTTATGCTTCAGATTGCAGTTTTTTTATGCAGTTGATTTTTCTTAAGCTGTACTTAAGCTGGGCTAAAATTAGCTAGAGTGATTTGAAAAACACTGTTTCATTTCAGAATTATCATGTTAGTATATCTGGCTTACTCTGTGTATATGTATGTAAAATGAGCAAGAGAAAAAAATCCAGTGATTATAAACTGTTTATGGTGCCATTTTAGTGGAAGGTCCGTTAATCTGGTCCTTTTCCACACATTATGCTCTTTTCAACAGATGGACAGTGAACTGAGTCCTACCACCAGGCCCAAGGCACGGTACACGGGCAAGATCCGCCTCTGCATAGCTCGGTACAGGTGAGTGGGATGCGAGTCTGCGACAGAGCAGTGGGGGGGTGCTCCTCCTCGATGGAGCACCACTGTGAGGACTCTCTGCCCCCACACTGCAGTCATGGCTCTCATAAACTCCGAGCTGCTCACGCCCCCCTGCGTCTGTCCACCTGCTAATACCCAGCATGCATTTCCCATATGCATCAGAAGCATTGCTGGTTCGTGCACATTGCCCTTATATGGCTTTGTGGTAACTAGGGTTCTGGAACGTGAAGAGATAATCCTGCTTGTAAGAGGCTGCAGTGAATGATGCTTGTTTGGGGTAACATGACGTTTGATGTCATTTATACCCAATCACTGGATATTTCAGCTGATTCTCATTCATGAAGCTCCCGTGCTGCATAATATGCAGCCTTTTACTGAGTTTTTTGTTTTTCTCCTGCATGTCAGTGACGTGTTCAAGCTGTGCAGCACTGTGGTGCGTCTGCAGCCCATCACTGCCCCCCCCCTCCTTTCCTCCACACACACACACACCCTTTCAAGCTTAAAATGATGCAACAATTTTCTTTCCCCCCAAAAAATATATTCCAATTTGTCTGACATTGGTGGCAACCATAGTTCTTATTCATGAAACAATCCTGTCCACCCACGTAGTCCACGTAGTCCACCTACCGTGGACTGTTGCCCTGGAATTCATTTTGATAAAACTCTATTTGGATTAATGTACACAAATATTCCCCGGGTGCAGAGAATATATTAGGGACACAAAATTGTTTAGTGACTGGCTATGGCGTGGTCAAAGACCTTATTTTTTACTGCATTTTATCTGTCATTTTCCCTGTGTATTTCTTTTAGGCATTCCTATGTTTGCTAATTTTTTTTGCCACAAATTGGATATCAAGCTGGCTTGTGTTGTGATTTCTGTTTTGTTGGTAGGTTGCATTGCATATTTTGTATAGTATAACAAAGGTGTGTTTTTCTTTCACTAGTTATAACCCTTATGATGGCCCTAATGAGAATCCTGAAGCAGAGCTCCCCCTTGTGGCAGGGAAGTACCTCTACGTCTACGGAACAATGGATGAAGATGGGTTCTACGAAGGTGTGTCCCTGTACACCTGCATCTCTTTTAGTGAATCAGCACTGAACCCTCTCAGTTGTGGTTCTAAAACTTCACTTGGATTTTAGGGAAAGCACATTTACCTGCTGTATTTAACAGTAACACGTATGCTTATCTTGTAGCAACTAATGTGCATACAGTTAGATTAATAATGTCTGCTCCAGGGAAACACAAATTGCTTGATGTGTAATTAATGTTCCGAGCGTAAGGGCCGAATCGTCATTAATGGAAAGTGAATCTGTTTCCTATTTCCATTGGTTGTTCTGAGTCCTTTCCCATCTGTCTCTCCCAGGGGAGCTACTGGACGGCCAGAGAGGCCTCGTTCCCTCCAACTTCGTGGACTTCGTCCAGGATGAGGAAATGCCTCCCGTCCAGCCAGGGGACGGCAGCAAGGAGACTGGCTACCTCAGCCACGGCGGCGTCGGGCTGCCCGGCCTGGGCAGCCTGCTGCAGGACACCAAGCTGGATGGCCCCGGGTTGGGCCTGGGTGTGGGAACCAGCCTGGCGGACTTGCCAGGCACCTGCAGCAACGGGACGGGGGCCTTGGACGTCAGCATTGACGAGATCGGCGAAGACATCGTGCCTTACCCCCGCAGGATCACTCTGATCAAGCAGCTGGCCAAGAGTGTGATCGTGGCCTGGGAGCCGCCGCTCGTGGCGCCGGGCTGGGGCAACATCAGCGCCTACAACGTGCTGGTGGACAAGGAGGTGCGGGCCACCGTCCCATTCGGCGCTCGGACCAAGTCGCTCATCGAGAAGCTGAACCTGGCCACCTGCACGTACCGCGTGTCCGTGCAGAGCGTCACTGAGCGGGGGCCCTCCGACGAGATGCGCTGCACGCTGCTGGTGGGCAAGGACGTGGTGGTGGCGCCGTACTGCCTGCGCGTGGACACCATCACGCAGGCCTCCGCTGAGCTCTCCTGGATGCCCAGCAACAGCAACTACAGCCACACCATCTTCCTCAACGACGCCGAGTACGACGTCGTCAAGGCTTCCAACTACAGGTACCAGTTCTTCAACCTGAAGCCCATGACGGTCTACAGGGTCAGGCTCGTGGCCCAGCCCCATCAGATGCCCTGGCAGCTGCCCCTGGAGCAAAGAGAGAAGAAGGAAAGCTCCGTTGAGTTCTGCACCCAGCCTGCAGGTAAGCAGCCTTGCATGACATTTCTCCAGGCTCCTCCTCCTGGCTGTCCCATTCTGCCATTTGTGGTTTTTCTTCTGGCCCCTCCCACTCAAAGATCACACTGGCCTATCACAAGCGTCTGCTTCTTTCATTCGCTGTCTCATTTCCTGGCTCATCTCTATGTCCAGTCATTTGGCTCCTCCTATCCTGTTTCCTTTCACTTAGATCCTCCCCCAGGTGGCCTGTCTCTGGATCACTTCTCATACAGTATAAACAAATTCTGAGTGGCAAGCCTTGTCGGACCTCCAGTACATCATGAACTTTGCTGCCCTCTTATGTATCTAATATGGCACAGCAGGTACAAAAAAAGGCTGTATTTAATTTAGCCGTCCACTTTGACTGGCTAGCTGTCAAATTCTAGTTTCTGGCAAACCCAGTCTGCTTGTTTATCTCTTTGCTTAAAATGTGCACCTTGTTACCTCAAAGCTGCTCACTAGCTAGTAAATAATGTAGCGAGATTTATCTTTCAAGAGACTGCCATTGTAAACATGCATTGTTAGCAGACCATACAATGTGCCGGCTATGATTTTTAATTCCTGCACTGTTGCATTTGGCAGGGATTGAGGATTAATGGTGCTCTTCCTTAAAGAACAGCTAAATCAGCATCACACTGTTTCTAGCCATGGACATTGAGTCCAGTGCACTTTTAGGACGACTTGCTCCTTAGTGACACCCCAGCAGAGAGCTTGTCCTGTTTGTGCTGTTCAGGATAGGATCTCCCAGTTTAACTCTGCCATGTAGTTGCCCTGAAAAATGAAGAGACACTGATCATGTTCATCAGTCCACGTGGTCCATATTGTGTAACTCCATCTCCCGCTGACATTACTGGGCAGTTTAAATGTGAAAAAGGATTCGCTTTAGAGCACCTCCGCGCATATTACCTGATCCCGCAGAAACCTCCTTGCTGCTTCCCCTTTTTCGCTCAATACTTTGGCTCACGTTTTCCTTATTACTTTTCAGTTTAAAAAAAATAAATACAAATACCCAAATACACACACACACACACACACACACACAGAGAAGCAGACGAGCGTGCTGACGGACGGCAGGCATTGTCCAGACATGAAAGGAAAGGGAATGAACGTGGGAGAGAGGAACACCGGGTGTGGGCGAGTCATTTGTCTTCCCTGCTGGGATTCCTGTCCCACGAGACTCCCGCTGCTCGGCAAAGACAGAGGAGATATTCCGGTGGCTGTACGGCGCCACATTGACTCACTCCGCATATCTCCTGGATGGTCTGTGGCTGAAACCCCCCCCCCCCCAAAGATGCTAGGCTGCACAGCTGCACCCTTTGCCTCAGCAGTTGTGCTGACGGACTCAGACTGGTAGAACTTGGTAACAACCCACTGTTGTGTTCAGTTTTCATCTGAAGAACTGTGTTTATACTCACCAAATTTGATTACTTGGCAATTTTCTTTCTTTTCATAACAGTTATTGTAAAAGCTGACAGGTCCTCCACCAGAAGAATTCCTGTACAGCATTACCCAGAAGCGGTCTTAAAAACATCTACCTGCTGAATTCTATTATTGATGTAATGTGCTCTCTAACTACAGCGGACTGACTGCCTTGTACTCTAGTCGTTCAGGGAGAGAGTCCTCGCAGTATTAACTGGATAATGCAAATGGACGGATTTGGTTGCTCGGCAGATGACCTACATAACAGACCTTTTTACATTTCATCCATTTATGCATGAATATTCCCACCAAAGTGTTTCACAAAAGCCCCTCCCTTAATTCAAGTACAGATTCTTAACCACCACATGTCTGGGAATGACAGACAGAATCATGTGACTTGGGAAGGAGATTAGGTTTCAGGTCAGCCAACCTGAAGAAGAACACTTTTTCACTTTGTATCTGATAAGGAGCACTCAGTGAGCAAATGTTGGTGTTGTGGTAACCCCGATTGGTGGTTCTGTTTATTAGGAGCCCTGGGGGTGAACCTACAGCCACCACACGGTTTATCAATGAGAGTCACTTGACCCGGCTCCATTCCCTCAGTCTACTCTTTCTATATATGTATACCTATTTTATATACAGAAGGAATTTCATCTCCAGTGGTTAAGTGGCCTACTGTTAATAGCACTAGTCACTTATTATTTATAGCTGCAAGTCTATAATCACTAGGCTGCCGTCACTGAATTAAGTAAATAATCACCCAGTAATATTTTTAAGGTAGACATCACAAAAAACTAAAATAGAGCAGTATATGATATGCTGATACAAATAACAGTAACAAGACTATTTATGCCTAAAGCCCTCTTCTGCCATTACTTTTCAACATGCCATGTTGGTCTGTTCCCTGGGACATACGGCATTGCGACAGGAGATGAATTGTTCAGGTGTTGGGATTAGCCTTTGACAGAAACTGTCCTAGTTTTAGTTGAAGGTGGAGTATATGTCAGTGATCCTCAATGCAGTCCAGGCCTATTATTAGTCACGATCAGATGCCCAGTTTAACTTAATCCGACTGTCTCGGTCCTGTAAATAGCCCAACATTAGTTGTGGCTTTGTGCGGGGCTGTTTTTCCCACTCCGTATTGTGGAGGACACAGTCGCTCACACCTTCAGTCCTTTTTGTTATTGAATCCAGGTTAGGACTGTACCTCAGTGACACTCCGTTAGCGTCTCTGTGGGGAGTGAACTGCTACAGACTAACTTATCAGCAAATCTCGCTTTGGGACTCAGGGCCCTGTTCTGGCTTATCTGTACTGATTGTTTATTGTTTTATGAACGTTGAGGTTGGTAGCACTGCAATAGTTCAATCGTAAGGCGTACTGGGGGGCGTGGCTGTCAGCTGACTGCGTCGCCGCTCCGCCTTGCCTTCGCTCCGCCTTGCCTTCGCTCCGCCTCGCAGAAGGTGGGCGGGGGCTGGGGGGGACCTTCGCACCTCGCTGCTGTTGGAGCTGCTGCAGATCGGGGCGGACATGCACAGTCGCACACAGCTACTCCCGTTTGCATCTAAACAGCACCCCCCGCGGTAAGCACGCCTCACAGCGGGTAATACGCAGCGACTTGAAATGATTTGTCACAGTAGTACAGATATAAAAGCAATTAATGATAAATGGTTAAGCATGAAAACGAGACTCCCAAGGCTCCAGAGGGGGGAGAAACATCAAAAGACTGTTTGCCCTGGATGATAAATTTGTGTGGTTGTATTGAGCAGCGTTTGGGGGTCCCAGCCGTCCTGTCAGGCTGGATGAGGGGAGATACACTTGCTTCGGAGGATCAGGTCCCTGGGTGTACCCACAGGCACAGTGCCGTAATGGGCGGGGGACTGCATTAATCCTCAGGCGCAGAGTGGAGGCTGGGAGCTTTGACTGTAGTGCTGTGCGTGGGCGGAGTGCTTTTACCAGCATTCTGCAGTGCTGCTGGGCAGGCACGCTCACAGAAATGCCCCCCCACCACGCACAAAAGTGAACCCCATTCTCACTGGGCATTGTAAAGGAGGGCCCTTTAAATATCATTTCATTAACTATTGTTACATAAAATCAAAAAGGTAGTGATGAGGGGAAGAGCTCTGAGGCCCACCACCAGAGGCTGGGTGCTGCTTTTGGGAATGGGGTTTTGAAGGCTTTTAGAGCATCGAGGAAGAAAAGCATTGAAGATGGTAGGGAAGGGTGAAGAGGAGCAGGGAAGGGAAACTCAGCCCCCCCCCCTCTTGTGTAGTATCCTTCACAAGGTAATCGTTCCATATAGAGTCCTTTGTCTGAGTTTAAGACTGGAGGCTGTGGGAGGGATTTGATAATCTCCAAAATATTTTGTCATTTTTCTGGGCCAGAATTACAGTCTTGAGCTGAGAATTGATTGGTGCCTGGTTGGCGGGGGGTTCTGTAGCAGTGATTCAGAACCAGAGAAGCCAAGTGCAGTTAATTTTCCATCTCATGCATGACGAACCTCGCCTGGCACATGCAGAAGCAGAGTGGGCTGGGGAAGCAAGAATGCGGCAGAGCATGGGGGCATGGGGCCGGAGGGGAGCGAGCCGCAAGCTGGGCTTGATGCATCAGGCCGTTTGAGGTCATGATCAGATCCTGAGCTGGATATCTTGGAACATCTGAAATTCACTGAGACTGCAGACCCTGCTGATGTGCGAGCTGATGCCGTTCAGGCCACTTACTTCCTGCATAATTATGCAGATCTGTGCTGCCTGTGCTGTGTCTCATTGCCAGGTTTCCAGGGGTCAGGGAATTAGTTTGGCTTTTCTGTTAAGCTTTTGGCTTTTTATTATTGTCTATTATGTGTGAGACTCTTTATTTTGGGGGTGTGAAGGAATCTATGTGACATGATTACAGGGATTGGAGGATGAGACAGAGAAGAGAGGATGGAGTATGGAGATGGAAGGATGAGATACAAGGATGGGAGGATGGGACACAAGGATGGGAGGATGGGACACGGGGATGGGAGGATGGGACACAAGGATGGGAGGACGGGACACGGGGATGGGAGGATGGGCCACAGGGATGAGAGGATGGGACACAAGGATGGGAGGATGGGACACGGGGATGGGAGGATGGGACACGGGGATGAGAGGATGGGACACGAAGATGGGAGGATGGGACACGAAGATGGGAGGATGGGACACAAGGATGGGAGGATGGGCCACAGGGATGGGAGGATGGGACACGGGGATGAGAGGATGGGACACAAGGATGGGAGGATGGGCCACAGGGATGGGAGGATGGGCCACAGGGATGGGACAAAAGGATGGGAGGATGGGACACGGGGGTGGGAGGATGGGACACGAGGATGAGAGGATGGGCCACGGAGATGGGAGAACAGGACACGGGATTGGGAAGACTTTCATTTTTTCCAGGCACTCTTCCCACCAATGTTCAGGAACTTAGCTCCTGGTTTTGAATTCCTGGGCCATCTGAACCGGGAACATTTGTAGTTCCTGGCGACTTTCATGTGTTGCTTTCCAACTGCACAACAGAAATTGTTACCTTTATACTGAATAAGAAAGAGAGACACATAGGTTAAAACTTAACGTAATTTCATACGAAACTACTCTGCCACCTTAAAAGAATAGAGGATGAACAAGTCGTTTCTTTAGTTATTTGTTTTTGGGTGAATCGATCGCACAGTCTAAAAAACTGGAGGCAGCCTTTTATTTAAATTTTATTTATACAACCTGCGACATGTTTACAATTTATTACTAAATCTGGTCAGCAGATCGATCTTTCATTTTCCACAGAATAAAAAATGATTGTTATTGTTATTCTGCTAGCAGGTTTTAATGCTGGCACCAGCAATATTATTCAAAAGTATATCGGTTATAGATTGAATTTCCAAATATGGAGTCGCAAGCGATAAAGGTATTCATTAATCCTTGCAACTTCCAAGTTAGCACTAGTGTTTGTGGTTAACCCATCATAAGCTTGTCACAATAAGGCCCACCCCAGTAGTTTGCAGTCAAATGAAAAGTACTTAGTCCGGAGTAGGGACTAAAAAGTGTTCTGGAACTACAATCAGGCACTTTTTCTGCGGTGGAAATGCGACCGAAGTTCCTGGTTCCTGAAAAAAATCCTGTGGTGTTTCTCACTATGCATACTTGTGTTCTCGTGTACCCATTGCATACAGTATGATCTTCCATTGCCGAAGACCAGTTCCACAACTCGAGATACTCTGGGAAAATTAAGAGACCACAGCAAAGTTTTTCGTTTCACTCATTTCTCAGTTTATGGGTGTAAGGATGTCATTCTTGACCCACCTCAGACTGGTCTCGCAAAGACGACAAGCACAATCTTTGCATCCTTAGTATTGAGAAACACTCTTTGTTCCAGCAGTGGGAAAGCATCTAATATGTATCCAGGAGTCTCAGGCTGCATCCCTGCCTCCCCCACACCTAGGACCACCACTGCCGCCGCAGGAGGTGCAGGTCCAGTGTGCACAGGTTCCAGGCGTGCTCCAGGTGCGATGGAAGCCCCCACTGCTCACCTCCAATGGAACCTCAAATGGAGCAAGCGTGATTGGCTATGCCGTGTGCACAAAAGGGCAAAAAGTAAGGCCGTGGTCGATGGGCATGATGGCAGAATCTTAACATTGATGCCATTGAGGCACTCGCTAAAATCCGTAAACCCGATGCTCTTTGATTTCAATTTGAGTGGCCCCATAACTGTTGCTGATCTCTTGCGCCCCCTAGTGGTTAAGAAGGTCCCTGACATTCATATTGTATAGGGCTTTCAGCAAAGACTATTGACATTGCCAAAATATTAATGTTTGAAATATGTGCCTTGATTACTTCCAATATTTTTAAATTAGGTATAATTGGCAATGTGTCAGTAAAATATCTACCAGCATTTTGAATTTTCTGTGATAAGAGAAAATAAAGCCCAGGTTATAAGCCTATAGCCAGGGTTAGGGTATTATTCGCTGGGGCTTTCATTGTGGTCCACCTCCCCCAGCGGAGTTGTCTTTTCACAGATCGCTGAAGTGATGTTCCCAAACGCCGAGTACGTCTTGGTGGAGCTCAACAGGATCCAGTGTCTGGAGGCCCGGGAGGTCATCGTCAGGACACTGTCAACACAAGGAGAGTCCCAGGACTCTTCCGCTGCCGCCATTCCACACAACCTCCTGGTGCCTCCTCCGGCCCCGCCGGCGGGGGGGGCCCGGGGGGGGGGGGGGGGGGGGGGGGGGGGGGGGGGGGG